>SJYQ01095289.1:0-22149 GCA_006410935.1 Redunca redunca | reverse complement strand
AGTCTTTTCCAATGAGTCAACTCTTCGCATGAGGTGGCCAAAGTACTGGAGTTTCAGCTTTAGCATCATTCCCTCCAAAGAAATCCCAGGGCTGATCTCCTTCAGAATGGACTGGTTGGATCTCCTTGCAGTCCAAGGGACTCTCAAGAGTCTTCTCCAAAACCACAGTTCAAAAGCATCAGTTCTTTGGTGCTCAGCCTTCTTCAAGTCCAACTCTCACATCCATACATGACTACTGGAAAAACCATAGCCTTGACTAGACGGACCTTTGTTGGCAAAGTCAAATATTCATAGTGGATAATGTCAAAGTTTTAAAAATAGTAGTCTATATGATCTCAGTCCTTTAAATTTATTGAGACTTCTTTTATTGCAAAGCATGAAGTAATTTTTTGCAAATGTTTAGCATTTGTACTTGAAGTGTATTTTGGGATTTTGGGGTGCAAATTTGAAATTTTTGAATTTGCTAATGGTGTTATTCAAATATGCGTCCATTTCCATGCTGACTTCTCGTCAATTTTATCAGTTCCTGAGACAGGTTTGCATGTCTCTCTGATGATTTTCTTAAACATGAGCATTATTTTTTATTTATCAGAGGTATACTGCTCAACACAAGGGATGGAGACTATTAGAATCACAAGTGAAAAGAGAGGTTTTCCTGATAGGAATGAGTATACCAATGAGGACCATATTTCATATACATGTGATGGAGGCTATTACCCTGTTTCTCCTGATGGAACAAGTGTATGCCAAGAAGATGGCACATGGAAGCCTGAAATGCCAGCATGTAAAAAAGTTAAGAATAGTGAGAGAACATTCACAAGTATTCTACAGATTTCTCAAATGGTCCCACTTGGTTCCACAAATGGTCATAGTACTTAATACCAGGTGACTTTGGGGTTGTTCTTTTCAGAAATATTGTGCAAAGGTGGTTGCAGATACTATACATATCACTAGGCACCCCACTCCAGTACTCTTGCCTGGAAAATCTCATGGACAGAGGAGCCTGGTGGGCTGCAGCCCATGGGGTCGCTAAGAGTCAGACATGACTGAGCAACTTCACTTTCACTTTTCACTTTCATGCACTGGAGAAGGAAATGGAAACCCACTCCAGTATTCTTGCCTGGAGAATCCCAGGGACAGAGGAGCCTAGTGGGCTGCCGTCTGTGGGGTCGCACAGAGTTGGACATGACTGAAGCGACTTAGCGGCAGCAGCAGCAGTGCCATGCAACAAGCTATAGAACAAAGTTTATCAGCTGGAAAACAAACAAACAAAAAGTCTTATAAGAGAAGTTTTCTTGCAAGAGAAAATCGCAGAGTTGATAAAATCCCCCTCAAAGTCTCGTTTTCTCGTTTTTCCTGCATATATAGTGTGTAAGCACTGTGGCCGATGTTTCAGTAAAGAGAGACACCACCCTACAAAGCTCTGTATTTATAAGTCAAGAGGGCAAGAAGCATTTATAAACTTATGTAACAATGGAAGCTCCCATGTTGAGGAATTGACTTAGAAAGGGGAGCCTTTGATGTCTAGTGACGTTTCTTGCTCTAACTCGGTCTTGCTGATTCATCTGATTGTTTAAATGCCAGAAAGGAGAAGAAATGAGTACCTAGGGCTATAAAGATCTGTCTCTAATCAGGTTAAGAAATGAAATGTCATCATTGTGAAAGATTCTTCACACCTTATTATTATTAAGCTTGACAAGATGACTGGAGTACCAGCGGTTCGTTTTGGATGTGCTCGGCTCCAAAAGTGGGAACTAGGATCTTGGGGAGCAGGTGTGCAGGATGACATGGAGACAGGGAAAAAAGGAAAAGATAAGTATTGTAAACAGTAGGTGCTCAATTCTTTGAGACCACTAAGTATAAGGAATGCCTTTCAAAATTGTCTGTCTGAAGGATGGGAGACTGGGGTGTTTATCCACTGCTTTCTGTCTCCCATCAGTTTAGGGTTGCCCTGAGGGCAGTAACTGCTCCCTCTTCAATTCCAACTATAGTTCTCCAGCTTCAGAGAAGGCCCAAGGCAGGAAAACTGAGGTTTACTGTGAATGCTTTCTGTAGAATACCATCCATATAAACATAAGCTTGCGTAAACTGTGCACCCCGCCTGAGACAGTAATAAGTGGACCAAGGACGTCACATGGGTGCATAAGCATTTATACCACTCCAACCCATTTATGCCCCATTTACCTGTACTCTATCACTGACTCTTTAAAGAACCGGCTGGCTGCAGTCTCTCAAAAATCTTTCTAAGGGAGGGATAGTGGCATGTTACCTCTGATCTTGAGGCTATAGTTGATATAAATCATCTTCCTTTGCTACCACCATTCTACATTTTCCTTTAGCTAGCACTTGAGTTGGCTTAGGTTGCTTGCTAGATGGGATAACCAACTTTTATATCTGAAGAATGAGATTTCCTGATGTCTATGGGTTGTTACATGTGCTAGTTATTTTATTTTTAGAAAACAGAGCATTCCCAATCCCTTTCACTTAATTTTAACCTTAGGAAGAAATTATGCTTCAACATAGGCCTTGCTCTGGCATGCCCATGCCTCTAAATTTATTGCAATTTTTTCATATAAAATTGTGAAACTGCAGACAGTTCCCTTTAAGTGTTTTTACCCAAACATTTCTCTTCCTTGTTTCAACAGGTAAGTGACTAAGTTGTAAAATATAATATTTACACTCTTATGGTGATATTGTAGTTGTGAAAAAGTTAGGGCTTGTTTGGAAATCCTGCATTTATTCAGAGTCCTTATAATTTTTCACAGTTGAATATTTTTTTTTCATCCTGATGTCTATTGAGAACAATTCTAGTTTAACATGACTCTCTGTGAATAATTTATGCTTTCATGCTGAGTGGGAGAATTCCCTAAGCCTACATTGCTTATATTCACACACGTTTTCTTCCAGCTTCTCAGCTTAAAAGCAGTAGATATTTTTGAGCTGTGGCAAGTTATCCTGAGAAAAGGATATGAATGGGAAGATTGAAATCTCTTATAAGTCACCTGGATTTAGGAGAGTTCTGTTAATCTGAAACTATGAACTCCCACTCTTTCCTCTCTCTCACCATCCCAGTTTGCAGTTCACCTCCCAGAAGCGGCCATGGACACTACAAGGGAGATATTTTATATATATGTTTTATTTTTTATTAGACTTAAAAGCTGAAGATTTTGCATTGCTTTTCAAGTTTTCTTCTTATGTCCAGTTTTATCTCTCCATCCCTTAAATTCTCATCCATCCTCTAAAACCCAGTTTTCAGTTCTATTTTCAAGATAATTTCAGAGAGTTGTACAGTGTTCACTGATCTCCCACATCTTTTATCATTTCACAAGTTTTTCATTTTGAGATAATTTCAGACTTAGAAAAATTGCAAAACTAGCACAGAATATTTTCATATGCTCTTCATTCAGATTCCTCCAATATTAACATCTAACAATTAGATGACCAAAATAAGGAAATAAGTATTGAAATAATACTACATACCTTATTCAAAGTTTTCATTTTGTTCCACTAATGCTCTAGATTTGTTGTAAGATTAAGCATTCCATTTAGGGGTTTTTTTGTAACTGTAGTTTTTTATTTTTTTTTAAAGCTTTATCATTTTATAGGAGTTTTAGGTTCCAAAAAAATTGAGAGGAATATACAGAGGTCTCCTCTCAGAAGTTTCTCACATGCTTACCTGCCTCTACACATGCATACTCCTCCTCCCCATTATCAACATCTCACTGGCCAGAACTAGCAAGAGATTTTAACACCTTCTCATCCTAAAGCTCCTGGTTGGTCAACTTGTAGTAACAAGATGTGTCAAGAATGGGCTTGCCTTCAATGTCCATGGTATTTACATAATTTTGTTAACAATTGCATTTAGCTCAGGAAGATTATGAGGCCTGAACAATGAAAAGTACATACCTAAGACCATATGTAGATCAAGGCTGTGGGGGTGGGGGGGGGCAGTGTAGCAACTAAGAGCAAAGTTTCTGCTGCCTAAAAGAGATGTGACACTGAGGAAATTATTTTACAGTTTCTTTGTAGTATCTGATCAGAGTTGTAGTGGGAATTAAATGAGATAAGGCATGTAAAGGATTTAGCACATTACTGACAAAAGGACTTGCTCAACAAAGGTTAATTATTACCACTGTAACTTGTATTATTGCTACTATAATACTATTGTATTATGAAAATGAAAGATAATATAGAACAACTTGCAAGACCTGAGTATAACTTATGAACAGACTTTCTCATCATTCTGATTGTTAAATGCTGTTATATTGCTTTTTATTGAGAAACAGTGTGCTCAAAAATGTTTCCCTTACAGTTACGTGTTTGAAACCAGAGGTAGAAAATGGAATGCTCTCCGTGGATAAAGAAAAGTATGCTGCATCTGAGAATGTCACCATCCAGTGTAACTCTGGGTTTAGTTTGGTCGGTCCCCAGAGTATCACTTGCTCAGAGAATACCACCTGGCACCCAACTGTGCCCACATGTCACTGGGTAAATTGCACCCATGTATGTTCCTGTGCTTTCAAACCTTAAAAATTGTGCCTCCCCCAAAGCACTTATCCCAGCCAGCACAGGTGAGATCTGACTTTGCCAAGAAGTATATAAACAACTCACTAAAAGTACCACCACTTTCCGCCTTGAAGCACTGTGGTGAGTTGGCAGAGGCAACTTTCCCTGCTAGATTAGGTGGGTTCCCATAGTCCCAGGTATCCTTACCCTTGGCTCTACATTTTATATAATAAATGCTGCTTGCTCCATTCCTTCTTGGTCATTAGAGTTTTTCCTCAGTTATCCTTTCAGGGGTGCTCTAGGTCTCCTTTGCATCTCTGCATCTTTTCTGATTCACCTGTGCTTGGCTGCTGCTCAGAACAGGTTTGGGCTTGGCCTGAATGGTCACCTTTGTTAGGATGCAATCTTTCTGGATATTCCACTCATCTATCCAGCCACCGGACAAGCTTGCATTTGTCAGTAATGCCTCTTAAATCCTCCTGACCCCTTTGCCTCCTCTTTTCTTTAAATCACTTTTAGGAAGTCTGTGAGTAACTGCACACAGGCAGACACTTAAGGCAGTGTCTCCCAAGCCTGCAGGATGTGAAAACGACCCTATAGTTGTATAAACTGTCTTTAAGGACCAGACATTTTTTATTGAAGGGTACCCTGGCCAATTTTTTATTGAAGGATACCCTGGCCAATTCTTCCAGCCATTTAAGTAGAATATGCGTATCTGTGTAGGTCAGGGCTTGGAATTAGGCAGATGCCCTGTATCTTTACTTCCCTTGTAGCCCAGTTGGTAAAGACTCTGCCTGCAGTGCAGGAGACCCAGGTTCAATCCCTGGGTCGGGAAGATCCCCCTGGAGAAGGAAATGGCAACCCACTCCAGTATTCTTGCCTGGAGAATCCCATGGACAGAGGAGCCTGGCGGGCTACAGTCCATGGGGTCGCAAGAGTCGGACACGACTTAGCGACTAAACCCCCTTCCCCCTAACCTGTGGTACCTTCAAAAGCCGTCTCCTGGATTGGGCCTTTCCCTGACAGCAGCAGCATTCTAGGTGCTTGGCTATCCTCAGCTGTGTGGCCCCCCATGCTCAGTGTGCCCCTCTTCTGCAGGCCTTCAGCAGCGGGAGACCTCCGGGCCCTGGAGCTAGAGCTGATCCCAGTCACCTGCAAAGCCTTCAGGGTGGAGGGAAGCTTTTTTGAAAATCATCCTGAGGTGGCAGCTTTAAACTAGTGACAATCAGCCCCCATTTGTACTTGCTGCCTGTTAGGAGCTCCTCTTAAACAATTGGAAGGAGAGAGGCAAGTTTAAGAACATCACTAAGACATTTCCTTAAAAAGAGGAAGTGAGTGAAGTTGCTCAGTCGTGTCCAACTCTTTGCGACCCCACAGACTGTAGCCTACCAGGCTCCTCCATCCACGGGATTTTCCAGGCAAGAGTACTGGAGTGGGGTGCCATTTCCTTCTCCAGAGAATCTTCCCGACCCAGGGATCGAACCCAGGTCTCGCACATTGTAGACAGATGCTTTACCATCTGAGCCATCAGGGATGTCAAAGCAAAAGGTGAAAGAAAGGGGTTATTTTTGCCTTTAGATCAATGTACAGAGTCTCTGGTCAGAAATGTGCTGTTCCACAAGCACCATCACTCGTTGTAATAAGTGTCTTGGCTTGGAGACCTGGGATTATGATGATTGCTACTGAAAATGTGTACTTTTTGATTATCTAGGCTTTTCTGATCCAAATATTTAATCTTCTGGACTTGAAGCACTGGTTAATTAAATAAGCATTTTTCAAATATCACATTGTCTCTGTTGTTGTTATTGTGCCATGTCCACTGTTCCATGCACAGCAAACCAAAGCTTACAAGGAGAACAAATCTCAAATCCACTTCCCTGAAGGCACAGGGCTTGGGTATTTATGAAATAAAGAATGAAGAAGCTGGGAGGTATGAGGCACAGGGAGCATGTGGAGTATGGGGTAAGGTGATTGGGAAAAGGCATAGTAATTGTCATTTACACAGGTATACCTAAGCTATGGGCCTCTTCAAGTTCAAAATGTCATCAAGTGGACACTGGTGCATGCCCAGTTGGAGGGTCAGTGGTCCTATCCAGTGTCAACCAGCTTAGGTCCAACCACATGCAACTGACTCCACGTCCCTGGAAAACGATGTGAAAACATCTGATTGTTTTGGCTACATGCTGCTTGGAGGACATGCAAGTCTTTTGTTGTGACAATTAAAATGACCTCCTTTATACCTACGACTGATTCATGTTGATGTATGGCAGAAAGCAACACAGTACTGTGATTATCCTTCAATTAAAATAAATAAAATTAAAAAAATGACCTTGACTAGATGAAATGGATTTAACTAATGACTACTCATGGGTTCACAAGTCATCTTCGTTAGTATGTCACACAGAATATGACACATTTCTAGTACAAAAATCCACAAATGTCTGCAAGTAAGTTCATTTTTTTTTGATACCTCAGAAAGAATGCAAGCCAGGAAATTCAAAAGGTATTTATAAGTTATTTTTGCTTGAGTGCTTTTACTCAACATCTCAACATATTCAAACTCTACCTGCTCTTTATCAACAGAATAGGGCACAAAACATTTTGGATTCTCAAAGTAAAACATTTCTGTAACTAGAAACCAAAGCAATAAAACAACAACAACAACAACAACAATGCTGAAAGTGCAGAAGTCCTTTCTTGCTCGCTTATTAGTTACTAACACCACTCTATCCCTGCAAAGGATTCCACTATTCTCACTTTTAAGAGCACAAATTGGTTTTATGTTATTTCACTTTACAGAAATGGAATAATACATTGTGTATTCTTTCTTTCACGACTTTCCCCACTAAATATTGTATTTGTGAGATTCATCTATGTTGTATGTAGTTAAGGTTCATTCATTTCCATTTCTATTAAGTATTTCATTGTTGTATGATTATATCACATTTTACATATTTATTCTATTTTTAATGGACATTTATTTTCAATTTTCTTGGCTATGAACATTTTTTCATGTGTCTTTTGCTGAACATATGTATTCTTGTTGCACAAATACCTAAGGATGGAATTGTTGGATCCTAAGAGGTATGTATGTCAGAGAAGGCAATGGTACCCCACTTCAGTACTCTTGCCTGGAAAATCCCATGGACGGAAGAACCTGGTAGGGTGCAGTTCATGAGGTCGAGAAGAGTCGGACACAACTGAGTGACTTCCCTTTCACTTTTCACTTTCATGCACTGGAGAAGGAAATGGTAACCCACTCCAGTGTTCTTGCCTGGAGAATCCCAGGGACAGGGGAGCCTGGTGGGCTGCTGTTTATGGGGTCACACAGAGTCGAACACGACTGAAGTGACTTAGCAGCAGCAAGAGGTATGTATGTATGTATTTATTTGTTCAGCAGTTTTCCAAAGTGGCTATACCAAATGCATCCCTCCCTACACCCCCTGCTCCCTACTTCAGTCCCTGCCAGAACCTGCCTGCTCACCAATGCAAGCTGTGTTCCTTTTCTTCCCTTCCATTTTTACATCTCTGTTCCTTTAATGATGCTTTCTAGAATTACCTATCAGATAGATTTCTTGCACTCACATCCGGTCTCAAGAACTACTTGTTGTCAGACGAAGGCAAACAGCAAATTCTTATTCATTCATATGTTTTGTTTATTCAGCGGGGGTGGAGGTGATCTTTTCATGGAGAGTTGGGCTTAAAATTTTTTTTAAGACCTATTCCTGTCCTTTCTACCCTTTATTTAAGAAAATAAATACGTATTTTCTTCACTCTTTTGCATAAATTTAGAATTTCTGAACTGAAAATATTAGATCCCATTCTACTTCCAAACCCTTCTTTAAACATATGTGGAGACTGAGGCCTGTGGTTTGTTGTTGTTTAATTGCTGTGGGGAGAGAGAAAATTAGCCAAGATGGCACGGTCAGGCTGTCTCGGCCCTCCTTTTGTAAATAACCACTATGGAACAGCTGAGATCATTTATAGCATTGCACACGTGCACGTCAGGAGGCTCTTGCTACAGCTACTTTGTGCTGTAAGGATACGTGAGCTCCGCCTAGAGAGTGGCGGCATGACTGCTGCGTCACGGCTGTGTCCATTGGGTCAGCCACAAGAGGGGAGAATAAAGCGAGTCTATTGCTGTGACTGCTACATCAGCTGGGAGAGAATACTGTTACGGCCGCTGTGCCAGCAGGAGAGAGGTTGTGTTGTGTTAGGTTATGCTATGGCTGTTGCCTGTAGGGAATAAACGTGTCTGCAGTTCCTGCCGACTCCCCCAATCTTCTTCCAGCCTCTTAGCTGGAGTCTTGCCTACCCTGGTTTCAGTGAACAGTGCGGGCAGTGTGAACAGCAAGATAACTGGCCCTGTGAACAGGATGAAGAGCAATACAACTGGCATGATCTGCAGGATACCCAGCGCATAGAGGAGCCTGATGCTCCTCCTCAGAAGAGTTGGCAGGATACATAGTGGGTAGGGGAGCTGGAGGTTCCCCTGAAAGGAGGAAGCCAGTGGCTGCCATGTAGTACTTTGTGACGGTGATCCTCTGGGCTTCCGCTCTGGTGGAAAACTGGGAAGCGGTGAATGGGTCATCAGATAGCACTGGAAAGGCGTTACAGGCGGTGAGTTCCTGATTGTTGAACAAGGTGTCTCAGACCGCTGCTGGCACTGTGGGGTGGATTTTCCTGACTATCCTGAAGGAGAATATGGATTGCGCCGTAGGCGATGCTGCACCAGTGCTCAAAGTGCAGAGACTCTTGGAAGAACTAGAGCAATGGTTACTGGTGTCAGAGCAAGAACCTTGTGGCCTTGAAGAACCCAGCATCTCTGACTGCGAGATGGAAAGGGATGGTGATGATGAACGTTATGACAGTGTGGGCCAGCGAGGGCCATGGTACAGCAGAAAGTGAAGCGTGAGCAGCCTATGGCCCAGGGAGGACATCCTCAAGGGCCCCCAAAGCGACTGAGTTCACGTATCGACCATATACTCAGGAGGAGTTGGTCAACTCGAGTAAGAAGTTTCAGCAAACGCACAGGGAACCCTTGGCAGCGTGGCTTTTGTGACTTTGGGAGGCAGGGGTGGGCCCAGCACCTGTGGGGGTTTTTGCAGGTCCTAACTGAGAGAAGTAGAGGGATGGAACGCGAGATACCATTTTGAAAGTGTGAAAACCCCAAAGGGGGCCCGAACTTGCAGTGGTCCCACCTGGGTGACGCGGTTGTGCATGTGCGTGGATTTGTGCAGAGGTGTACTGTAAAGGCTGTGTCCTCAGATTTAGAAAAGTATAATCATGTGGGTGGGCTGTGAATGCCACAAAAATCCCCTCCTTGAAGGAGGGAGCCTGGTGCCTGTGGAGGGTTTTGCAGGTCCTTAATGAGAAATCCCGCACGGATGGAGTTGCCCCCGCGGAGGCTTTTATGCAATCTCACAGGGATAGATGGTGGATTGGACTTGGCTATGGAAGACGGAGGCACTCCACATGCAGTGGGTGGCTCTTCTAGCCTCACGAGGGCAAGGACTGCAACATGAGTTCCAGGTGATTGGGCTTTGTTGTGTATTGGGGATGTAACTGTTCATTGTTGTTGCTAATGCTGTTGCAAGATGTAAATCCAAGGGTCAGTGTTACTTGCCAAGGAAATATCACAGAAGATGGACTGCACATAGAATGTGAGGTGAGAGACCCTGAAGGGTTGGAGTATGGGGAGAGAGCAAGTTAGCCAAGATGGCAGTGGTCAGGCTCTCTCACCCTTTGTTTTGTAAATAATGACTATGTAACAGCTAGGCTCACTTATAATACTATGCATGAGCATCATGAGGTACTCGCTTGGTCAGGAGCTACTCTGTGCTGTAGGGATATGTGAGCTCCATCTAGAAAGCGGCAGTGTTACTGTCAGCCACCAGAAGAGAGAATATAGTGAATCTACTTCTATGGCTGCTGTGTCAGCCAGGAGAGAATACTTTTATGGCCGCTGTGCCATCAGGAGACAGGTTGTGTTGTGTTAGGCTTTGCTATGGCTGTTGCCAGGAGAGAATAAATGCGTCTGCAGTTCCTATTGGCCCCTCCAGTCTTCTTCCAGCCTCTTAGCTGGAGCCTTGCCTACCCTGGGTTCAGCAAAACAGTATGCCCAGTGAAATACAGAGAGACAATTGGTGTCATGAACAGGATCAGAGATACAGTTGTTAAGTTGTGTCTGACTCTTTTGTATCCATGGACTACAGACCTCCAGGCTCCTCTGTCCATGGCATTCTCCTGGCAAGAATACTGAGGTGGGTTGCCATTTCCCAGATTAGTACTTGTTTGAATCTTACCTTTGGAACTCAGGGAAGGTTATGGTGGTTGGAGGTGTATTCGTTATAAGAAACCAGGGACAAAAGGGCTTTCTTGCCCAGAAGCCCCACAAGATCCTGATCAATTTCATGCAGAATAAAAAATGCTTATAACTGTGCAATTGTATGGTCAGATTTGAATCCACAGTTCATAAAAGGAAAATGTTAAATAAAGCTGGCACAAATTCTGTAGCTCCTGTCTTACTCTCACTATAAGCAAACTGTTGACTTATTAAAGACAGGGAGAGGTACACAGCCCAGAACCCAGTAGCTTTCAGTCTCTATCTGCTAAATCAATGAAAGGATAGAAAATCAGATCTTGAGATGAGTGTCATTCTTCCTTTCCTCACGTTTTTGCAGTTTAAGTGTGGGAGCAGTAGGAAAGAAGAGCAATCTAGAAGCAGATGAAATTATCAAATTTAGATTTGATTTCTTCTCTTAGAAAGAAAGAAAGTGAAGTTGCTCTGTTGTGCCTGACTCTTTGTGACCCCATGGATAGTAGCCTGCACCAAGCTCTTCCATCCATGGGATTTTCAAGGCAAGAAGTACTGGAGTGGGTTGCCATTTCCTTCTCCAGGGAATCTTCCCAACCCAGGGATCGAACCCAGGTCTCTCACATTATAGACAGATACTTTACCTTCTGAGCCACCAGGGAAGCCCAAGACTTCTCTTAGAAATCTACTCTTAATTCATCTAAAGTGTGCGTGGACTGCAAAAGGGTCCAATACTAGAAATTTTTCTTATACTTTGGTACCTTTTTACCTAGAAGTTCCCATACCCTGCTCAGTTGTGAATATATTGATCTTAGGACCCACTGGTTGAAACATGTGGGAACCCTCCCAGGACACTTGGTAATAATGTAATAACCCTATTATTGTGTGTTTATGGATCAATTACCTGAACACAGAAAAAGCTTGGCTTTTGTCCCAGTGTCAAGGATGCTGCTAATAGCATAGCATAATAGGGTTTTGGATATCCTCAAGGACAGAATTCCTCCTTGGATAATGGAAATTAGAACAATGAACTTCACAGGGGATACATACTACTAACATATTTTCCATCAAGAAAGAGACAATGTGCCATTGTTCATTCCCTTCCATGCTTTTTTCATAATTTGATTTTAAAATGTAAGTTTAGAATGTAAGTTTACTGTGTTCTACTCTTTACCCCTAAATTGTTTGTATCATCTGAACAAAGCAAATGAACTTGCAGTGACAATCCTTTACTGCAGCATCATTCAGTTGGAAAAAGGAAACAAAACAAAACAAAAAACACGCTAGGTTCAAAGGTTGTATTTACTGAATGCTTTTTAAGTGGATAAGTTTGTTAAAAAATACTGCTCCTTAGTCTAATTTTCTCTTTTCCCCCCATTGTTTGTTCCCATTCTTTTGACCTTGCTGGTTTCCTTCCCTTTTCTGAATCAATGAAAATAGGCCACATCTAAGATAAGCTAGACGTTTCCATTATTACCTTTTGTTTCTTGATATTAAGCGCAGGCGGCGGCAGTGGCTGGCGCACTAAGCACAGGCAATGGTGGTGGCCGAGAGCTACCCCACGTCTGAGGTCAGGGGCTGCGAGGGTGCAGGAATGGCCGAGAGGAGCTACCCCACGTCCGAGGTCAGGGGTGACTGCTGGGAGGAGCCACCCAGCGTCCAAGGCCAGGGGCGGCACCCAGGGCCAGGGGCAGTGGCAGGAAGGAGCAATCCCATGCCCGAGGCCAGGGTGGCGGCCAGGAGGAGCAACCCCATATCCAAGGAGCAGTGGCTGTGTGGGCGCAGGAGGGCCTAGAGGAGCCATCCCACGTTGAAGGTCAGGAAGGGCAGCAGCAGGAAGAGACACCCCTCATCCAAGGTAAGGAGCAGCGGCTGTGCTTTGCTGGAGCAGCCGTGAAGAGATACCCCATGCCCAAGGTAAGAGAAACCTAAGTAAGATGGTAGATGTTGCAAGAGGGCATCAGACGGCAGACACACTGAAACCATAATCACAGAAAACTAGTCAATCTAATCACACTAGGACCACAGCCTTGTCTAACTCAATGAAACTAAGCCATGCCCATGGGGCAACCCAAGATGGGCAGGTCATGGTGGAGAGGTCTTACAGAATGTCGTCCACTGGAGAAGGGAATGGCAAACCACTTCAGTATTCTTGCCTTGAGAACCCCATGAACAGTATGAAAAGGCAAAATGATAGGATACTGAAAGAGGTACTCCCCAGGTCAGTAGGTGCCCAATATGCTACTGGAGGTCACTGGAGAAATAACTCCAGAAAGAATGAAGGGATGGAGCCAAAGCAAAAACAATATCCAGCTGTGGATGTGCCTGGTGATAGAAGCAAGGTCCAATGCTGTAAAGAGCAATATTACATAGGAACCTGGAATGTCAGGTCCATGAATCGAGGCAAATTGGAAGTGGTCAAACAGGAGATGGCAAGAGTGAACGTCGACATTCTAGGAATCAGTGAACTAAAATGGACTGGAATGGGTGAATTTAACTCAGATGACCATTATATCTACTACTGTGGGCAGGAATCCCTCAGAAGAAATGGAGTAGCCATCATGGTCAACAGAAGAGTCCGAAATGCAGTACTTGGATGCAGTCTCAAAAACGACAGAATGATCTCTGTTCATCTCTAAGGCAAACCATTCAATATCACAGAAATCCAATTCTATGCCCCAACCAGTAATGCTGAAGAAGCTGAAGTTGAACAGTTCTATGAAGACCTACAAGACTTTTTAGAACATCCAAAAAAGATGTCTTTTTCATTACAGGGGACTGGAATGCAAAAGTAGGAAGTCAAGAAACACCTGGAGTAACAGGCAAATTTCGCCTTGGAATATGGAATGAAGCAGGGCAAAGACTAACAGAGTTTTGCCAAGAAAATGCACTGGTCATAGCAAACACCCTCTTCCAACAACACAAGAGAAGACTTTACACATGGACATCACCAGATGGTCAATACCAAAATCAGATTGATTATATTCTCTGCAGCAAAAGATGGAGAAGCTCTATACAGTCAACAAAAACAAGACCAGGAGCTGACTGTGGCTCAGATCATGAACTCCTTATTACCAAATTCAGACTGAAATTGAAGAAAGCAGGGAAAACTGTGAGATCATTCAGGTATGACCTAAATCAAATCCCTTATAATTATACAGTGGAAGTGAGAAATAGATTTAAGGGCCTAGATCTGATAGATAGAGTGCTTGATGAACAATGGGATGAGGTTCGTGACATTGTACAGGAGACAGGGATCAAGACCATCCCCATGGAAAAGAAATGCAAAAAAGCAAAATGGCTGTCTGAGGAGGCCTTACAAATAGGTGTGAAAAGAAGAGAAGCGAAAAGCCAAGGAGAAAAGGAAAGATAAAAGCATCTGAATGCAGAGTTCCAAAGAATAGCAAGAAGAGGTAAGAAAGCCTTCTTCAGCAATCAGTGCAAATAAAAAGAGGAAAACAACAGAATGGGAAAGACTAGAGATCTCTTCAAGAAAATTAGAGATACCAAGGGAACATTTCATGCAAAGATGGGCTCGATAAAGGACAGAAATGGTCTGGACCTAACAGAAGCAGAAGATATTAGGAAGAGATGGCAAGAATACACAGAAGAACTGTACAAAAAGGATCTTCACGACCAGGATAATCACGATGGTGTGATCACTCATTTAGAGCCAGACATCCTGGAATGTGAAGTCAAGTGGGCCTTGGAAAGCATCACTGCGAACAAAGCTAGTGGAGGTGATGAAATTCCAGTAGAGCTCTTTCAAATCTTGAAAGATGATCCTGTGAAAGTGCTGCACTCAATATGCCAGCAAATTTGGAGATCTCAGCAGTGGCCACAGGACTGGAAAAGGTCAGTTTTCATTCCAATCCCAAAGAAAGGCAATGCAAAAGAATGCTCACACTACTGCACAATTGCACTCACCTCACATGCTAGTAAAGTAATGCTCAAAATTCTCCAAGCCAGGCTTCAGCAATATGTGAACCATGAACTCCCAGATGTTCAAGCTGGTTTTAGAAAAGGCAGAGGAGCCAGAGATCAAATTGCCAACATCCGCTGGATCATGGAAAAAGCAAGAGAGTTCTAGAAAAACATTTATTTCTGCTTTATTGACTATGCCAAAGCCTTTGACTATGTGGCTCACAATAAACTGTGGAAAATTCTGAAAGAGATGGGAATACCAGACCACCTGACCTGTGTCTTGAGAAATCTGTATGCAGGTCAGGAAGCAACAGTTAGAACTAACTGGATATGGAACAACAGACTGGTTCCAAATAGGAAAAGGAGTACGTCAAGGCTGTATATTGTCACCCTGCTTATTTAACTTCTATGCAGAGTACATCATGAGAAATTCTGGACTGGAAGAAACACAAGCTGGAATCAAGATTTAGGGAGAAATATCAGTAACCTCAGATATACAGATGACACCACTCTTATGGTAGAAAGCGAAGAGGAACTAAAAAGCCTCTTGAGGAAAGTGAAAGTGGAGAGTGAAAAAGTTGGCTTAAAGCTCAACATTCAGAAAATGAAGATCATGGCATCTGGTCCCATCACTTCATGGGAAATAGATGGAGAAACAGTGGAAACAGTGTCAGACTTTATTTTTTTTGGATCCAAAATCACTGCAGATGATGATTGCAGCCATGAAATTAAAAGATGCTTACTCCTTGGAAGGAAAGTTATGACCAACCTAGACAGCATATTCAAAAGCAGAGATATTACTTTGCCGACTAAGGTCCGTCTAGTCAAGGCTATGGTTTTTCCAGTGGTCGTGTATGGATGTGATAGTTGGACTGTGAAGAAGGCTGAGCGCCGAAGAATTGATGGTTTTGAACTGTGGTGTTGGAGATGACTCTTGAGAGTCCCTTGGATTGCAAGGAGATCCAACCAGTCCATTCTGAAGGAAATCAACCCTGGGTGTTCTTTGGAAGGAATGATGCTAAAGCTGAAACTCCAGTACTTTGGCCACCTCATGAGAAGAGTTGACCCATTGGAAAGGACTTTGATGCTGGGTGGGATTGGGGGCAGGAGGAGAAGGGGATGACCGAGGATGAGATGCCTGGATGGCATCACTGACTCGATGGACACGAGTCTGAGTGAACTCCGGGAGATGGTGATGGACAGGGAAGCCTGGTGTGCTGCGATTCACGGGGTCACAAAGAGTCGAACACGACTGAGCGACTGAACTGAACTGATTCTTTTCCCTTCCTTTCTTTCTGTTTTCTTCTACTGGTGGCTCAGATGGTAAAGTGCCTGCAGTGCAGGAGGCCTGGGCTCAGTCTTTGGGTCAAGAAGTTCTCCTGGAGAAGGAAATGGCAACCCACTCCAGTATTCCTGCCTGGAAAATCCCATGGATAGAGGAGTCTGGCAGGCTGCAGTCTATGAGGTGGCAAAGAGTCGGACACAACTGAGCAACTTCACTACAGTATAAAACTTGCTGAAATCTATTTGAACCTGCCTTTCGGAATTTACATCTTTTTTTCCTTCTCTACCTTCCATACTCTGGAACATCATCATGCCATCTAATCTTGCTTATTCAGTAGAATTAACATGATGCCATTGATGTTCTGTATCAATGTGCTGTTCTATGAGTGCCTGCATGGCCATGATATTTTCAGACTCTGTTATGACAGGGACAGAAGTGTTATCACAGCCAAGGACTAAAAATGCAGATGGATGATCTTGACCTTTCCATATGTATGCAAACTGCTGGTGATGCTCTTTTCTGACAGGGATGGAAAAGAAGGCCTGTGCTGAATCAGTGGCCTCACTTATCACAAGGCATGTTAATCTGCTTTAGGAAAGATACCACATGTGGTACAGTGGCTGCAATGCTGTTGCATTTTTAGTAGTCTACTGTAATTCTCCAGAATCCTATTTTTTCATAGTAGACAGACTTATGAAGTACACGGGGATATATGATGACCACTATTGCATCTTTAATTCTTTAAGAGAGGCACATATTTCCCCTTTCCCCCAACTATTAGTACATGATATTTAAAAGAACTTATCTTCTTTGCCTCAAAGGGGAGGGTTTAGGTTGTATCAATGACTTCTACTGTCTTCTTGGATAGAATGGTCTTAGCCCACAGGCCAAGGACCCATATGGGATTGTGCCAATGACCAATTTTGTCTATCCAGCTTACACTTTCAGTTCAGTTCAGTCGCTCAGTCATGTCTGACTCTTTGCGACCCCATGAATTGCAGCACGCCAGGCCTCCCTGTCCATCACCAACTCCTGGAGTTCACTCAGACTCACATCCATTGAGTCAGTGATGCCATCCAGCCATCTCATCCTCGGTCGTCCCCTTCTCCTCCTGCCCCCAATCCCTTCTAGCATCAGAGTCTTTTCCAACAATCCCTTCTAGCATCAGAGTCTTTTCCAATGAGTCAACTCTTCGCATGAGGTGGCCAAAGTACTGGAGTTTCAGCTTTAGCATCATTCCTTCCAAAGAACACCCAGGGTTGATCTCCTTCAGAATGGACTGGTTGGATCTCCTTGCAGTCCAAGGGACTCTCAAGAGTCTTCTCCAACACCACAGTTCAAAACCATCAATTCTTTGGCCCTCAGCCTTCTTCACAGTCCAACTCTCACATCCATACATGACCACAGGAAAAACCATAGCCTTGACTAGACGGACCTTAGTCAGCAACGTAATGTCTCTGCTTTTGAATATACTATCTAGGTTGGTCATAACTTTTCTTCCAAGGAGTAAGTGTCTTTTAATTTCATGGCTGCAGTCACCATCTGCAGTGATTTTGGAGCCCACTTTCAAAGATAATGGAAATGCCCAGCAAGTGGTTTAATAAGGGAAACTTGATGGTTCCAGATATTTATGTTAACTCAAACTCCATTTTCAGTAATTCTTGGATTTTTGCGCACCTCTCATCTGTGCATGGTTATCTATGAAAATAGACACAGGTCCTCTTGGAAGACTGGGAAATATTACTGTGCACATGTCTCAAGGTGTATCCTTACTCTTGGAAATTTTTTCTTCATTAGTGATCTCCAGACCTGACAATATCAATAGCACAGGTACAAAAACTCAGTGGGCTTCCCTGGTGTCTCAGATGGTAAAGAATCTGCCTGCAATGTGAGAGATCTTGGTTCGATCCCTGGGTTGGAAAGATCCCTTGGAGGAGGGCATGGCAACCCACTCCAGTATTCTTGCTTGGAGAATTCCATGGACAGAGGAACTCCTAGCTACAGTAACTAGGAGTAACTCCTGGCTACAGTCCATGGAGTTTCAGAGAGTCAGACATGACTGAGTAACTAACCACAGCATAGAAACTGAGCAACATATTATAACTTTTTAATGGACCAAATGCCATCAGCCTCCTGATCATCCATATTTTATTTCTTTCCGTGGTACAGATTGAGTAGTATCTAGTTGGCTGCTCATCTGTTTTCACCCTTAGGAATGTTATGTTCTATTAACCATCTTCCTAATCACAGTCTGGTTGTATCTCCAACTTGCCACTCCTTATGATGATTACAATTACTTAGCTTCTAAAGCCTATGAGCACCTCTCAGACTGTGACTGCTAAGGTGAAACTTGTTCTCTAACAGTCTTCCCATCATCAGCTCTGGTCTCTGATACAGTGCTCCTCTCATTACAATATCCCTTCTGTCCTTGGTAAATGTATCCTCCAGATCTTCCCAGACAATATAATCACTTGGTGGAGTTTCCTGCATGTGTGTGGCACATCTGCTCCAGCTTACTCACTCTTCTGAATCACTTTAATCTCTCTCTCTATCACTTGCCACAGCAGCTCCAGCATTTGAACCTCATTGTTGGCATCACATTTTCCATGCCTCAAGGAGGCATCTTAGGATAGTACTGTAGATACTATCATCCATCAGTTTAATTTTTTACTGACATTTCCAAAAGTGTCAAGTGTTAGTTGCTCAGTCACGACTGACTCTCTGAGACCCCACCAGGAAGCCCACCAGCCTTCTTTATCCATGGATTCTCCAGGCAAGAATACTGGGGTGGGTTGCCATTCCCTTCCCCAGAGGATCTTTCTGATTCAGGGATCAAACCCAGATCTCCCTCACTGAGGGCAGATTCTTTATGGTGTGAACCACCAGGGAAGGCATTTCTAATGACTTGTTTTATTTAAACTTCTCACGCAGTGTTTCTGGGTCCTGACAGTGTTCCCTTTCACACAGGTGCTCAGCACCGTGTCATGTCTAGTGTTCCAACATGAAAGCCATCATTTTTATTCTTTCTATAAGCTCTTTCTGAACTGTTTTAGAGGACAGTGAGTATACTCTTGGGAGGATAGATGGACTGGCCTTATTGGGAGAAATGAGTCAGAGCTTGCAGATTTATCTTGCATCATTAGTTTCTCCCAGATATACATCTCTGCATTTAGCACAAAAGCAGTGGAGTGTGACACCAGTACAGGGTGACTTTGACTGAATTCCATCTTCCTGCCAAAATGGCTCCTAAATAGTGTCAAGTTTAGTGAATTTTCAAAAAAAAAAAAAAAAAAAAAAGCAAATCCTAAGTGCTTATCAGTCCATTGTAAGCTTTCTATGGTTCCCCAGCCTCAGGCCTTCATGAAGGCAGCTCGAGTTCTGTGTTTGGCTAAGTGACTGAATGGGTAGAGAAGACAGAAGGACAGATGGAAGCCTCCTTTGAACTGCACAGGTTCTAGGATGTGTTGTTATATGCATTCTACATGCTGACCTTCTTTCACTTTTATGACTCACGTCAAGATTGTGAATTCCCTCCTGTCATTGCCCACGGACAATGTATAATAGTCTCTAAACTCTTTGCATTTGAACAGCAATATGTATATGAATGTGATGAAGGGTACATCCTGGTTGGAGCGAACAGACTCTCCTGTGCTTTTTCAGGCTGGTCACCTGCAGTCCCTCAGTGTAAAAGTAACTCTGGCTCCCTCTTCATTTTAAGGGCCAGGGGTGGGGCTATCATTAAAGGATTGAGAGCACAGTTTTTTTTTTTCCCTGTGAGAAGAGGCAGCAATAAAAGCATTTGATTTATTTAAAATAATCACTATAGTCTGATGGTATCCAAAGCAGAAAGTACAGAGAAAAGAACATTAATCTCCCCTTCTTTCTCCCAAGTACAAAATTCAGCCTTTGTGAGGCAGCACAATGTCCCAGTTTCTTGTATAATTCCAGAAATAGTCTACAGATGGTACATTCTATCTGAGTGTAGCTATGTCCTGCAGCAAAACGTTCATGAAAAGTTGGTCTAGAATGTGAGCCCTAGTGGGCTAATGCCAAGCATTGTGAAATCACAAGTATTTCCATCAGTGGCAGTGCAGGGCACCAGTTGCTCACCATGTAGCTGTGTGGTGAGGGACTCCTAACTTTCCAGCTGTTATGGGGAAAAGAGGTCAAAATGAGGTCTGATTATTGCATGCACACAGGTTTACTATCATTTCATCATCAACAACTTCAGGGATGATTTGCCACCATCGTTTCCTTTGCACACAGGAGAATAGTAAGCAAGAGGGAAAATTTTTTATCTGTTGTTTTACAATAGATAAAAACGTCAAGGCTGTATATTGTCACCCTGCTTATTCAACTTATATGCGGAGTACATCATGAGAAACGCTGGGCTGGAGGAAGCACAAGCTGGTGGAATCAAGATTGCCGGGAGAAATATCAATAACCTCAGATATGCAGATGACACCACTCTTATAGCAGAAAGTGAAGAGGAACTAAAAAGCCTCTCGATGAAAGTGAAAGAGGAGAGTGAAAAAGTTGGCTTAAAGCTCCACATTCAGAAAACTAAGATCATGGCGTCTGGGCCCATCACTTCATGGGAAATAGATGGGGAAACAGTGGAAGCAGTGTCAGACTATTTGTCTGGGCTCCAAAATCACTGCAGATGGTGATTGCAGCCATGAAATTAAAAGACACTTACTCCTTGGAAGAAAAGTTATGACCAACCTAGACAGCCTATTCAAAAGCAGAGACATTACTTTGCCAACAAAGGTCCATCTAGTCAAGGCTGTGGTTTTTCCATTGGTCATGTATGGATGTGAGAGTTGGACTGTGGAGAAAGCTGATTGCTGAAGAATTGATGCTTTTGAACTGTGGTGTTGGAGAAGACTCTTGGGATTCTCTTGGACTGCAAGGAGATCCAAAGAGTCCATTCTAAAGGAGATCAGCCCTGGTGTTCATTGGAAAGTGAAAGTGAAGGTGAAAGTGAAGTTGCTCAGTCGTGTCCAACTCTTTGCGACCCATGGACTGTAGCCCACCCATGGACTGTGGCCCACCCATGGACTGTAGCCCACCCATGGACTGTAGCCCACCAAGCTCCTCCGTCCATGGGATTCTCCAGGCAAGAATACTGGAGTGGGTTGCCATTTCCTTCTCCAGGGGATCTTCCCGACCCAGGGATCAGACCCAGGGATCAAACCCAGGTCTCCCGCATTGCGGGCAGATGCTTTAACCTTTGCGCCACCAGGGAAGCCCCGTTCATTGGAAGGACTGATGCTAAAGCTGAGACTCCAATATTTTGGCCACCTCATGCGAAGAGTTGACTCATTGGAAAAGACCCTGATGCTGGGAGGGATTGGGGGCAGGAGGAGAAGGGGATGACAGAGGATGAGATGGCTGGATGGCATCACTGACTCGATGGACATGAGTTTGAGTAAACTCTGGGAGTTGGTGATGGACAGGGAGGCCTCGGGTGGTGCATTTCATGGGATCACAAAGAGTCGGACATGACTGAGTGACTAAACTGAACAGATTGTCTTACAGGAATCAAGATACAAGAGATAGACAGCTGATTTGATAGTTGAAGATTTGGGTCAATGCCCATTTTATATTCTGTCAGGGTATTTAAAATTGTTATATATCCTTCAGCATGTCACTTAACCTCTCTGTATCTCACTTTCTCTTAGATAAAATAGTGACACTTAAATAAGTTGTTCACATAAAATTCTACCCCAACATCTGATAAAGTGTTATCCCAATGCTCAATAAATATGCTAGTGAATATTATTTTCCTTCTCAAAATTAAAAAAAAAAGGTAAAACAATTAGCAACACTTAAATACAGTTCATTCTTAGTACCCTAGGCTGGCATGTTTCTTCTTAGATCTGTGGATTGCTTAAAATTATGTTTCCATTGCAGCATTGTGTCTGAAACCAGAGATAGAATATGGAAGGTCATCTGTGGAGAAGGTTAGATATGTTGAACCTGAAAGAATTACTATCCAGTGTGAGTCTGGCTATAGTTTGGTTGGTTCCAAAAATATCACTTGTTCAGAGGACAGAACCTGGTACCCGGAGGTGCCCAAGTGTGAGTGGGTAAGTCACACAATTTGAGGTAATTT
>SJYQ01095288.1:128169-234850 GCA_006410935.1 Redunca redunca | reverse complement strand
TATCTATGATTTCTACAAATAATATATGGAATAAATTTAGCTTTATTAAAAAAAAAAAAAAGAAAAAAGATACATTTCAGATAAAGAACTTAGTATTATACATCAAGGAGCTAGAAAAAAGTTTGGACTTCGTTTGGACAATAAGTCCAATGTTAGAAGAAAGGAAATAAAAGAGATTAGCACAGAAATAAAGGAAATAGAGAATAGGAAAACTGTAGAAAAGATTAATAAAACTAAGGGTAGGTTCTTTGAAAAGACAAATGAAACTGAGAACATAAGATTGAATTTTACTTCTTCTAGTTAGAACTGGACATGGAACAACAGACTGATTCCAAATAGGAAAAAGAGTACATCAAGGCTGTATATTGTCCCGTGCTTAATTTAACTTATATGCAGAGTACATCATGAGAAACGCTGGGCTGGATGAAGCAAAAGCTGGAATCAAGATTGCCAGGAAAAATATCAATAACCTCAGATATGCCAATGATACCACCCTTACGGCAGAAAGTGAAGAAGAATTAAAGAGCCTCTTGATGAAGGTGAAAGAGGAGAGTGAAAAAGTTGGCTTAAAGCTCAACATTCAGAAAACTATGATCATGGCATCCAATCCCATCACTTCACGGGAAATAGATGGGGAAACAGTGGAAACAGTCTCAGACTTTAGTTTTTTGGGCTCCAAAATCAATGCAGATGGTGATTGCAGCCATGAAATTGAAAGACTTGCTTGCTCCTTGGAAGGAAAGTTATGACCAACCTAGATAGCACATTAAAAAGCAGAGACATTGCTTTATCAACAAATCCATCTAGTCAAGGCTATGGTTTTTCCAGTAGTCATGTATGGATGTGAGAGTTGGACTATAAAGAAAACTGAGCACAGAAGAATTGATGCTTTTGAATGGTGGTGTTGGAGAAGCCTCTTGAGAGTCCCTTGGACTACAAGGAGATCCAACCAGTCTATCCTAAAGGAGGTCAGTCCTGGGTGTTCATTGGAAGGACTGATGTTGAAACTGAAACTCCAATACTTTGGCCACCTGATGCAAAGAGCTGACTCAGTTGAAAAGACCCTGATGCTGGGAAAGATTGAGAGCAGGAGGAGAAGGGGACAACAGAGGATAAGATGGTTGGATGGCATCACTGACTCGATGGACATGAGTCTGGATAAACTCTGGGAGTTGGTGATGGCCAGGGAGGCCTGGCGTGCTGCAGTTCATGGGGTCGCAAAGAGTCGGACATGACTGAGAGACTGAACTGAACTGAATGAACAAAGCTAACTTGAAGTATCTTTTAAATCACTGGGATTTAAAAGAATTCTTTTGAAAAATTATGCTATTATGTTTCTTAATCAATTTATATCCAGATAATATAGTCACTTCATATAAATATGAAAGGAAATTATTAAATCAAATTATCAATAAAATATAATTTAAATATTTTTATAATTTCTTCTAGGCAGGAAATCTCTTGATTATTCTGACATGTAAAATGTGGCCTTGTGAATCATGGTGATCCTTTTGGGAATTATCCTTCTTTCATGACTCCATGAACTTTCCAGATCAGACTTGGATATAGAGCAAAGCTCTTTGGCCTAATCTAGGACCTAAAATATGGTGTTGACTGGGATAACATTCCCTATAATTTAAATGTGGATAAAATCCATCTTTTGTCTATAATGTACTTATGCCCTACTATCAAGAGATAAAAATTTAATACATTTAAATGAAATTTAATTCAATCAAACTACATTACAAAAAATCATGAAAATATTATAACAAAGCTCTTATTTAGGATTTGACCAAAAATTGTTCTGAAAAGAAGGAAGTCAAGAGATATCTCACTTCTGCCTTGTCTATTACAGATGCAATGAGCTAAGCTTTTAAAGTCTAATGATAATTATTCATCTGAATTCAGATGCCTTCATCAGCTTATCAACTACTTTAGATAACTGAATTCTAGTCTCGGCATTGCTACTGCTTATTTGAACAAGTCTCATAACTTCTGTGGGCCTCAAAGTCCCATCTGTAGAACAGACTTCCAGCTCAGGAATAACTCAGGAATCAAATTCAGACAACATGAATCAAATAACACAGGTGAAAACTTTAGAAAGTAAGACATCAGGGAGAATATATAAATCTTAGGCATGAATTTCAGTCAAGTCATTCCTTTTCATTCTTTTACAAGTACCATTTTATAAAATAAAAACATCTCAATTAAAAAAATTGCTTTTCTCTTTCTTTTTTCTTTAAATTGTTCATTTTGCTTTCCCCTTTCATTGTTCATTCCATTTCACCTTGATATTAGGGTATAATATTGTTTAATATTTTTATATTTCCATATTAATCATTTCCTTTCAAATCTTCATCTGTAGCATAATATATTGTATCAATACACAGTCAAACTGATTTAGTCTTGAAGTTGACCCAAGACATCAGTTGGACTACTTTTGTGCTAATCTAATTTTTCAAACATTGAAAGCAGTGAGTGACAATGACGGGCTGGAAAAAAAGGCATCATCTGAAAAGTCATACGTTCAGAGCTTATGTAGAGGCAGAGCTAAGCAGCACATATAATATGTGTCTACAGAGAGACCAGATCCACTTTCCTATTCTGACACTACAGGCAGTATGGACGCGGGCAAAGTACTTAACCTTTCAGGGGTTACTGTGGGGTTGGATTTGGTGTGCGTAAAGCACAGGTCGTGGCCCCACAGAGATACTTGATACATGGCAGCTGCCATAGGCCTATGGTAAGTTTCCGTGGGCAACACTGACAGTTGCTATGTCTGAAATTTGAAATCTTATTCACTCTATGTTCATTTATGGAATCTGCTTCACATAGCTCTGTTAAATGACAAGGAAGAAAATAGAACCTCTAGAGTTATTACCATTAAGAAGGCCATACGTGTCCAGATTCCAGTGAAGGATTGTGCATTTTAATACACAGTTTAGTGCTAAAATTAAATATCTATTTAAAAAAAATAGTACTCAATTAGTTGTAATTATCTAACTTTTTTTTACCAAAGATGATTTCTGACTGGACAGATAATACGCATTGTATCTGGGCTTTTACTTTAATTAAATGGATAATGGTCTCCATAAGCTAAGAGAGACACCAGGACAATCACTCATTTGCAAACTACCATGCCTCCAGGGTCTCCTGTTCTATAAAGAAAACACATGCTTTAGTGATCTGCTAAGAAAAATGAAAAATCATGTAACTTACACATTTTTCTGTAATAGATATTTAAAATTTTTAGCTGCTTGGAAAGCAGAAAACCCAAACTGTCATGGGTTCTGGTTTAAAATTTGCTACTACCTTCTCCTCAAAATTTTTTTTGCTGACATGATCAGTAAAAGCCGTATTTCAAATCTGTATTTAAAGATAAAAAGTAGGCAATTTTACTAATTCTTTTATTTTCTTTTGCCGAAGGACTAACCAATTTTAGTGCAGTGTCTGATTTGAATGATATCGAGATTTGGGGTTATAAGGTATTTGTCATAAGGCTTCCTATTTACCGACCTGGCGATCATAATTGATTTGAGTTTCTTGCTCAATATCAGAGTCCAACTCTGGCACGTCAGATAAATCCGAATCAGATTCTTCACTGTAGGAATCAGTACCACCATCTGCAGAAATACCCCCACAAGAAACAAGCAGAAATTCTGAGACTCTTAATGGCTAAAAAGTTTAAAAATATTTTCTTTCTTCTATCCTACTGAGTTCAATAAAAATACACCATACACCATAATTTTCATTTGCTGTAGATTCTTAAAACATCTTTTCTCTTTCATCTTTTGGTTAGGTTTGGCATACTTCTCACCCTCTTTTTAGGAGTATTAACAGACTAGCGTAACTCCCCCCACCATTTCCACACTTGTATTAGATAATGGATCTTTGGGTTTTAAATCTTGCTTTGAAAGAGAGAAAAGGGGAGATGGGAAGGTTTTACCACAGAGGAAGCTGGGTCAGAAGGAAATTCAACCACTTACTCAGTAAAAATCCTCTTTAGCCTGTTAACATGACCACTAGGTGCTGGTAACTATCATGGTCAAAACTGCTGCAGAATCCCTCCCAGTAAAAACCATTCCCTCACATAGTACATGGTCATTACTACTGAAAGTACAATAAATTAAAGGACCAACATAGCCATTGACCTGGAACACAGCTGATCCTGACTGTCGATCATTCTTTGATCCCTATTAGGAAGGCAACTCCTATTCCAAATGTTACTTTGTCACCTGACCCAGCAGCCCCACCATCCATCAGAACTGTCCTAAGGAGGCTGAAATGTATGCGTAGTATTATTTTCAAAAGTTAATTCTTCATGTAAACTTTAGACCTTCAGCTTTCATTTAGTATAAGCAAAATTCTTTGAAGGAAATTATCCAATTGACCCATATTCGATTGACCCATATCTCAAAATGTTTTTATTTTTAATTTTTAAATTTATGGTAGGAATGAATTTTTCAAAATGGTTTAACTCTTTATCTTCAGAAGAGATGTCAGGCCATTACATGAAATTTTTATTGAAAAAAAAAACAGATGTTGAAAAATTATTACTGGATTTACCCTGGGGTGCGGTTTCCAGCAGGCCATTGCTGACACCTTCTGGAATAAATCTCCACTGGAAAACTGAGTGGTCAGCCCCTCCTGTGCTTAATACCCATTGAAAGTCATGAGACCAGCGGACATTTGTAACATGTGCAGAATGGCCCACATACTTTCTAAATTTGGCTCCTGAAAGATATTATTGAGAAGATTAGTTATGGGAAAAAAAGAACTTGGTTAAAAAATTACATTCCTATTTAAATACAGTAGAAAATATAATCTTCAGTCTTATATATAATAAATAAGTGAATGTTTCAAAAGATATGTCAATCATTCCAGTATGGATTAAGCTAAAACTAGGTCTTAAAATCTGAGCTCTGTTTCTAAAGACACATTTGAACCTGTTCCAAATAACACCTACTGCTTCACTGATTCTGCAAATAAAAGCTAAAGAATAAATATCTTATACATTCTTATTTAAGTATGAGATACAACAGGCAATCCTTTACAACTGGGAAACAGAAAATAATTCTGAAGGGGGAAAATGTTAAGTTATTGTTTGGGGTCATATGATGTATAGTTGGGAGAATGAAACTTTTTTCTCTTAAATTGATTACTTTTACTCAGTGAATACCATCCCTGGGTAGTAAATGCAATAGAAAATCTTTGTGAACTTATATTTGGCACTGAATTACTGAAGCAAAGTCTCCAGTGTATGGTCCATACACAGCAGTATAAAGGCACTCATGTAAGTAAGCAAGGTCCATCTTATGTGGGGGCCTAGACTGTGGGATATTTCCAGGGCCCACAAGCACCCTGTCCCTTCTTCAGAAACACTTCTAGCTATCACAGTCCCTCTAAGTGGCATCTCTTTAATGGGGGAAAAGCCACCTGTTTAACTATCACATGCTTAAAATTTAAATACACACTGGGGAGATAATGATTTAAATGCATAGGAAGGCAAAAATGGCTGCTACATGTTATTTTCCTGAGAGCATGTTCTGACCAGGTGAGGTTTCATTATATCAGGGCCTCCAAAAAAGACAAGGGGGATGCATCTGCCACAGAAGGGGAAAGGAAGGACTTGAGTCTCAAAAGCAAGCTTGCCCATTACAAGGAGTTTCCTAAATAAGTTTAAAGATATTAGACTGTTAATAAAGTCAATCAGATTCCAACTCTGATCATCTGGAGATGCTGGTTGATGATAATTCAATAATTATAAAGTAAACTTTCTTTCCACATCTCAGTAGACCTTGCTGGGCTATCCCTTGCTGCCCTGCCCTTTACAACTTCCTTAGACAGGATTTAACCCATCTCTTTGGAGTTGTTTTAAAAATGCCCACAATTCTAAAAACATCAAACTCATAGAAAAACATGGTAGATTCGTGGTTATGAGGAGATTGGAGGTTGGAGAGATGGTGAGATGTTGGCCAAAGACACACTTTCAGTATAAGATGAATAACTTCTGGGGAACTAATATACACCATGGTGACTGTATTTAATAATACTGCCTTATATATTTGACAGTGGCTAAGGGAGTAGAATCACTGCAGATGGTGATTTCAGCCATGAAATTAAAAGACGCTTACTCCTTGGAAGAAAAGTTATGACCAAACTAGATAGTATATTCAAAAGCAGAGACATTACTTTGCCGACTAAGGTCCATCTAGTCAAGGCTATGGTTTTTCCAGTGGTCATGTATGGATGTGAGAATTGGACTGTGAAGAAGGCTGAGTGCCGAAGAATTGATGCTTTTGAACTGTGGTGTTGGAGAAGACTCTTGAGAGTCCCTTGGACTGCAAGGAGATCCAACCAGTCCATTCTGA
Source organism: Redunca redunca (assembly GCA_006410935.1). Lineage (NCBI taxonomy): Eukaryota > Metazoa > Chordata > Mammalia > Artiodactyla > Bovidae > Redunca > Redunca redunca. The sequence goes on along the minus strand of SJYQ01095288.1, from coordinate 228,479 downwards.
AGGAGATCAGCTCTGGAATTTCTTTGGAAGGAATGATGCTAAAGCTGAAACTCCAGTACTTTGGCCGCCTCATGCGAAGAGTTGACTCATTGGAAAAGACTCTGATGCTGGGAGGGATTGGGGGCAGGAGGAGAAGGGAACGACCGAGGATGAGATGGCTGGATGGCATCACTGACTCTATGGATGTGAGTCTGAGTGAACTCTGGGAGTTGGTGATGGCCAGTGATGGCTGTGATTCATGGGGTTGCAAAGAGTCGGACACAACTGAGCAACTGAACTGAACTGACTGAAGGCAGTAGACCTTAAATGTTCTCAGCGTGTGTGTGTGCAGACACACACACACACACAAAATAACTGAGGTCATGGATAAGTTAACTAACCTTAAAGTGGTGATCATTTCACAACATTTACATAAATGAAATCACCATGTTGTACACTTTAAACATATACAATGTTATTTGTCAATTTTATCTGAATAAAGCTGGAAAAATATGTCCACAAATTATTTGATACAAATCAAAACAAATAGACTGTCAAAAGTAAAGGTGTGTGACATCCAAGAGGAGGTTATAAAAGATACTGCGGATGCATCCTTGCTCTTTCCTGGATCTCTAGATACCGTGCAATGAGGACACCCAAGCAGCTCAGGGAGAGGCTCACATGGCAAGGAACTGAGGCCTTCTGCCAAGAGCCAGGTGAGGGAACATCTTGGAAGAGGATCTTTGGCCTCAGTCTAGTCTTCAGATGACTGTAGCCTCATGAGAGACCTGGAACTAGAATCACCCAGCTAAGCTGCTCCTGAATCCCTGACTCCCCGAAACTATGAGATAATAAATGATTATTGATTTAAGCTGCTAAATTTAGGTGGGGCGGGGGGGAGAATGTTATACAGCCATAGCTAGCTCATACACCCTTAGTAGGCTGGAACTAGAACTTTCAAACATTAGTTTCATCAGATTTGTTGTTTAGTTGCTAAATTGTATCTCTTTTGTGACCCCATGGACTGTAGCCTGAGGGGCTCCTCTGTCCATGGAATCTCCCAGGCAAAAATACTGCAGTGGGTTGCCATTTCCTACTCCAGGTACCTTCCTGACCCAAGTATCAAACCCATGTCTCCTGTACTGGCAGCCAGGTTCTTTACCACTGAGCCACCATGGAAGGCACCAGTGTCACCAATATTTAGGCCTTATTTCTCTGATCTTCCTTCCTGTCCTCTTTCTCCCTCACTTACTCTGCTCTAGTTTCACTAGCGTCTTTGCATGCCAGGCCCTCTTCTGCCTCTGTCTTTTGCACTTGTGTTCTGTCTGGAATGCTCTTTCCCTGCATCTCTGAACAGCTGGCTCCCTCACCTCTTTCAGGTTCCTAGTCATATGAACCTGTATCAGTGAGCCCTGCTTTGACGACTCCTGCTTAAATAGCAATACCCTACTGCCTCACGTGACCACTACTCCCACTGTGTGCCTTATTTTTCATCATAGCACTTCTCACCAACAGATGTGTTTTTATTGTTTTGTTTATTGACTATGTCTCCTCAGTAGGACAAGAGCTCCAGGGATTTCTGCTGGACCTATCTCCAGCCTCTAGAATAGCACTTAAATACTTATTGAATACATGAAGGTCACATCCATCTGTTCCAAGGTTTTCCTTAAGACACTGAGTGGCTTTACAAAACCTCCTGGACCTTAAGGAAGGCTCAGCCCTCAGCTCTCATCTCCTCTCTATTGATTCTTCTTGGCTTTAAATATGGTTGATAATCCCTTGACTGCCAAACATTCAGCTCCAGCCCTGACTGAACTCTCCCCAGAGTGTTGACGGCCTGCATGCAATGCCCACTTGGATGTCTAATAGTTGCTTCAAACTTGTGGACAAACCAGGAGCTTACCTTTCCCTTACTACTCCGTTACCAACCATAACATGTGTACACACACATACACCCTTTTACTCTCTCATTTTCCCATCTCTGTAGATGGCACTAGCATTCAGCTCATTGATCAAACCTAAAATTTAGGAGTCATCCTCAATCCCTCTCTTTCCTTCTATTTCCACACCCAATCCATGAGTGTGATCTTCAGGTCTAACTTTACATTGTTTTCTAGGCTCAACCACCTCTCTTCACATCCGTTCCTGACATCTTTGTCCAAGTTACATCCTCTATTACTCAGGCTCTTGTGATAATCTCTACTTGAAGCCTCCTCTTCACTATTCCACTCCACACAATATCAAAGTGGTATTTTAAAAAAATAAATTGGTCATGTCACTCTTCCACTTAAAATCTCAATAGTTTTCCATTGCACTTAGAATAAGACCCACATTTCTAATGGTTGCTTTGAGGCCCTTCATGTCTGGCCCCACTGCCCTTCCAGCCTCGCTCTGCACAACTCTCCCACCATTGGTCAAGCTCTAGTCATGGTGATCTTTCTGTTCTTGCATCAAGCTCATCTAAGCTCTACTGAAGGTCAGCACTTTTCCTTCCAAGGTCTACAGTTTCTGCAACTCAAGTCTTACAGTATCCCGGAGACCTGGCATAGGAGGTGGTTGTTCCAGGACTCTGTGGTGTGACTGTATCTGTGTTGTGTGTCTGAAGGATTAACAGAAGGGTAGCACACAAATGAAGCATGGAGATCCTCAGCCTTGAGCCTGCCCTCGCAGGGGCAGATGCCAAGGGTGTTAAGATATGGCAAATGTCAATAAGCAAGGCTTTGCATTTTAGCTCATGTCAGTGTCTGGGGGTTGATGGTCAAACAGGATGTTGTCTATGTCAGGGGTCCCCAACCCCTAGGCCTCATACCAGTTCACAACTGCACAGCAGGAGGTAAGTGGCGGGCAAAACTGAAACTACCTCCCCGCTACCACAGTCCTTGGAAAAATGGTCTTCCACAAAACCCGTCTCTGGTGCCAAAAAGGGTGGGGACTGCTGGTCTAAATGACATCAGGGAAAATTATCAGTAATGACCCTAATTATATTAAGATTTAATAACTGTCAAAATGAGGAAAACAAATTGGTTCTGCTATATAACAATAATACAGTGAAAGTGAAAGTGAAAGTCACTCAGTCATGTCCCACTCTTTGCAACCCCATGGACAATACAGTCCATGGAATTTGGGCCAGAATACTGGAGTGAGTAGCTTTCCCTTCTCCAGGAGATCTTCCCAACCCAGGGATTGAACCCAGGTCTCCTGCATTGCAAGCAGATTCTTTACCAGCTGAGCCACCAGGGAAACCCAAGAATACTGGAGTGGGTATCCTGCCCCTTCTCCAGCAGAAATCCAGGAATCCAACCAGAGTCTCCTGCATTGCAGGGAGATTCTTTACCAACTAAGTTATCAGCAAAGGCAACAATAATACAAATTGTAGTCATTTTCATTAGCCGTAGAACATTTATGTCTAATAATTATGTGAGAGAATACTATGCACATATAATTGTAAATGTGTCAATTAACTTGATTGTGAGTTTTATTTAATCACAATGGACAACTATAATGTTTGCTCAGTCTCCATACTCTCTCACAGTCATCAGCCCCCACTCTTATTTGCCTGTTCACAGGTTCAAAAGTTGGGGGAATACTTGTCACTGGTAACTTGGTTAAAGGAAGACAAGTTGTACCAACTATTACCATTCTCATCAGCAACACTGTTATAAACTACTCCGTTGGAAGTTCTGGCACAAAAAGTCCATGAGAGGCCTAAATGACTTGAGGCAAAATTACAAGATGTATAAACTCTCTATCAGGAAAAGCAGAACAAGTCAATTTGCCATGAGAACATGTGGGTGGGTTTTATTACTCTCACGTACTGTCACTCTGGCTGTCAACCTCTCCTTGTTCATCCAGATGTCCTCATCCTCAGGGTTGTTTTATATATAAGAGTATCTCATTTTGACAATTAGCACTACTCACCATACCTCCCACCTCACCCCTCATCTACATTTCCATTGCTATTTGCTAAACCCAATCCACCCTACAAGGCTCAGTGATACATAAAAAAATACCAACTCTCAATGATTGTCAAGTCCTGATACTTGAGACCAATAGTATTGTTTCTGACCCTCAGGATGTTTCTTCTGAATGCTGATTTTCCAGATACCTTCTGGTAACTTAACTTCTGCAAGTACATTACTCAATCTAACAAGACATGCCCTATTTCTCAAAAGACCCGTTAGGGTGAGAGAGAACAGTTTGAATTAGGCATGTTGAGGTAATGCTGTGCCTTGAGCATTTAATTTTTTAAAATTTTTTGTATCAAACAGAACTAAATTCTACTTTCTTCATTTCTTTCTTTTTAAAAAAATTTTTTAAACCGAAGGATAATTGATATACAGAATTTTGTTGTTTTCTGTCAAACCTCAACATGAATCATCCATAGGTCCCCTCACTTTTGAACCTCCCTCCCATCCCCCCTCCACTCCCATCCCTCTAGGTTGATACAGAGCCCCTGTTTGAGTTTCCTGAGCCATACAGCACATTCCCATTGGCTATCTATTTTATATATGGTAATGTAAGTTTCCATGTTACTCTTTCCATACATCTCACCTTCTCCTCCCCTTTCCCCATGTCCATAAGTCTATTCTCCATGTCTGTTTCTCCACTGCTGCCCTGTGAATAAATTCTTCAGAACCATTTTTCTAGATTCCATGTATTTGCGTTAGAATACGATATTTACCTTTTTCTTTCTGACTCACTTCACTCTGTGTAATAGGTTCTAGGTTCATCCACCTCATCAGAACTGACTCGAATGTGTTCTTTTATGGCTAAGTAATCTTCCATTGGGCATATGTACCACAACTTCTTTATCCATTCATCTGTCGATGGACATCTAGGTTGCTTCCATGTTCTAGCTATTGTAAATAGTGCTGCAATGAACAATGGGATACATGTGTCTTTTTCAACCCTGGTTTGCTCAGGGTATATGCTTAGGAGTGGGATTGCTGGGTCATATGGTGGTTTTATTCCTAGTTTTTTTTAAAGAAATCTCCATACTGTCTTCCATAGTGGCTGTATCAATTTACATTCCCACCAACAGTGCAAGAGCATTCCCTTTTCTCCACACCCTCTCCAGCATTTATTGTTTATAGACTTTTTGATGATGGCCATTCTGACCGGTGTGAGGTGATATCTCATTGTGGTTTTGATTTGCATTTCTCTAATAATGAGCGATGTTGAGCATCTTTTCATGTGTTTGTTAGCCATCTTTATGCCTTCTTTGGAGAAGAGTCTGTTTAGGTCTTTTCCCCACTTTTTGATTGGGTTGTTTATTTTTCTGGTATTAAGTTGTATGAGCTGCTTGTATATTTTGGAAATTAATCCTTTGTCAGTTGTTTCATTTCCTATTATTTTCTCCCATTCCAAGGCTTGTCTTTTCACTTTGCTTATAGTTTCATTTGCTGTGCAAAAGCTTTTAAGTTTAATCAGGTCCCACTTGTTTACTTTTGTTTTTATTTTCATTACTGTAGGAGGTGGGTCATAGAGGATCTTGCTTTATGTCATCGAGTGATCTGCCTATGTTTTCCTCTAAGAGTTTTATAGTTTCTAGTCTTATATTTAGGTCTTTAATCCAGTTATCTTTGTGTATGGTGTTAGGAAGTGTTCTAATTTCATTCTTTTACATGCAGCTGTCCAGTTTTCCCAGCACCATTTATTGAAGAGGCTGTCTATGCCCCATTGTATATTCCTGCCTCCTTTGTCAAAAATAAGGTACCCATAGGTGCATGGGTTTATTTCTGGGCTTTCTATCTTGTTCCATTGGTCTGTACTTCTGTTTTTGTTCCAGTGCCATACTGTCTTGATGACTGTATCTTTGTAATATAATCTGAAGCCAGGAAGGTTGATTCCTCCAGCTCCATTCTTCCTTCTCAAGACTGCTATGGATATTCAGGGTCTTTTTGTTTCCATATGAATTGTGAAATTTTTTGTTCTAGTTCTGTGAAAAATGCCATTGGTAATTTGATAGGGATTGCAATGAATCTGTAGATTGCATTTGGCAGTACAGTCATTTTCACAGTATTGATTCTTCCTACCCAGGAACATGGAATATCTCTCCATCTGTTTATGTCATTTTTGATTTGTTAGTGCCTTATAATTTTCTCTGTACAGTCCTTTTGTCTCCTTAGGTAAGTTTATTCCTAGATATTTAATTCTTTTTGTTGCAATGGTGAATGGGATTGATTCCTTAATTTCTCTTTCTGATTTTTCATTGTTAGTATAAAGAAATGCAAGTGATTTCTGTGTTTGATTTTGTATCCTGCAACTTTTCTAAATTCACTGATTAGCTCTAGTAATGTTCTGATACTATCTTTAGGGTTTTCTATGTACAGTATCATGTCATCTGCAAACAGTGAGAGCTTTACTTCTTTTCTGATTTGGATTCCCTTATTTCTTTTTCTTCTCTGATTGCTAGGACTTCCAGAACTATGTTGAATAACAGTGGCGAAATTGGACACCCTTGTCTTGTTCCTGATCTTAGGGGAGATGTTTTCAGTTTTTTACCATTGAGAACATTTGTATATGGCCCTTACTGTGTAAGTAGGTTCCTTCTACACCCATTTCTTGAAGGGTTTTAATCATAAATGGGTGCTGAATTTTGTCAAAGGCTTTTTCTGCATCTATTGAGATGATCATATGGTTTTTATCTTTCAATTTGTTAATATGGTGTGTCACATTGATTGATTTGTGTATATTGAAGAATCCTTGCATTCCTGGGATAAACCCAACTTGATCATGGTGTATGAGCTTTTGGATGTGTTGCTGAATTCTGTTTGTTAAAATTTTGTTGAGAATTTTTGCATTTATGTTCATCAGTGATATTGGCCTGTAGGTTTGTTTTTTGTGTGTTGTCTGTCTGATTTTGGTATCAGGGTGATGGTGGCCTTGTAGAATGAGTTTGGAAGTGATCCTTCCTCTGCAATTTTTTTGAGTTTTAGAAGGATAGTGGAGAAGGCAATGGCACCCCACTCCAGTACTCTTGCCTGGAAAATCCCATGGACCGAGGAGCCTGGAAGGCTGCAGTCCATGGGGTCGCTGAGGGTTGGACACAACTGAATGACTTCACTTTCACTTTTCACTCTCATGCATTGGAGAAGGAAATGGCAACCCACGCCAGTGTTCTTGCCTGGAGAATCCCAGGGATGGGGGAGCCTGGTGGGCTGCCATCTATTGGGTCGCACAGAGTCAGACACGACTGAAGTGACTAAGCAGTAGCAGTAGCAGAAGGATAGGCATTAGCTCTTCTCTAAATGTGTGATAGAATTCTCCTGTGAAGCCTCTGGTCCTTGGCTTTTGCTTTTTGGGAGATTTTTGATCCCAGCTTCAGTTTCAGTGCTTGTAATTGGGTTGTTCATAATTTCTATTTCTTCCTGGTTCAGTCTTGGAAGATTGAACTTTTCTAAGAATTTGTCCATTTCTTCCAGGTTATCCATTTTATTGACATATAGTTGTTCATAATAGTCTCTTATAATCCTTTGTATTTCTGCATTGTCTGTTATAACCTCTCCTTTTTCATTTCTAATTTTGTTGGTTTGATTCTTCTCTCTTTTTTTCTTGATGAGTCTGGCTAAATGTTTGTTGGTTTTATCTTCTCAAAGAACCGGCTTTAAGTTTTAATATTTACTCTTGTTTCTTTCATTTATTCTTCATTTATTTCTGCTCAGATCTTTATGATTTCTTTCTTTCTACTAATTCTGTTTTTTTTTTTTTGTTTGNTAATTCTGTTTTTTTTTTGTTTGTTTGTTTTTCTTTTTCCAGTTATTTTAGGTGTAAAGTTAGGCTGTCTAATTTGGTGTTTTTCTTGTTTCTTGAGGTAGGATTGTATTGCTATAAACTTCTCTCTTAGGGCTGCTTTTGCTGCACCCCATAGGTTGTGAGTTGCTGTGTATTCATTGTCATTTGTTTCTAGAAATTTTTTAATTTCCCTTTTGATTTCTTCAGGAACCTGTTGGTTATTTAGAAACATGTTTAATCTCCATGTGTTTTTGTTTCTTACAGTTTTTTTTTCTTGTAATTCATATCTAGTCTCATAGCATTGTGGTCGGAGAAGATGCTTGATATGATTTCAATTTTCTTAAATTTACAGAGGTTTGATTTGTGACCCAAGATACAGTCTATCCTGGAGAATGTTCCATGTGCACTTGAGAAGAAGGTGTATTCTTCTGCATTTGGATGGAATGTTCTGAAGATACCAATGAGATCCATCTCACCTAATGTATCATTTAAGACTTGTGTTTCCTTATTAATTTTCTGTTTTGATGATCTGTCCATTGGTGTGAATGGGGTGTTAAGTCGCCTACTATTATTCTGTTACTGTCAATTTCTCCTTTTATGTCTGTTAGCGTTTGCCTTATATACTGAGGTGCTCCTATGTTGTGTGCATAGATATTTACAATTGTTATGTCTTCCTCTTGGATTGATCCCTTGATCATTATGTAGTGTCCTTCCTTATCTCTTATAATCTTCTTTATTTTAAGGTCTATTTTGTCTGATATGAGGATTGCTACTCCAGCTTTGTTTTGCTTCCCATTTGCATAGAATATATTTTTCCATCCTCTCACTTTCAGTCTATATGTGTCTTGAGGTCTGAAGTGGGTTTCTTGTACACAGCATATATATGGATCTTGTTTTTGTATCCATTCAGCCAGTCTGTGTCTTTTGGGTGGAGCATTTAATCCACTTACATTTAAAGTAATTATTGATATATATGTCCCTGTTGCCATTTTCTTAATTGTTTGGGGTTGATTTTGTAGATCTTTTTTCTTCTCTTGTATTTCTTGACTATATAAGTCCATTTAATATTTGTTGTAAAGCTGATTTGGTGGTACTGAATTCTCTTAACTTTGCCTATCTGAAAAGCTTTTGATTTCTCCATCAATTTTGAATGAGATCCTTGCCAGGTATAGTAATAGATTGGTTGTAGATTTTTTTCCCTTTCAGTACTTTAAATATATCCTGCCATTCCCTTCTGGCCTGCAGAATTTCTGCTGAAAGATAAGCTGTTAAGCGTATGGGGTTTTCCTTGCAAGTTACTTGTTGCTTCTCCCTTGCTGCTTTTAATATTCTTTATTTGTGTTTAGACTTTGTTAGTTTGATTAGTATGTGTCTTGGTGTATTTCTCCTTGGGTTTATCCTGTATGGGACTCTTTGTGCCTCTTGGACTTGACTATTTTCATTTTCCATGTTGGGGAAATTTTCAACTATAATCTCTTCAAAAATTTTCTCATACCCTTTCTTCTTTTCTTCTTCTTCTGCTGTTGCTGCTAAGTCGCTTCAGTCGTGTCCGACTCTGTGCGACCCCATAGACAGCAACCTACCAGGCTCCTCCATCCCTGGGATTCTCCAGGCAAGAGAAGAATTCTTGAAGAATTCAAGAAGGGTTCTTCTGGGACCCCTATAATTCGAATGTTGGTGCGTTTAATATTGTCCCAGAGGTCTCTGAGACTGTCCTCAGTTCTTTTCATTCTTTTTACTTTATTCTGCTTTTCACAAGTTGTTTCCAGCATTTTATCTTCCAGCTCACTGAATCATTCTTCTGCTTCAGATATTCTGCTATTGATTGCTTCTAGAATATTTTTAATTTCAGTAATTGTGTTGTCTCTGCATGTTTATTCTTTAATTCTTCTAGGTCTTTGTTAATTGATTCTTGCATTTTCTCCATTTTGCTTTCAAGGTTTTTGATCATCTTTGCTATCATTATTCTGAATTCTTTTTCAGGTAGGTTGCCTATTTCCTCTTCATTTATTTGGACTTCTGTGTTTCTAGTTTGTTCCTTCATTTGTGTAGTATTTCTCTGCCTTTTCATCATTATTTTTTTAACTTATTGGGTTTGAGGTCTCCTTTTCCCAGGCTTCAAGGCTGAATTCTTTCTTCCTTTTGGTTTCTTCCCTCTAAGGTTGGTCCAGTGGTTTGTCTAAGCTTCTTATAGGGTGAGATTTGTGCTAAGTTTTTGTTTGTTTGTTTTTCCTCTGATGGGCAAGGCTGAGTGAGGTGGTAATCCTGTCTGCTGATGATTGGGTTTATATTTTTGTTTTGTTTGTTTAGATGAGGGGTCCTGCACAGGGTGTTACTGGTGGTTGGGTGATGCTAGGTCTTGTATTACAGTGGTTTCCTTTGTGTGAGTTCTCACTATTTGATACCCCCTAGAATTAGTCTACAGTCTTGGAGTCAGTGCTGCCACTCCAAAGGTTCAGGGCTTGACCTCTGGTCAGGAACCAAGATTCCACAAGTGGTTTGTTATGGCATTAAGTGAGATTAAAACAAAAATCCAAGAACAAGAAACCAAAGATGAACCCCAGACAAATGGCAGTTACAAAATCAGGCAACTAATAATTATAATAATAGACATACACATATACATATACACCCAAGAGTAAAGTCAAAACAGTCCAACAAAAATAAAGTAAAAAGATTGACCTAGCAAACAAAGGAAATAAAAAATTATATTTACCACTTAACAAAACTAACTAAAGCACAAACCAGAAAATAAAACTAAAGCAAGGTGCCAAGAGTGGGGAATAAAGTAATGAAAACAAAACTAACATATACGTTGAGAGGAAAGGAGAGAAAGAAAAGATATGCAAAGTTAAATAGAGGTAGATGAAGAAGATTTACATACACTGAAGATTAGCTGCAAGGGGACAAGAACAGTAGGAAAGGCAAACAAAGGAATAAATGTAGAAAAAATATAATAGGTTTAAGAAAATTAAAAATTAAAAGTGTAAAATAGAGAAAAGAAAAAAAAGAAGAATACATAGACAAGAAAAAAAGAAGAAAACTCCACAGAACTGCAAAGGCCCAAAGTAGAGGCAGAGGTTTATAACAACACTAAAAAATGCGACTGAATATACACATATACATATACACCCATAAGCAAAATCAAAACAGTCCAACAAAAATAAAGTACAATAGATTGACCTGGCAAATTATATCCAATATTTGTTTGCCAGAACAAAACTAGGCAGGAATGGCGGCTGCACACTGCAGGAGTAGCCGAGGTCAGGAGTGGGAGCTGAGAGGAGATATCCAACATCCAAGGTAAGGAGCAATGGCTGTGCTTTGCTGGAGCAGCCATGAAGAGATACTCCATGTTCAAGATAAGAGAAACCCAAGTAAGATGGTAGGCGGTGAGAGAGGGCATCAGAGGGCAGACAGACTGAAACCACAATCACAGAAAACTAGCCAATCTGATCACATGGTCCACAGCCTTGTCTAACTGAGTGAAACTAAGCCATGCCATGTGGGGCCACCCAAGATGAATGGGTCATGGTGGAAAGGTCTCACAGAATGTGGTCCACTGGAGAAGGGAATGGCAAACCACTTCAGTATTCTTGCCTTGAGAACTCCATGAACAGTATGAAAAGGCAAAAAGACAGGACAGAGAAAGATGAACTCCCCAGGTCGGTAGGTGCCCAATATGATAGTGGAGATCACTGGAGAAATAACTCCAGAAAGAATGAAGGGATGGAGCCAAAGCAAAAAAACACCCACTTGTGGATGTGACTGGAGATACAAGCAAGGTCTGATGTTGTAAAGAGCAATATTGCATAGGAACCTGGAATGTCAGGTCCATGAATCAAGGCAAATTGGAAGTGGTCAAACAGGAGATGGCAAAAGTAAATGTCGACATTGTAGGAATCAGCAAACTAAAATGGACTGGAATGGGTGAATTTAACTCAGATGACCATTCTATCTACTACTGCGGGCAGGAATCCCTCAGAAGAAATGGAATAGCCATCATAGTCAACAAAAGAGTCCAAAATGCAGTACTTGGATGCAGTCTCAAAAACAACAGAATGATCTCTCATTTCCAAGGCAAACCATTCAATATCATGGTAATCTAAGTCTATGCCCCGACCAGTATTGCTGAAGAAGCTGAAGTTGAACGGTTCTGTGGAGACCTACAAGAACTTTTAGAACTAATACCCCAAAAAGATGTCCTTTTCATTATAGGGGACTGGAATGCAAAAGTAGGATGTCATGCAACACCTGGAGTAACAAGCAAATTGGCCTTGGAGTACAGAATGAAGCAGGGCAAAGGCTAATAGAGTTTCACCAAGAGAACGCACTGATCATAGCAAACACTCTCTTCCAACAACACAGGAGAATACCCTACACATGGATATCACCAGATGGCCAACAGTGAAATCACACTGATTAAATTCTTTGCAGCCAAAGATGGAGAAGCTCTATACAGTCAGCAAAACACAGCCAGGAGCTAACTGTGGCTCAGATCATAAACTCCTTATTGCCAAATTCAGAATTAAATTGAAGAAAGTGAGGAAAACCACTAGACCATTCAGGTATGACCTAAATCAAACCCCTTATGATTGTACAGTGGAAGTGAGAAATAGATTTAAGGGACTAGATCTGATAGACAGAGTGCCTGATGAACTATGGAAGAGGTTCATGACATTGTACAGGAGATAGGGATGAAGACCATCCCCATGGAAAAGAAATGCAAAAATGCAAACTGGTTGTTTGAGGAGGCCTTACAAATAGCTGTGAAAAAAAGAGAAATGAAAAGCAAAAGAGAAAAAAAAAAAAAAAGATACACCCATTTGGATGCAGAGTTCCAAAGAATAGCAAGGAGAGATAAGAAAGCCTTCCTCAGTGATCAATGCAAAGAAATAGAGGAAAATAATAGAATGGAAAAGACTAGAGGTCTCTTGAAGAAAATTAGAGATACCTAGGGAACATTTCATACAAAGATGGGGTCAATAAAGGACAGAAATGGTATGGACCTAACAGAAGCAGACGATATTAAGAAGAGGTGGCTAGAATACACAGAAGAACTGTACAAAAAATATCTTCATGACCCAGATAATCATGATGGTATGATCATTCACCTAGAGCCAGACATCCTAGAATGTGAAGCCAAGTGGGCCTTAGGAAGCATCACTACAAACAAAGCTAGTGGAGGTGATGGAATTCCAGCTGAGCTATTTCAAGTTCTAAAAGATGATGCTATGAAAGTGCTGCTCTCAATATGTCTGCAAATTTGGAAAACTCAGCAGTGGCCACAGGAGTGGAAAAGGTCAGTTTTCATTCCAATCCCAAAGAAAGCCAATGCCAAAGAATGCTCAAACTACTGCACAATTGCACTCATCTCACATGCTAGTAAAGTGATGCTTAAAATTCTCCAAGCCAGACTTCAACAATACGTGAACTGTGAACCTCCAGATGTTCAAGCTGGTTTTAGAAAAGGCAGAAGAACCAGAGATCAAATTGCCAACATCCGCTGGATCACTGAAAAGGCAAGAGAGTTCCAGAAAAACATCTATTTCTGCTTTATTGACTATGCCAAAGCCTTTCACAGTGGGGATCACAATAACCTGTGGAAAATTCTGAAAGAGATGGGAATACCAGACCACCTGACCTATCTCTTGAGAAACTTGTATGCAGGTCAGGAAGCAACAGTTAGAACTGGACATGGAACAACAGACTGGTTCCAAATAGGAAAAGGAGTACGTCAAGGCTGTATATTGTCACTCTGCTTATTTAACTTATATGCAGAGTACATCATGAGAAATGCTGGGCTGGATGAAGCACAAGCTGGAATCAAGATGGCCAGGAGAAATATCAATAACCTCAGATATGCAGATGACACCACCCTTATGGCAGAAAGTGAAGAACTAAAGAGCCTCTTGATGAAGGTGAAAGAGGAGAGTGAAAAAGTTGGCTTAAAGCTCAACATTCAGAAAACTAAGATCATGGCGTCCAGTCCCATCACTTCATGGCAAATAGATGGAGAAACAGTGGAAACAGTGGCTGACTTTATTTTGGGGGGCTCCAAAATCACTGCAGATGGTGACTGCAGCCATGAAATTAAAAATCTTGCTTGCTTCTTGGAAGGAAAGTTATGACCAACCTAGACAGCATATTCAAAAGCAGAGACATTACTTTGCCAACAAAGGTCCGTCTAGTCAAGGCTATGGTTTTTCCAGTGGTCATGTATGGATGTGAGAGTTGGACTATAAAGAAACCTGAGCACCAAAGAATTGATGCTTTGAACTGTGGTGTTGGAGAAGACTCTTGAGAATCCCTTGGACTCCAAGGAGATCCAACCAGTCCATTCTAAAGGAGATCAGTCCTGGGTATTCATTGGAAGGACTGATGGTGAAGCTGAAACTCCAATACTTTGGCCACCTGATGGGAAGAGCTGACTCAATTGAAAAGACCCTGATGCTGGGAAAGATTGAGGGCAGGAGGAGAAGGGGATGACAGAGGGTGAGACGGTTGGATGGCATCACTGACACAATGGAGATGAGTTTGGATAAACTCTGGGAGTTTGTGCTGGACAGGGATGCCTTGCGTGCTGCGGCTCATGGGGTTGCAAAGAGTCAGACACAACTGAGTGACTGAAGTGAACTGAGCAAAACTAACTAAAGCACAAAGTGGAAAACAAGACTAAAGTAAGGTGCCAATTGGGGCATAAAGCAATGAAAATAAAACTATCAAATGTGTTGAGACTGAAGGAAAGGAAGAAAAGAAAGAAAGAAAAAATAGATATGCAAACTGAATAGAGGGAGATAAAGAAGATTTATGTATACATATATTAAAGATTAACTGCAAGGGGAAAAGAACAGTAGGAAAAGCAAACTAAGGAATAAATGCAGAAAAATAATAATAGGTGTAAAAAACTAAAATTAAAAAAAGAGAAACAAAGAAAACAACTCCCCAGAACTGCAAAAGCCCAATATAGAGCTAGAGGTTGATAACAACAATAAAAAATGTGACTGAGAAAAAAAAAACAAAACTTAAAAGCTTAGTTAGATTTCATAGTGCCAATAAAATCAACTACAACAGAAGCGGGGGAAAAAGAAAAAAAAAATATCCAGAAGAATCTACAGAACAAGTCAAAACACAAGAATAATAAATTTTTTTCCTGAGTCACTGCTGTCAGAGTCCTTTCCCTTGCTGGGAGTCACAGTCCACTTCACCTGCCTAGGATGCCCCCTAATACTGTTTTATCTCTGGACCTGCTCTGGGGGCAGCTCAGATTCTAATCTGCTCCTATTCTGTGTTCTTGCCTCCAACGTCCACAGCTATCAGAACTAGTGCATTTTCTTTTGCAGGGGCTGTCAATGACCTTTTATATATTCCACAGACACGGAGTCTGCCTAGTTGATCGTGTGGATTTAATCTGCAGCTTGTATAGCTGGTGGGAGGGTTTTGGGTCTTCTTCCTTAGTCACACTGCCCTGGGGTTACAACTGTGGTTTTATTTCCACCTCTGCATGTGGGTCATCCACTGGGGTTTGCTCCTGAGGCTGCCCTGAAGGACTTGGGTTTGCCCCTGTGAGGGCCAGGTGTGGAGGTGGTGCAGCTGCCTGGGTCACAGGGCTTCTGGCTGGGGAGAGGCTATGGCGATGGGGGGAGAGAGGCTATGGTGATGGCTCCCCCCACCCCCTACTTATGACTCAGCAGCATCAACCTGCTTCCATGGCTGCCGGCTTTCCTCCACAGGCACTTCCCACCACAATCTCCTTCCTCACATTCCCTCGATCTGTCTCTCCACAGTCAACAGCAGCCCTTGCCCTGGGATTGCTCCACAATCCCTAAACTCCAGCTTCCAGCCACTATGCCATCTAGGGTATGTATGGCTACGGCAAGGACTGTCTGATTCTCATTCCATTTAGGCTGTTTCCCTCTCAGCCTAAAATGTTTCTCCTCTGACTCAGACAACTGCCCCATGTGGGGATCGGACCCCTGCTTCAGTTCCCCCATCCGCCAAGGGCAGGTCCAGTCCTACTAACGCTCGCATTTTTTCCCCTAGTTCCTTCATCCTACTGAGTTTTGCATGGGTCTATATATTCTTTTCTGCTGATCAGGTCCTCCTGTCCACTCTCAGCTGGTGTTGTGCATGCAGTTCTGTGTCTGAAGATGTATGCCTGATGTATCCACAGAGAGAGATGTACTCCACGTCCACCCACTCCTCCGCCACCTTATTCCTCAAGCATTTTAAACTGATGGTTATCTTGTCAAGTGGAAGTGATGGTTGTTTCTCCCATGCACTTTATGTTCAATTTTGTACCAAAATTCACTGCTTTGAAACTGCCAGTTAGCTGAAAAAACTTTCTGATTACATTTTCAGTCTCTTTCCATGTTTAATCTAAAAATCATTCAAGTGAAAGGGTTTTTAGGCAACAGCATATCCCTACTGATTAATTTCCCAAAATCAGATTTTCAGGGTACAGGCAGGGAGTCTCAGAAAAACCTGTGTATAGGATTTGCCTAAACTTTTGAAGGAAGAAGAGGACAGGATCATTACATAATTAATTCAGTCACATTCTACAAAGCCTGAGATGCCAGAAAAATTGAAGTGACAACAATAAAAAAAAGAACAAGATGCAAGGGCAGAAAGGGTTTTGAGTCAAATTTCTCTCTCAAAAATGTCACCAGTTATCAGTCTCTCCAAAGCAAAAATAAACAAATGGGACCTAACCAAACTTACAAGTTTTGCACAACAAAGAAAACCATAAACAAGATGAAAAGACAAATTTGCAGACTGGGAGAAAATATTTACAAACGATGCAACCAACAAGGGCTTAAATTCCAAAATACACAAACAGGTCATAAAACTCAACAACGACAAAACAAACAGCAAAACAGGGTGGAAGATCTGAATGAACATTTTTCTAAAGAAGACATACAGGTGGCCACCAGGCACATGAACAGATGTTCAAGTCTGCTAATTACTAGAGAAATGCAAATTAAAACTGCAGTGTGGTACCACTTCACACGAAATGGCCATCGCTAAAAAGTCTACAGACAGCAAATGTTGGAGAGTGTGTGGAGAAAATGAAACCCTTCTACATTGTTGGTGGGTATGTAAGTTGGTACAACTATAATGGAAAACAGTACGAAGGTTCCTCAAAAAACTAAAGATAGAACTACCATATGATCCTGCAGTCCCACTCCTGGACATATATTCAGACGAAACTACAATTCAAAAAGATACATGCACCCCAATGTTCATAGTAACACTATTCACAAAAACCAAGACATGGAAACAATCTAAATGTCCATCAACAGATGAATGGATACAGAAGATGGGTAATATACACAGTGGAATACTACTTAGCCATAAAAAGAATGAAACAATGCCATTTGCAGCAACATGGATGGATCTAGAGATGACCAAACTAAGTGGGGTTAAGTCAGAAAGAGAAAAATACCATGTGATATCACTTATATATAGAATCTAAAATATGACACAGATGAACTTATCTACCAAACAGAAGTAGACTCATAAAGAACAGACTTGTGGTTGTCAAGTGGGAGGGGAGTCGGGGAAGGAAGAGATTGGGAGTTTGGGATTAGCAGACGTAGACTACAATATATAGATAGAATGGATAAACAACAAGGTCCTACTGTACTGGACAGGGAACTATATTCAATATTCTATTGATAAACCATAACGGGAAACAATCTTAAAAGAATGTAAAAAAAATAAAAAATAAAAGAATGTATATTTATCTATATGTATATATAGATATATAATATCTTTCTCTATATAAAACAGAATCACTTTTCTGTACAGTAGAAATTAATACACTGTNGATAAAATGAATAGTCTGCACTAACGGACATCAAGAAAATAAGCCTTAATTACACTATATATATATATCCTATATTAAATCTTCATTCAATGAAGCATTGCTTTTGGCCTTACCTTTTTTGAGACAAGGAAATTTAAACAATTTAACCAGTCCAAAATCATCTCCAGACACCAATACTGAACTGTTGTAATTTGCATCCACTGAGTTGATGTCAGTGACATCAGTGTATTTTGGCCAAATTCCACTCACTTCTGGGCCTTTCACACATGTCCAGGAGGCCCAGGGAATCCCTTTGATTTCTTCTTTACTCGTTAAAGACTTCCCAGCTGAAAATAATCAATACACGTTAATGTAATGCTACATGTAAATAAAAATCATGTTCTAATTTACTTATTCATTTTTCTCAAGAAGTCTAAAACCTTTGTTTTAAAATGTTTATAAACTAAGGAAACTATAAATTCTAATCTCTTTCCCCAACTGGTGATTTTTTTCCCCTAGCTGGATTTAAAGAAAGCACATGCTCAAAACTCAAGATATGAGAAAAGAAATGATCATTGTACTAAATCTAATGTCTCAAACTACCAAAGAAAGGCAATGCCAAAGAATGCTCAAACTACTGCACAATTGCATTCATCTCACACGCTAGCAAAGTAATGCTCAAAATTCTCCAAGCCAGGCTTCAACAGTACGTGAACTGTGAATTTTCAGATGTTCAAGCTAGATTTAGAAAAGGCAGAGGAACCAGAGTTCAAACTGCCAACATCCACTGGATCATAGAAAAAGCAAGAGAGTTCCAGAAAAACATCTACTTTTGCTTTATTGACTATGCTAAAGCCTTTAACTGTGTGGATCACAACAAACTGTGGAAATTCTTAAACAGATGGGAATACCAGACCACCTGACCTGCCTCCTGCTAAATCTGTATGCAGATCAAGAAGCAACAGTTAGAACTGGACATGGAACAACAGACTGGTTCCAAATCGGGAAAGGAGTATGCCAAGGTTGTATACTGTCACCCTGCTTATTTAACTTATATGCAGAGTACATCATGAGAAATGCTGGACTGGATGAAGCACAAGCTGAAATCAAGATTACTGGGAGAAATATCAATCACCTCAGATATGCAGATCATACTACACTTATGGCAGAAAGTGAAGAGGAACTAAAGAGTCTCTTGATGAAACTGAAAGAGGAGAGTGAAAAAGTTGGCTTAAAGCTCAACATTCAGAAAACTAAGATCATGGCATCCGGTCCCATCACTTCATGGCAAATAGATGGGGAAACAATGGATACAGTGACAGACTTTATTTTAGGAGGCTCCAAAATCATTGCAGATGATGACTGAAGCCATGAAATTAAAAGACTAGCTTGCTCCTTGGAAGAAAAGCTATGACCAACCTAGACAGCATATTAAAAAGCAGAGACGTCACTTTGCCAACAAATGTCTGTCTAGTCAAAGCTATGGTTTTTCCAGTAGTCATGAATGGATGGGAGAGTTGGACTATAAAGAAAACTGAGCATAGAAGAATTGATGCTTTTGAACTGTGGTGTTGAAGAAGACTCTTGAGAGTCCCTTGGACAGCAAGGTGATCCAACAAGTCCATCCTAAAGGAAATCAGTCCTGAATATTCATTGGAAGGACTGATGCTGAAACTCCAATACTTTGGCCACCTGATGCGAAGAACCGACTCATTGGGAAAGACCCTGATGCTGGGAAAGATTGAAGGCAGGTGGAGAAGGGGATGACAGAGGGTGAGATGGTTGGATGGCATCACTGACTCAATGGACATGAGTCTGAGTAAGCTCCAGGAGCTGGTGATGGACAGGGAAGCCTGGTGTGCTGTAGTCCATGGGGTCACAAAGAGTCAGACACAACTGAGCAAATGAACTGATGTTTACTTGACCTTAATTATTTGGATACAGATGATATTATGCTTTGTGTTATTGAAGAAATGACTATTATTAAATTACATATTATCACAGTTACCAAATTTTTCTGATTTTTAAAAAGTTTGTTCTGAACTCCTACTTTCATAATTCCAGGAGCCAGAGAAGTGATCTTTTTAAAAATCAGCTTCAATTAATTAATGAAAAAAATGAATGGACTTTGCTATTTAAAGTGCTACATGATAAAAATCTACCAAATTTTGATGAAATATAATTGGTTGGGGAAAAGAGTCCTGACAATTTTGCTTGCTATGTTCTTAAGTACAGGACATAATACCCAGTTTCCACCAGCAGCTAGCAAGGGATGTCCTCTGGGAGCACACAAACAAGGAAGCCCACAGAAAAGGAATGCTGGGGAAAATGCTTAGTGATACACTATTTAAAAATTCAAAATCAAAACAATTAACTCATATTTTCCTCGACAGTAACAAACATTTCCAAATGAACAATCTATGAGAATAAATGCTCTTGCACATTACTGGTGCATTGTCAGACTGGCAATTCTGGACTCTAGCATAGTATTATATCCATTTTTAAGACCATAGAATCAGAGCTGATAGTTTGAATATATTCTTGATCCAGTGTCCCTGCTTAAAGAACACAGTCCAAGGAAGTAACATGGAAGAGAAAATCCCACCTCTACAAAGATATTTGGAGTTTTACTCTGGGTATCAGCTAAAAAACTAGAAATAAGCCCAAATGCTCAACAGTAGAAGGATAAGAAAGAAAATTATGATATTATCACTGCTCACGGTGTTATTTGTTTATTGCAAATGATCGAATGTGTGTTCCATCTTTTTTCACATAGGAAAATATATATGAAATACAGTCAAGCAAAGAGAGCAGATACAAAGAAATATGCACCCAGTAATGGTAAACTGATGAATTGGCAGGGCAGAGAGTCTTAAAGATGTTGGCGTTTTATTATGTTACACCTTGCATATATGCGTGCTTCAGTCATGTCTGATTCTTTGCGACCCTCTGCATTGCAGGCCACCAGGCTCCTCTGTCCATGGGATTCTCCAGGCAAGTATACTGGAGTGGGTTGCCAGGTTCTTCTCCAGGGGATATTCTCAACCCATACCTCTCACATTTCATGCACTGGCATGTGGGTTCTTTACCACTAGTGCCACCTGGGAAGTCCATGTTACACCTTATTTCATGGTAATATTGATTTTTCAATAAAAAATTATGATAAAATTATGTTAAACATTAAAAATTTAATCTTATATTATGAAAAATCATTATTCAAAAATTGAAGAGGTGGCAAGAATACACAGAAGAACTGTACAAAAAAAAGATCTTCACAACCCAGATAATCTCAATGGTGTGGTCACTCACCTAAAGCCAGACATCCTGGATTGTGAAGTCAAGTGGGCCTTAGGAAGCATCGCTACAAACAAAACTAGTGAAGGTGATGGAATTCCAGTTGAGTTATTTCAAATTCTGGAAGATTTTCTGTGAAATCTTTGAAATTCTGTGAAAGTGCTGCTCTCAATATGCCAGCAAATTTGGAAAACTCAGCAGTGGCCACAGGACTGGAAAAGGTCAGTTTTCATTCCAATCCCAAAGAAAGGCAATGCCAGAGAATGCTCAAACTATCATACAATTGCACTCATCTCACACGCTAGTAAAGTAATGCTCAAAATTCTCCAAGCCAGGCTTCAGCAATACATGAGCCATAAACTTCCAGATGTTCAAGCTGGTTTTAGAAAAGGCAGAGGAACCAGAGATCAAATTGTCAACAACCGCTGGATCATTGAGAAAGCAAGAGAGTTCCAGAAAAACATCTATTTCTGCTTTATTGACCATGCCAAAGCCTTTGACTGGGTGGATCACAATAACCTGTGGAAAATTCTGAAAGAGATGGGAATACCAGACCACCTGACCTGCCTCTTGAGAAACCTGTATGCGGTCAGGAAGCAACAGTTAGAACTGGACGTGGAACAACAGACTGTTTCCAAATAGGAAAAGGAATACGTCAAGGCTGTATATTGCCACCCTGCTTATTTAACTTATATGCAGAGTACATCATGAGAAATGCTGGGCTGGAAGAAGCACAAGCTGGAATCAAGATTGCCTGAAGAAACATCAATCACCTCAGATATGCAGATGACACCACCCTTATGGCAGAAAGTGAAGAGGAACTAAAGAGCCTCTTGATGAAAGTGAAAAAGTTGGCTTAAAGCTCAACATTCAGAAAACTAAGATCATGGCGTCCAGTCCCATCACTTCATGGCAAATAGATGGGGAAACAGTGGAAAGAGTGGCTGACTTTATTTTGGGGGGCTCCAAAATCACTGCAGATGGTGACTGCAGCCATGAAATTAAAAGACGCTTACTCCTTGGAAGGAAAATTATGACCAACCTAGACAGCATATTCAAAAGCAGAGACATTACTTTGCCAACAAAGGTCCATCCAGTCAAGGCTATGGTTTTTCCAGTAGTCATGTATGGATGTGAGAGTTGGACTATAAAGAAACCTGAGCACCAAAGAATTGATGCTTTTGAACTGTGATGTTGAAGAAGACTCTTGAGAGTCCCTTGGACTCCAAGGAGATCCAACAAGTCCATTCTAAAGGAGATCAGTCCTGGGTGTCCATTGGAAGGACTGATGTTGAAGCTGAAACTCCAATACTTTGGCCACCTGATGTGAAGAGCTGACTCAATTGAAAAGACCCTGATGCTGGGAAAGATACAGGGCAGGAGAAGGGGATGACAGAGGATGAGATGGTTGGATGGCATCACTGACTCAATCGACATAGGTTTGGATGGACTCCGGGAGCTTGTGATGGACAGGGAGGCCTGGCGTGCTGTGGTTCATGGGGTTGCAAAGACTTGGACATGACTGAGTGACTGAACTGAACTGATAATACATAAATTTGTATTTATGACATTTTAGTATTATAAACTAAGCATTACTAAATGAGTATTATGTAAATAAGATGAATTTCTTATAGAAGTTGTAGTGGGGGTTACAAATAATATGTGTGTTTTTTTAATCCCAATTAGCATTTTCCACCAAGTAATCACATAATAAAACTTCCAATTATGAAGGACACAAAGAGAGACTAAAGTAATCTCAGTAGATTAGGATTGTGTTCCTCAAAGTTTCAGGGTTTTTTTGTATTTTCCTAGTAATTTTTCTTTTTCCTTATCTTTAGGCATTCTCTGTATATTCTAGGTATACAGTTGACTCTTGAACAACTCAGGGGAGTCAAAAATCCATGTACAACTCAGACCATCTGCATTCATTATTCCACATCTGCATTGACCATCTGCATTCACGGTTCTACATTGACCGATTCAACCCACCTCTTAGTATGCAGTACTCTAGTATTTACTACTAAAAAAAATCTACAGAAGTAGACCATCGCAGTTCAAACCCATATTATTCAAAGGTCACCTGAACAGCCTTTGTCCATTATAATAATCCCAAGTTTTTATGCCCCACCTATGCACTGCCTTTTCATTTTATTCATGGTCTCTTTTGTTGTGGAATAATTTTTTAATGTGCTTCAGTTTATGAATCTTTTCTTTGAGAGTTTGTGATCTGAGGGTCTTGTTTGAGAAAATACTCCTTGCCCTCAGGTCCTAAGAATATCTTCATACATTTTCTGCCATGGTTCAGAGCTATGTTTTGCACAAACATTTAATGCCCTTGTGACTTACATGGCATTTTGTAGAACAGCCGTTCTCCAGCACCATCATTAGTTTGCAAGTATTTACTATCCAAAGACCAGTCAATGTGTGTGATGAAACTGAGAGACTTGTTGCATTCTCCAATTTTCTTATACCTCTGGGCAACAGCATAGACATCTACCGGGCCATCATTGGATCCCACTGCGAGATAAGAACCATCTGGAGAAAATTTCATTTCATGAATGACTTCTTTTCGATCTTTGATATGAACCACTTCTGTCATATCTCTGAAAGAATAAAAAAGCAAAGTGATAAATAGCAAATCTAGGGATAGGAACCTCAAGTCACGCTTTAAAGTTTGTGTGTTACTGAAAATTTGGTAGTCATCTTCTCATACATCACTAAGCAAAGAAAGAAAAGGTTGCTCACCCATTTGGTAATGAGTTATGTGTAGCTGGTAATGAGAATTTAGTGTAATAAACCATGTCAACAGCATTTTTAAAGCTATATAGAATTTGTCATGTGAGATAAAGTATCTAATTTATAGCTTCGTTTCCTTTCTATAATTACAAAGTGTATAATCCCAAAGAATAACCAAGGTTATTTGAAGGAAATACAAGAGTGGGTCATAATTTTTGTATAGTATAAATAATATCAGATGTTAATAAATAGGAAATGTTCCATTTTTTTAGTGATTATAGGTGGAAAAAAATCTTTTACTCCAGCTCACCTCTAAAAATCTGGTGCTATTAGAGGCGGCTTTCCTTCTCCTTCCTTTTTCTCATCTCATTAAAAGCCCATAATCTCTTACCTAAAACCCTTCGGACCAGACAAGCTTGGGAGTTGATCACTCACTGCATTTTGGAAAGGTTCACATATATTATGCAATAGCCCCATAGGAGCTAGGGCAGCGACCCCTTTGAACACATTAATATTCTTGCAGCAAATCACATGATACATGATTATTCTTACTAACAGATTAATAGATATGTGTGTAACTGAGTCACCTTGCTGTGCACCTGAAACACGATATGTCAACTATACTTCAACAAAACATATATATATTGAGACAAAAAATTACATTGGAAAAAAAAAAGGAGACTAACAGATTGTAAACAATTTCACATCAGTTCACTGGGTCAGGCTGTGCTGCCAAATAAGTTACCAAAGAACTTCAGATTTTCGGTGTTCGGATCTGGCAATTACAGATAGGGGATTGCGAATCTACCTATTCAAAACAGCAAATGCATTTTTTCCTGAAGTCCTGGCAAACATTCTGACCTGGAGAATTAATTTTTAACAGAAGCATATCTCTAATGTCATTTTCAATACCGGTAGTACATGCCTGACTCGGAGAACAATGAAAGATCCGTCCTTCATGCCCAGGGCCAACTGAGATCCATCAGGGCTGAAAGCAACGCTGCGAACTGCTTCCTCCATGTTACAGCGGGCAATCAAGGCATGGTCAGCCAGGCTCCACAGCCTAAGTACAGTTCAAAGTCAAAACAAAACACTTTCTCATAGTCATCAGCCAGCCCAAGGCCAAAGGCCTGTTCATCCCGGTGAGAGTAACAAAAAAGGACACAGTAACATCACACCAGTCTCCTTCCTCTTGGCATGTCTGGGAAGCTGCAAAGGTGTTTGGTCTATCTTTGGTGATTTTCTCCATTTGAAATATCCAGCAAGAAATAAAACGAGATATTTTCAAAGACTTTGAGATTCAAAAATAAGGAAATTTTACATACTACTTCATACAAAATTATACTTTTCTGTTTGGAGATTAAAAATCGTTCCTGATTTACACCAATGGGTGTTAATAACACTTACAGGGCAAGAGGTACTACTAGATGCTGTTATTATCAGTTGTTTTTTAAATACGAGTTTTCTTCTAGAAACTGTGTTATGTAAATATAGACTAAAATGCGTATTATGTTTGTTGGTCTCCCGAGCAAGAAAAAGTATCTGAGATGGAGAAGAACAAATGGTACCCCTGCTGAGGAGGATTCCAAGTTGGCTGTATGCAGTCATATGCCGAAACTCCTCAAAAATCCCTGGCACCCCACTACTGACAGGGCCCCTCTTGGTCAGGGGAGGGAGAATACTTCCCTGAGCCCCCTGGCTGATGAGTGGACTACTGCTGGAGAAACAGAGGTCACTTGTAAGGGCAGCTCTTAGAACACCTAATCCAAGCACTTCAGGCTGAGAGACCATGAACTAAATATCTGAGGATTCGAATAAAAGTTTCTATATGACTTGCGGTTGTGGTATGTGACCTCTTTCTGTTACCACTTTAAAGGCAGGCTTCTCTTAATATGTAAACAACAATAGCTGTGGCGGGGGCGGGGGCAGCTGAGAATCTAAGCTCTTGTGATAAACAGTCAAGAGTAAGTCAAACGTGGTGTGGTTTTCCTAAGTGCATCCTGCCACAGGAGGGACAGGGGCACCCAGTGGAGTCTGCCTATCCCTGAGGCAGCCTGTGCTACTCAGCTTAAAACTCAGAGTATGCTTTCAATACCTTTTCCATTATTCATAGCTTCATGCTGTTTTTAGCTGTGTACTATTTTAAGCAATGTAAGCTTTGCTCTACTAGCATGAAGAAACCACCACTCCTCAGTAAACTGCACTATCCTTTTAAAGTCACTAAGCTAACCTTTCTCAGTTATGACTTATACCCTTGCTAAATTTCAATACTCGGAGTGTCAAATTCCATTTAATATCTTAGCCAAATTAATGGTTAAAGGGAGTAATACAAATTCTGGCAGTAAGGGCTCTTTACAATTCTAAGATTCAACATAGCTGTTAAATTACAAAAGCTAAAAACTTTCTTGAAATCCTTTCTATCTGGAGGGGTATGAACTGAGTTTCTTGGATGTTTGAATAAATTGTGGCATTGGTTTTGCTCAGAGTAACGGAAGGGAAAGGAAGAGAGGAAGGCAGTAAGTAAAGAGAAGTAAGAAGCCAAATCAACATTTATAGCTCATGTAGAGATAGCTGTAATTGTTTTCACTGATTTTTAGATTGATGAGACTTTAGTGCTGGGTGCAAACTGAAAAATGGATTTACCTTTGGATTTATGCTAATGAGTATACTGACTGCATCTTGATTGGATTCACAAAAATACAGAGTAAGGGTGGGGAGGGAGAGTAATGACCTTAGGTCTCGTGTCCAGTCCTCCTGTTTAGCTATCCAAACTTAGAAGCAGTAATCCATCGATGATTTGATCAATCAGTCTCTTCCTCTCACTGCCACGGACTCTCTTTCTGGCCTGCTTATTGTTGAGCACATTTAAAGTTCAGTAGTAAATACAAAAATGCTGGATTCAGTGTAACAGCTTTCATCTCACACTTTCAAATCATATGTTCAGTCTCTCAACAGTCACAAGAACAGTGGAAGCATAGTCATTCTGCTCATTTTATTACTCTTGAGCTCTCAAACAAGTGATCCATAGTAAGAACCCCTGAGGCCCTAGTAAAATCGGCACATTTTCTTAGGAACCAGCACTTTCCCTTGATTTGAGGACATTGCTCAAAGTTCCACATGAGAATTTACAAAGAAAGAATTAATGACTCTCATGCTAAAGACGACTTTGGAAAATCAGGACTTCAGTTCTATTTGAGATCTCTAATCTCCAACTAAACTGATAAAAAGTGAGTAGGCTGTGAAACTGCTAAGCTGCCCCCAGAAGGACAGAAGATACGAGGGGGAAATATGACTTTATCACAGATGAGTGAACTCAGCTCACATCTTCAACTGAAAGAAACCTGGAGGCCAATCTAACCAGTGGGAGTGTATTTTCACTTCTAAGAACATTTTCTTGACTTAATATGGGGCCCAAGAAAGATAGCAACAGAAAGAGATCAAGAAGCCAACCGTTGTTAAGCAAAATGTCTCAGCATTCTGTTTGGAAACTGTGAGGTTCTGCACTGTGGGTTATCCTTCTCTTAAAGTAACAGGCAAGCTTGGGCAAAATCAATCTGTCATCCCAGGGAGGTGTGTGAGGTTACGGCAACACTGCTGGGGCCTCACCTGACAGAGCGGTCATCACTGCCTGTCACAGCCAGTGGCTTCTTGGGGTGCAGGGCCAGAGCCCAGAGCTCCCCCTCACAGTGACCCTGCAGGATCAGCATTGGTTTGTCCCTTTCTCGCACGATTACTTCAAATATCTCGCTGTCCTGGGTCCCTGCTAGGAGGCGGTCTGCTTTCCAGCACACACTCCGGATAGAGAGGCCTGACAAAGAAAGTACACAAGTAAAGTAAAAGCATATGTCCACACCATTCACAAATAAAACACCTTAAGTTAAAATCTCATCAGCAGGAGAGCCTCTAAGTTAACATAGCCAAACAATGCCTGGGGGTGGACAGCCAACCCACACAGCACTGCATTATTGACCATTGCCTTCCATGTGCTGGCCCCGACCACACCCCTTGTAATCTGTTGTGTAAAGGAAAGACTGCTCTTTCCTGTCTGACTTAGGCTAACTATGTGGTTTCACAGCAAGTGAAGTGAGTGAGTCAAAGTGCTCAGTCATGTCTGACTCTCTGCGACCCCATGGACTATACAGTACATGGAATTCTCCAGGCCAGAATACTGGAGTGGGTAGCCTTTCCCTTCTCCAGGGGATCTTCCCAACCCAGGTCTGCCACACTGCAGGAGGGTTCTATACCAGCTGAGCCACAAGGGAAGCCCAAGAACACTGGAGTGGGTAGCCTATCCTGTCTCCAGCAGATCTTCCCAACCCAGACTATCCCCTCTCCAGCAGGTCTGGAGAACTGAGTCAGGAAGATCCGCTAGAGCAGGGATAGGCTACCCACTCCAGTATTCTTGGGCTTCCCTTGTGGCTCAGTTGGAAAACAATCTGCTGTAATGTGGGATACCTGGGTTTGATCCCTGGGTTGGGAAGATACAGCAAAGTCTATATTAAATATGACATTAAAGTGAACATAAGAGCAGGAATTGGTCTTAATGAAAACAACCTCCTTTAAAATAATCTCCTTCTGACTTGCTATGGAAAAGTTAATAATCACTTCAATCCTTAGGATGCTAGCATTGTAAGATAATTATATGTGGGTGATACTACAGAACAGTTAATTATCATATTAGGCAAGTATAGTATGTATTTGATCAGAACCGAGTCTCATTCTGCTGGATAAACAGATGCATCATGTCCCAGAAATATGCAAATGAAACTCCAATTTCAGTCTCAGAATACCATCAAACATTTGAAGATGTTATTCTTCACTGACTTAACAATTTATGGAAACTTCTCTAAAAGTGCAGTACTCCTTTTAAATCCAACCTTCCCCCTCATATCATTCCATCCTCTCTAAGTAGATTCTCAACTTGCCTGCCTGAGTTTTGATTGTGTGGACTTCTTGTGGTCTGTTCTGTTCCTTACAAGGTACATTATTTGTTTACTTACACAGTGAATTTTCTCATGTCTGAATTAGAAGTACATAGGCCATCCCACTTTCACAACTACTTCAAACTACTTAAGGATGTAATAACCTTTAAGATCTGAGCTGCCTCTCCAGTGGGCTTTGTGTCTCTGTTACAGAAACTAACAGAAGTCAGAGTACCTGGACTTCAGTCCTGCTCTATACCGACCGGCCAGACATCCCAGGGAGACTCCCCTTCTCTCTGGGGACCATAAATGTAGACTATAATTATGGAGACCATGTAATTTATCATCCAAATCAGGACCATTCTGGAAGTAAAGTAGGCTCTAAAAATAATTAAATGTACATTTTTTGAAATATTTATTAACCAAGAAAGCAGCTTTACTATGTTGAAAGACCTATTAAATAATTCTATCAAAAAAATTTCAGATCTATTCAATAAAATTATAGTTACTTTATTGCAGAATGAAAAGGTCTAAGACAGGGGAATGAATAGGCAGACACACAGAGGATTCTTAGGGTCGTGAGAGTCTGTAGGATCTGTAATGGTAGGTACATGTTATACGTGTCAAAACTCAAAGAATATATTAATACAATACCCAGAGTGAACCCTAATATGAACTACAGGCTTTGGGAGATGATATATCAATGTAGGTCCATCCACTGTAACCAGTGTACCATTCTGGTGGGCCATGTTGATAGGGAGGCTGCTGTAGGAGAGCAGAAGTATATGAGAAATATCTGTACCTTCCACTCAATTTCGCTGTGAACCTAAAATTGCTCTAAAAAGTACAATCTGTTAAAAAAAAAATTCAAGACAAATGCTGGGATGATAGAAGAGTTAGTTGGTGGTATATGGACACCCTAACTGAAATCCTCATCTTAACTCATAATGATCTTAAAAGGATCTAATGAGATAATGAATTTATCTACAAAATAGAATTTTTTTAAGGGATAAGGCTATCCTTACATGAGATAGCTCTCCTTACCCCCTGCTCTGAATGCCTTGCTATGTATCTTGAAATGGAAGGAGACAGCACGCAGGCAGATTCATTATTCCTGCTGTGAGTAGTAAGTAGCGATACCTTGGCAACGGCTAGTTTCAGGGTCAATCACTCAAAATCCTCCACTGCAAACACCACCACAGGCTTTCAAGGTTGGAAAGGACAGATGTGTGGGGAAAACACTCAGGATAAGATGGCAGGCTGACAGGCAGGAGGCTCAGCTGAGGAGAAAAAAATCCTTTCGCTACTGTCCCTTTCTTGTCTGTATCTCCTCCCCATGCTTTTATTAACATATTCCTACTTCCTCTAGGAAGGGGGTGAATTTGTCATCTCCCTAGCAGGCTTTGCATCATCTATAATTTTATTACAGAGTGGTATAAGACTACATCCTTGAGAAACAGGAAGAGAGATATTAATTACATTCTAACATCAGCAAAAAAATCAGACAGTTTGTTTATTATATTTATTGCCCCCCCTTACTAATATCTGTGAAGACAAGAGTTTTCTCAGTTTGATACACCTTTGTGTCCTCCACACCTAGTATAGTGGTAGATACTCAGTAAGAATTGTTAAAAGAATAAGATATTAAAATCATAAACATTTCTTGAATCTTTGGAGATACCAAGAAATAAAAGACAACCTCCCCATCCTCAACGAGAACATTTCAGAGGACGGATATAGTCATTAGTTTACATATAAAAATATTTGTTGAGCACTTATTACATGCCCAAGACTAAAGCTTGAACAGTGAACAAGCCAGGCTCATGCCCTTATGGAGTTTGCATTCTAAGGAGAAGCCAGACATTTGTAAGCAGGTATCTACATGCCAAAATCAATTAAAATAATATATACAAGAATACACAACAGGGAAAGGATAATCTCTTCCACAAATGGTGT
The DNA here is from genome assembly GCA_006410935.1 of Redunca redunca. NCBI lineage: Eukaryota > Metazoa > Chordata > Mammalia > Artiodactyla > Bovidae > Redunca > Redunca redunca. The sequence continues at coordinate 198,050 of SJYQ01095288.1, read as the reverse complement.
TGGAAAAACTAGACAGCCACATATAAAAGAAACATACAAAAATAAACTCTAAATGGATTAAAGACTTGAACCTAAGACCTGAAACCCTAAAACTCCTAGAAGAAAACACAGGCAGTAAGCTCCTTGACATCAGTCTTGGTGATGACTCTGTGGCTCTGACACCAAAAGGAAAGGCAACAAAAGCAAAAATAAACAAGTGGGAACACATCAGACTAAGAAAGCGTGCTCACAGCAAAGGAAACAATCAACAAAACGGCCAGGCGACCTACCCAATGGGAGAAAATACTTGCAAGTCATACACCTGATAAGGAGTTAACATTCAAAATATATAAAGAACTCATACAACTCAATAGCAAAAACCCCAGACAGTCTGATTACAAAATGGCCCTGAATAGACATTTTTCCAAAGAAGACATGCAGATAACAGGTACTAGAAAAGGTGTTCCACATCCCTAGTCAGAGAAATGCAAATCAAAACCACAATGAGATATTATCTAACACTTATTATGATGGCTATTTTTTTTTCTAAAGCTGAGAAATAACAAATGCTGGCAAGAATGGGGAGAAAAGGTGGCCCTTGTGTACTATGGGAATGTAAACTGGCACGGCCACTGTGGGTAACAGCATGGAGGTACCCCAAAAATTAAAAATAGAACTACCAGAGGATCCAGCAATTTCACTTCTGAATGTTATCTGAAGGGAACAAAACCACTAACCGTAAAATGTATCTGTACCCCATGTTCACTGCAACATGACTCACCATAGCCTCAGTATGGAAACAATCTAACTCTTCACCAACCAACCAATAGAATGTAACATACACACAGATAATGGGTTATTATTCAGCCACACACACAAAAATTTTTGCCATTTGGGACAACATGGGTGACTTCTGAGGGCATAATGATATATGAAATATGTCAGATAGAGAAAGATAAATATTATGGGAATATATGTGGGACCTAAAAAAAGAAATAACAAAACCCCCACATCTCACAGATACACAGAACAGATTGGTGATTGCCAGAGACTGGGGTGGACAGCAGGCAAAATGAGTGAAGGTAATCCAAAGGCACAGACTTCCACTTATAAAGTAGGTAAGTCCTGGGGGTGTAATGTAAGCATTACGTACATGTACATTTAGTAATACTGTAATGTGTATTTAAAAGTAGCTAAGAGAATAGGTCTTACATGTTTTCATCACAAGAAAAAACTTAAAACTATGTGTAGTGATGTTAACTAAACTTGAGGTTATCATTTAGAGACAAATATATTATACACACACATCATATATAAACATTATTTTATATACCTGAAACTATGGTTATAGGTCAATTGTATCTCAATAAAAATGATACATACATACACATATACTATACATATACATATATATATCTCAGCAACATGTTATGTATTTTAGCTGTTACCTGTCAGGGAATGTTTAACAGGAGGATTCCTACGTGCTCTTTCTCACAAGTCCTTTGTTTCTTTTTAAGCGGAACAGCATGCTGCTCCCAGGAACTGGGGTTCATTGTGTGAGACAGGCTTGAATCTCCTTTAATAAACATTCTCTTTATGACAAAACTGCTTAGTCTTGATCCCCTTTCTTGAGATATGGATTGTCTCCTGACCCTGTGAGCATCATCATCCCTGTTCCCGTGTTAACGGTTACTGTACATTTGATTTTCTGATCTTCATCATTGATGAAAGAAACTTCTTGTACTACAGCCTATATATACTCACAGAAAAATCATTAAAGCACCTTTGCTCCATTAGAGCTTGGGTCCCCGTGTCTTTCTTTCTTTCTTTCTCTCTCTCTCTTCCACTGATTGCTTGGAGCGCAGAGACCTGTCTTGCTCACTCTCCTGCCAGCGCTTCTAAGACTCTCTCGAGAAGGCGCCCTGTGCCTTCACCCCGGCTCGAGAGGGCACCCAGTGCCTTCGTGAGAGACACAAGTCCTGTGTCAAGGACTTTACTGGTTTTCTGCGTAAACCAGGGAGTACCAGCCTCTTTCTCTCTTTCACTTTCTTATCGTCGCCTCCAGACTGCCAGGTTCCAGTCCATTAAAGGACCCCAACAGTTATCAAAATATTCAAACCACAATCCCTTTATGATTCCACTGACTGTGCTAACGACTTACCTTTCCAACAGACCTGGCACCCACGGCTCCCCTACAAGCATGAACAGGTGAGTTCTCCCCATGGCCTTGAACTAAATGGCTTGAACACAAAATTTCTCCCTGAGAACCACCAGTGTACAAACACTTTTCTCCCACCATCCCCACTATTTTTTTAACTTCCTGTTTGGGGAACACATTCAGAATGTTCAAGAATACTATAACAAGCAACCTAATTGATACGTTAACATTTTAAAAATATTTGCTTTGTCTTTAAGAGGTTTAGAACAAAGAAGAGCCTTCCACCCCAGACTAGACTGATGAGGCAGTCAAGCTATGCAGCACCCAGCTATATATTCAGACCCTGCCCAGGGAGCTCTTGGATCCTTAGAAGAGCCTCAAGGGGCCTGGCAAGGAAATCACAGGGAAATGAGAGATGAGAGGCAGAGTCTAAGGATCCCACCGCTGCTTTTCCCTTAGTAACTCACAGGCTGTGTTTTATAGCAGATTTCATTTGAAAAAAGGCTTCCCCTGAACCAACCAACATAAGGGAGGAGCTTTAACATGTAGCGAAAGCAGTGAAGTTAAACGGATATGGATCGTTCCTGACTATAAGTAGGGGCAGGGGAGAAGGAGAGGGAACCAGGGGAGGAGTCATTTCATTTTCATTGTTTACAACATAAATTCAGTGAGCTGTGAACATTTTCTCTGGAGACCAACTCAGGTTCTCCACAAAAACTCAGTCCTTCAAACCGATAAACTTGATCCTGTCACATCGGACAAGTCGATCCCAGGGGTCTACCTACAGAGACAGACAAGACGCTAAGCCGCTCTCACTTCCAAGAGAACTATTTAAAACGGGGATTGCTTTCTGAGGACACCTCAGTGGGTAGAGAGCTGTCTTCGAGTTTCCTAAGAGCGCCCTGTTTTCTTCGTTTCTGAACCTAACTGCTGTTGTGCAGGTCAGACTGGCTTTTAGGCGCACACTGTGGAGAGGCAGCTTCCTAGCAAGGTTCTGATATGTCGGTCCCTTCTCCCGTCCAGCCAGGCTTGGTTTTAGCTTCTCTGACACAAATGCAGAGAACAGTAACCTGACCACAATTCCCAAGCTAGGCTGGCCGAGGTGACCACTGCGCTGGGAAGGAATTAAGCGGACCTTCCCTCTCTTCTGCTCTGGGAGTCAGACAAATATAAGGCATTATTTGGAATATGGTCAGAAATTCACCAAGACTGAAAAGAGAGCCAGGGAAAACCATCCTAATTATTTTAAACTGTAGAAATTCTCTTATGAAAAAGTGTGTGTGTTTCAGAGGAAGGCGTTTTGGTGAGGGGTGCACATTTTTAATTCAGTGACCTCTGTCACTAGCTCCACTGTGAGAAGTACGGGGCTCTGGCCTGTGCTTGGTTCAGACAGCCAGCAGATGGCAGTATAGAGCAACCACCCACTTCAACAGAACAACTCTAAGGCTAACATCAAATTCAAACCAGCTCTTTGCCCAGATTTTATATTCAGACCAGGAAGTGGAAAACAGTAACTTTTCAACCCTGTGACAGTCCTGAAACCCGGGCATGGGGAGATTTAATCCATGAGTATCATGAATATCAACACAGACCTAAAGGACATGGCTTATTTTTCATTAGTTCATTGAACAGTTAAGTACATGGACTGGATTTATATCCCAGATCTGTGACATGGCAAGTGTTTAATGTTTCAAATCTTTGGTTGCCCCACCTGTAACCTGGAGACAATATTAGCAATCACACATCACAGCACTGTTATGAAGATTCAGGGCAAGCATGTATTCAAACATTTGACCCAAAGTCTGGCACTCAGTATCAGTCTGTATCTGGCACTCAGTATCAATAAGTATGTTGTTGTTGTTGTGATTTCAACCAGCAGGTTTTTATTAGATTCACATCTCCATGGAGAACAGCCTGCTGTGTGTGTGGTCAGATTCTGTCCCCAGGCCGGGTCAGCACCAGGAGCTGTGAAGCTGCTGCTGTGTCCTCCCTGAGTCTGTTAGTTACAGCCCTGGGTTACAACATATTTCTTGTGTTGTTTGTTATCATTCTGATATGTTAGCATTGCTGACTCTCAGAAGGAATGGCTGTATCTGACACACAAAGAAAACTACTTGGGGAATAAAATGCTTTTTCCCTCAATTATTTGGCCCAAGAAGGGAAGACTGGCAGTGGGGAGGGGAAGGGAGTTGGTCCTTATTGTTGTTGTTCAGTCACTAAGTTGTGTCCAACCCTTTGCGACCCCATGGACTGCAGCACGCCAGGCTCCTCTGTCTTCCACTATCTCCTGGAGTTTGCTCAAATTCATGTCCACTGATTCGATGATGCTATCTAACCATCTCATCCCAGTAGCATATTGGACACCTTCCTACCTAGGGGGCTCATCTTCTGGTATCATATCGTTTTGCTTTTTCATGCTGTTCATTCTTGTGGCAAGAATACTGAAATGGGTTGCCGTTTCTTCCTCCAATGGACCACGGTGCGTCAGAACTCTTCACTAAGACCTGTCCATCTTTGGTAGCCCTGCACGGAATGGTTACTAGCTCCATTGAGTTATGCAAGCCCCTTCACCATGACAAGGCTGCAATCCATGAGGGGGTGGTACTTATTGGTGCTCTTAAACCTGGTGCATTGAGGCCTGATATATGGTAAAAACCAAGAACAGTTGTTCCAGACCTTACTGTTCATCAAAACCTACATGGAAAATGTTTTTAAAATATGGATGCCTCTATCCTACCCAGGAATTTCTCTCAGTTGGTCTGGAGTGGGTCAGGGCATACTTATTTTTAGCTCCCCAGGGCTGAGAACCACTTGTTGAGAACCAGCTGAGAAACACTTGTTAAGAACCAGTCACTACCAAGCTGTTCCGAAGCTAGTGTGTGTTCTCAGCCTTTAGTCAGACTGTTGAAAATTCAGATTTCTGGGCCAATTCTAATACAGTGGTTCTTCAGCCAGATATTGGAAAACTACTGTAGTAGATTAGAAAGCAGAAGGCCTGATGAGAAGATGGCCATAAATAAGTGCAACTTTGAGAAATCTTTTCTGAGTCAAACAAGCCAGTCCTGTAAATGGGCAGGAATGGTTCTCCCAGACACTCCCAGCCCTGCACCCAGAGCTTTGCACACATGCCTGAAAAGGCTTACGGCATTTCAAGAGGAGGCTCTTGGACAGCACTGGGCCCTAGGTGGGGACAGTAAATATCTGTTGAATACATGAGGAAACCATAGCACAGACAGTTTGCAATATTTGCCCCAAGTCCCAGAGTGAGCAGGTGATAGAGAGAAGATGAGGCTGCAGGCCATGCAAGTCTGGGGTAAACTCTCTTCTCCAAAAGGGTATTTCCCTTCTCGGTGGATGCACCCCCAGGACATGGTATCAAAGGTCAGACAAGACAGGGTGATGGCCTTCTACTAGCCTTATTAAAGGTGCAATACTAAGGAGTGCCCCAGGTAAAAGGCAATATAAGGGTGAGCAGGAGACAGATTACCCTCCAAGGGAAGAGGGAGCTTGATTATTGTTGTGTGGATTTATTGCTGGGCTTTCTGTCCTTTTCCATCGAGGTTTGTTTCTGTTTTTGTGCCAATACCATGCTGTTTTGATTACTGTAGCTTTGTGGTATAGTCTGAAGTCAGGGCACCTGATTCCTCCAGCTCTTTCTTTCTTAAAATTACTTTGGTTGTTTCAGGTTTTTTTGTGTTTCCATACACATTCCCAGGTGGTGCTAGTGGTAAAGAGCCTCCCTGCCAATGCAGGAGACATGAGAAATGTGGGTTTGATCCCCAGGGAAGATCCCCTGGAGAAGGGAATGGCTACCCACTCTGGTATTCTTACTTGGAATAGCCCATGGACAGAGGAGCCTGGTGAGCTACAGTCCCTGGGGTTACAAAAGAGTCAGACATGAATGAGTGACTAACACTTAAATTCTTAAATATAATGAAGAATTTCAAGATGGTGACAGCAACCACTAAACCGAGTGTAGGACTCTTCAGAGCATGGAGCCCTGTGCAACAAGGCAGATCTCATGCTCCAGGAGCCAGTCCTGCCAGGAGACCCCAGGGCTATTGGAGGAAAAAGGGGATGATGCTACATGCAGTGTGTTTAAAACAGGGCACCGTGCAGAATACTGACGTAAATTGCAGCAATATCTTTCTTGATCCATCTCCCAAAATAATGGAAATAAGAACAAAAAAACACACAAATGGGACCTATTTAAATTCAAAAGCTTTTAAATAACAAAGGAAACAATAAAACAAAAAGACAAACCATAGACTGGGAGAAAATATTTGCAAATGATGTGACTGACAAGGGATAAGTTTCCAAATTTTACAAACAGCTCATAACATTTAAAAGCGTCAAAATAAACAAATCAACAAACGGGCAGAAGACCGAAACAGACATTTCTCCAAAGAAGACATACAGATTGCCAAGAGGCACATGAAAAGATGTTCAACATCACTAGTTATGAGAAAACTACAAATCAAAACTACGAGATATCACCTCACACCATCCAGATTGGTTATCATCAAAAAATCCACAAACAATAAATACTGGAGAGGGTGTGGAGAGAAGGGAACCCTCCTACACTGTTTGTGGGAATGTAAATTGGTACAGCCACTGTGGAGGACAGTATGGAAATTCCTTAAAAAGCTAAAAATATAGCTACCATAGGACCCTGCAATCCCACTCCTGGGCATATATCTGGAGGAAAACAGGATCTGAAAGGAAACACGCACTCCAATGTTCACTGTAGCACTGTTTACAATAATCAAGACATGCAAGCAACGTAACTGTCCATCGACAGAGGAACAGATAAAGAAGAAAGATGTGGTACATTTATACAATGGAATACTACTCAGCCATTAAAAAGAATGAAATAAATCCATTTGCAGCAACATATAGACCTAGAGATCTATTGAGTCATATTGAGTGAAGTAAGTCAGATAGAGAAGGAGAAATATAGTATGACATATCTTATATGTGGAATCTCAAAAGAAAATGATACAATTACTTACAAAACAGAAAGAGACTCACAGACATAGAGAACAAACTTATGGTTGCTGAGAGGAAGGGACAGTTAGGGAGTTTGATATAGACATGTACACACTGCTATATTTAAAATGGATAACCAACAAGGACCTACCGTATAGCACATGGAACTCTGCTCAATGTTATATGGCAGCCTGGATGGCAGGAGGGATGGGGGAGAACGGATACATGGATATGAATGACTGAGTTCCTTCACTGTTCACCTGAAACTATCATAACATTGTTAATCAGCTCAATACAAAATAAAAAGTTAAAAAAAAAACACAAAGCACCATGAGTCTGTGACATGAAGCGTCCACAGCCTGCTGCTCCTGTTTACAAGGGCTCTCTGTCTGAGAATTTCCAGCAGATATTCTTTACTAAGTCCCTGGCTATTTCAAAAGCCACTTCACAGGATCCCAAATCCCACAGCCTCAGGAATTCTGAAGGATCACACAGCCTAACAGAACCCCAGAAGACAGAAACACTTGTTAAGCTGCCTCCACTCCAGGGAAGGAATACCCAGGCTGGTTTTTCAAGGAGGCTGGCTCACTTGGAGTGTTTACAGGGGTATTACTACCAGAAAGAACCAGACAGTCAGCCTTTGCTTGTCTGACACCTCATTCCATGTGGAGTCTGAACAAACAATGGCATATGTGCCTGCGGTGGCACACCTAACCACCCTCAGCTCTCACGTGTTCCTCTCCAGGGCCTCCGCTTCCTCCAAGCAACAGCAACGTAACAGGCACACCCCAAAGGATAAAGGTGAGCAGGCAGGAGAGAGGTGATGGAGGCGATGGCAGTGGAAGTGAGCAGTCATGCACCCAAGGGACCAGAAGAATCCCAGAAGATACTTGCTTTGTCTCTAACATCAACAAGGCTGTTCTCACACCTGAGAATCGGCCCTTTGAACCTTCTATCCCAGGGTTTCTCAGTCATGCCACTGTTAACATCTGGGGCCGACGAATTCTTAGTCGAGGTGTCTATCATCACTAGCTGTCACTGTAGGATGTTTATCAGTGTCCTGTATTCAGGAATGCCAGTAGCACCCACCCAGGTCACAACCAAAAGTGTCTCCAGACAATGCCAAATGTCTTCCAGGAGATAAAAACACCTTGATTGAGAACCACTGGACTGAACGATTCTCAGTGTACTCTGAAGAAGAAGAACGGTATTGAGAATAGGGAGTGTGGAAGAGTTACCTGGGCTCGCACCTCTAATCCCGCCCCACCTCCTGCTCCAGAGCAGGTGTAGCCCTGACCGTGACATTCACTCCCTGAAGCCTTCCTATGACCTCCTACTGCTGGTTTGTGGGGACCAGGCTTGAACACAGCAGTTATCTGTTCCTCCCTCTGCAGCCTCCTCACCTGTCATTCTGTGCTCCAGGCCCACAACATACTCTTCATTTACTTGTCTGTTTTCAGGGTACCAGCCTGGGCCAGGCACTGTTCTCAGAGCTTGGGAGGTATCAGGGAACAAAGAGGCTCCTGCCCTTGTAGAAACAAACAGCCATACACATAACAAACAGGCAAGTTACACTGCTTGTTACAAGGTGAAAAGAAGATGTAGGAGGACGGGATCAGGAGTGCCGGGGTCCTGGAGGTAGAGTGGCTTGTGATTTTAAATAAGGTCATCAGGGCAGCTTCACTTGAGTGAGGGCTTTAAAGGAGAAGGGTGATCATGCAGATTCCTAGGGAGAGTGCTGCAGGCAGAGGGAGCAGCCCGGGAGCACAGAGACGGGGTGAGTAACAGGAGCAGCCTGAGCAGAAGGCAGAGGAGAGGGAGAGGAATGGGAGGGGGGCAGGTTGGTAGGCCATCCTAAGGATGTGGACTCTTTTTCTGAGGAAAATGGGAATTGTGGCAGGGTTTTGAGGAAATGTGATCTGGCTCATGTAAATGTTGAACAATTCCCTCCAGCTGCTGTTCTAAGAATAATGGCTGAAGCAGGAACACAAGTTACAGAGCAACTGCAATAGCCTGTGTGCAAGATGGTGGGAGCAGCAGCGACAGTGAGAAGGGAAGGGGCGTCTCGTATCCTCGAGACTTCAGGCTCCTTCTCTTGCTCAAGGCTGAGGGAATGCTGCTTGACCTAACGCAAGATATCGCCAGACTCGGAGTTCATTAGACACAGCAACAATTCCATTAACGTGTGTTGAGAGTTAAAACAAACACACAAAAAACTCCAATAAAATGCCCAAGGCAGACTTTTTAGAAGAGCCTAAACAGTTTTAGGCATGTATCTGACACTTAGTAGATGTCTAATAAATGCTTAATGAGTGGATAAATGAACGATGCATCTTATACTGTGTGAATAATCACTGTACTCCTTTAGACATACTCATTCATAACCATTAACTCCAAGTATTTTATGACCATAGATCTAATTCATTTTGATTGCCGTGCATTAACACTTATTTTTTGGTTTTCTTGCTACCACTATAAGTCACTTAAGCTTCATTATGTTACCCAGATCACAAATTTGTTTTAAAAATGATCAGACTCAAAGTGAACTTTTGTTGAGTTTGGTGTGAGACTTGAGTTAGAGCCCTGCTGCTGCTAAGCCTACGATTAGCCTGATACCAGTGGCCTTGAGCCTCATCCTACTCAACATAAGCTGAGAGTTTCACATGCTGACATTCTGTGGCACTGTCTCTCCCAGCATGAAAACTCCAGAACTTGATAGTCACCGAAAACTATACTGGAGGTCCACCATCCCATACATTTGAAATTTTTGGAGATAGGCACATTTTGGAAATCTGAAAATTCTGGATTTTGCCCTTGCAATAGACCCAGTGGAGTCTGGGGCAGCATCTTGAAATCAAATATCTCTGTAGTAAAGCACATGAATATTTACACATATGAAGACAATAAACAGCTTCATCTAAGTGTGAGTCAAGTTTTGCTGCCAAATTAGTTACAAAAAATATTTTGGAAAAAGAAAGGATATTGGACCCTTACTTTATACTATATGCAAAAATTACCTCAAAAATGGATCAAAGACCTAAATGTAAGAGCCAATACCATAAAACATTTATAAGAAATCTTCATAAAATTGAATTTGGCAATACACCAAAAGCACAGGTAACAAAAGAGAAAAACAGATATATTGGATTACATCAAAATAAAAAGTTTTTGTGTATCACAGGACATAATCAACAGAGAAGGCAACATATGAAATGGGAGATATTACTTACAAGTGATATATCTGATAAGGGATTAATACCTAAGATATATAAAGAACTCTTTTAGCTTGGCAACAAAATAAACAACTTGATTAAAATGGTCAAAGGACTTGAATAGAAATTTCTCCAAAGATGACATACAATGGCCAACAAGCTTATGAAAGATGCTCAACATGAGAAGTCATTAGGGAAATGCAAATGAAAACCACACAGAGATACCACTTCATACATATCAGAATGGCTATTATCCAAAACCATAAAGAAAGTATTGGTGAGGATGTGGAGAAATTGAAATCCATATGCACTGCTGGTAGGAATGTAAAACTGGTACAGCTATTATGAAAAACAGTATAAAAGTTTTTCACAAAGAAGATTAAAAAATAGAAATACTATATGATCCAATAGTTCACTTCTGGATATATATCCCAAAGGCCATAGGACTGGAAAAGGTCAATCCTCATCTCAATTCCCAAGAAGGGCAGTAGTAAAGAATGTTCAAACCATCAGGCAATTGCACTCATCTCCCGTGCTAGCAAGGTCATGCTCAAAATACTGCATGCTAGGCTTCAGCATTATGCGAAGCAAGAACTTCCAGACATCCAGTCTAAGTTTAGAAAAGGCAAAGGAACCAGAGATCAAATTGCCAACATTCACTGGATCATAGAGAAAGCAAGGGAATTCCAGAAAAATATCTAACTCTGTTTCATCGACTACACTAAAACCATTGTGTGGATCATGACAAACTGTGAAAAGCTCTTAAAGAGACAGGAATACCAGACCACCTTACTTGTTTCCTGAGAAACCTGTATGCGGGTCAAGAAGCAAGTCAAACTCTGTTTGAACAACTGGGGCTTCCCTAGCAGCTCAGAGGGTAAAGAATCCACCTGCAATGGGGTAGACCTGGGTTCGATCCCTGGGTTGGGAAGATCCCCTGGAGGAGGGCATGAAAACCCATTCCAGTCTTCTTGCGTGCAGAATCCCCATGGACAGAGGAGCCTGGTAGGCTACAGTCCATGGGGTCACAAAAAGTTGGACACGACTGAGCAACTAAGCACAGCACAGCACAACATGGGACAACTGATTGGTTTAGGATTGAGAAAGCAGTACAGCAGGGCTGTCTGTTGTCACCCAGTTTGTTTAACTTATACTCTGAGCACATCATGAGAAATGCCAGGCTGGATGAGTTATAAGCTAGAAATGAGATAAGCAGAAGAAACATCAATAACTTCAGATATGTGGGTGATATCACTCCAATGGCAGAAAGCAAAAAGGAACTAAAGAACCTCTTGATGAGGGTGAAGGAGGAAAGTGAAAAAGCCAGCTTAAAACTAAATATTAAAAACAACTAAGATAATGGCATCAAGCCCCATTACTTCATGGCAAATAGAAGGGGGAAAGGTGGAAGTAGTGACAGATTTCCTCTTCTTGGGCTCTAAATTCACTACGGATGGTGACCGTGGACATAATATCAGAAGACCACTGCCTCTAGGCAGGAAAGCTATAACAAACCTATGTGCTGAAAAGCAGAGACATCACTTTGCTGACAAAGGTCTGTATAGTCAAGGCTAAGGTCTTCCCAGGGGTCACATATGGTTGTGTGAGCTGGACCGTAAAGAAGGCAGAACACCAAAGAATTGATGCCTTGGAACTGTGGTGTTGGAGAAGACTCTTGAGAGTCCCTTGGACTGTGAGAGCAAACCAGTCAATCCTAAAGGAAATCAGTCCTGAATATTCATTGGAAGGATCGATGCTGAAGCTGAAACTCCAATATTTTGGCCACCTGATGTGAAGAGCCAACTCACTGGAAAAGACCCTGATGCTGGGAAAGACTAAGGGCAAGAGAAGGGGGTGACAGAGGAGGAGATGGTTGGATGTCACCATTGATTCAGTGGACATGGAGTCTGAGCAAACTGCAAGAAACAGTGAAGGACAGGGAAGCCTGGCGTGCTGACTGAACAACAACGAGAAATACTGCTTTACGAGAATTCACTCCTTCCAAATGGCTCTTTGCTTCCATTTTGAAGCCGAGCCTGAAGGTGGAGGAAAAGCCAAGACTTCCTGTGAGGGTAATTGCTGGGGGGGCATAGGGCAGGAAGGAGTGAGACAAAGTACCTCCACAGTTCTGTCCATTCTTTCTTCCTCTCATTTCCCTCTCCCCACCCTCTTTCCTTCACTCCCCTTTCACCCACACTGTCTGCAAATGCTCAGAGATCCAAGGGCATGTATGATATTGACTGGTTGAAATTGTTGCAGAAAACTACACATTTCAACTACTTTTAATCCTCACCTCAAATCCTACATATTTTAATCCTTCCTCTTGTGCTGGGTCTCCCATCTCACTCTGGCCTCACTCATACCTTCAGATGCCTTAGAGTGTGCCCCAGGACAGGGTGGCCCTGGCAACTGCCTCAGGGAGCAGCAGGGAGGGCCTGTTCTGAGATATGCAAAGCAGTTTCTGAACTGCCCCCTGCCCTGCTTCCGTGTGATGATGGCACCAAGGCCCACCTGAAGGCAAGAGGGGGTCCCTAAACTGATTCAGGATCATGGCAGGCTTCCCCTGCAAGGGCCTGTCCACACAGGCTCAAGAACTAGATGAGCTGAGAGTGAAGAGTGAGCCAGATGTGGGGTTGTTATCAACACTTCAACCAGGAGCCTCTCATTAGTTTGACTCTAGACATTTATTCTGCTTTATGCTAAGGGCAGGAATAAATGCCAGCAACTCTTTGGGAGTTGGATAGTACATAGTGCACTCCTGTTACAGTGCTGCCAAAAGTGTGACAGGCAAAGGCATCACTGAAAGTGAGGATGCTACATGGACAAAATTTTGTATTTCAATGGCTAGAACTTACTTTAACAAGTAGAAAATATATATAAATAAAATATTAAAACCATAATTTCATGGATATTAATTGCCTATGAGGAGAAGTAAATTAAAGGAGAGAAAGAAACGCATTAACATTCATTTAAAGTAAAACATGAAGTAAATAAGAGTATCAGTAATGAGCTACAATTACAAAAATTAAGGTGGCAGGAAAATGGCCCCCATTCTCATGGCTCCCTTGGGCCCAAACTGCAGTGTGGTCTATACAATCCTTTAAAAACACAGTCCATTGCTTTTCCTGAAATACAGGCTATTGTCCCTCTGGTTATCCACCTAAAAACACATGCTAATCCCCACCCCCACCCCCCGCCCCGAGCAACTTTAAGTCCAGGCCCCACAGGCCCCACCTACGAGGTGCAGGCCTGCTGAAGGACCTTCTGTCCCCCGTGCACCACTGCGTCAGCTTTGATCTTGGCCCAGTTAGTACGTGTGGAAATCAGCTGAGACGAAAGAAAGTAGCAAGTGTCTCTGACCATCTTCCTTTGACTCTGGGAACAGGAGCTGACCATGGGGTTGGCAGTTAATACAAATCCCCAGCTATACATCTGCTTGTGCTGAACCAGCTCGTGAAATCTCCTTTGGGAGCCCGAAGTCAGGGACTGGGTATCAGGTAGAAAAGTATAGCAGGGTAATATGGCTTCTTCCCTGACCCCCACATTTAAAATTTATACTTTATATGATAAAACTTCTGGATGAGCTGGCTAAAGTGATTGCCAAAAAGGAATCATATTATTTCTGGCTTCCCTTGTGGCTCAGGTGGTAAAGAATCTTCCTGCAATGCAGGAGACCTGGGTTTGATCCCTGGGTTGGGAAGATCCCCCGGAGAAGGGAAAGGCTACCCACTCCAGTATTCTGGCCTGGAGAATTCCATGGACTGTATAGTCCACACAGTCGCAAAGAGTCAGACATGACTGAGCGACTTCTCCTTCTTTCTTACTAGCATTGTTAACGTTGCTCTTATGGGCACTTACTTGTTTAGGTCTGCCCGAAGTATTTTTTGGGATAAAGTTTCCTGGGCCCATGCTCTCCAACAGAGAACTCAAGGGCCTTGACTGTCTCCCTGTCCATGCAATGAAGTGGCCACTAAATTCTACAACCTCTTGTATCGACCCCAGGGTCTTGTACTCAGGAAAATACATCAGGATCCTGAGCAAGAGAATAACAATCCAATCTCCAGGTGAGCTGACTGCAAACACATTTTTTGTGTGTTTGTATTTCATAATATTTAAAGAATCTGGACTCTGGGCACATATAGGAAGTACAATGACTAGCTCACTTCCCTGTTGCTCAATTTTTAAGAAAGTTTTGGTTGAAAACAACATTATTTAAGGAGGATGGCTGAAGCATAGCGATCCATGTACTCTTCTCTCAGTCCTCTGGAATCTACCCCAGGCCAGCAGAGAGCTCTGAGAATGGCCACACCATTTGGTCTATGGAAGAACCTCTGTGGCTACACTGCCATCAGCCAACATAAGATGGGGTTCATGAAAAACAACGAGGTGAGTATCAGTTCGCTTCAGGCTTTTGGAGGATGTTGGGTCTCATGGCACAGAGCCCCTTCTAGGAAGATTCTCAGGACTTTCTCTCCCATCTCAGCACTGGGAGTAATTCCCCTTCATTTGGGCAATGAGTAAGTTTCCATCCTGCTGATGCCACAACTCATGATGCTAATCACCCTTCCCCGAGTGCTGGCCACAGGCGCCATGAGCCATCTGAGGCCCACCTGGAGCATGTGAACAGAGTTCCTACATGAGCTCAGTGGATTAACATCATCTGTGACTTCATCTTATCTGTCATATTTATATTTTCTACTTTAATCTCTCAGTCCCAAATTCTTTCTATCGTGAGAATGAAAAAAGATGTATAAAACTGCTTTGCATTTTCTGGGACACACACTTAACACACTGTAATAATAGCCAACATTTACTGAGTGCTGACTATGTACAATGACTTACTCTAAGCACTTTGCAAGTATGTTTGATCCTCATATAACTCTATGAAGTTGGTGCTGCTATTATGCTCATTTTGCAGATAAGGAAACTGAGGCCCGGAGATGTTAAGAAATTCGACCAAGGTCTCAAATCTATCATGGGTAAAACTTGGATTTGAACCCAAGCCCCCTGACTCTGAGCCCATGCCCATGCTCCTACTACTATGGTAGCTATTCCACTAAAGCTATTTTTAAAAATAATTTCTCTTGTTTTTCCTTTTTATTTATTTTTCAGAGGCTGCATGCAGTTACATTTAGGGTCACTAACTTGTTCACAAATTCCCAGTTTTATAACTTAAAGTCCCAGCTCCTGGGACACTACTTGGTAGTTTTTACCATTACGCTGTTTATCTTTTTGCAGCAGGACCATGGGTAGTACCTACAGATACCTTTGTGAAAATTAGGAAAAGAGGTATCCATTTACTTTCAACATATTTTTTTATCTTGTAGTCATTACATTTATGTAAACTGTCTTAAATCCTGAATGGAATAACATGGGATAAGAGAAATATAAATACACATTTCCACACTGTATTTAACACTTTAATAAGAGCTATCGGTAAGTATCAATACATGCACTACCTTTATATCCTTGTTCTGTCTCCCTGAGATCAATTTTGGTTATTGGTTTGAAATCAGTATCCCATAATCGTATACATCCATCTCGTCCACCAGTAGCAAAGCCTTCTTCACAAGCATACATGCTGAAGATTCCAGCCTGTTGATTAAGGCACATAATGCTGCAATCATTCTAAATAGTCATTATAGTTGGATCTTGATAATTAAAATATAAAACAAAAACAAAACAAAAATGAAGACAAATCCCCTGTTCTCTATTGAAATCCTGGCAATAGAACAAGTAGCCATTTGTAACATCTATTTTAGCTAGATTAAAAATTCATAATAACCACCAAAGCAAACTAGTTCAAGTGCTCCTTTGCCATGATTAAACAAATGATGGATTATAAAAAGTTTTTCAAGAATTCCTAGGCTGAAGCAGACACAGAAATAATAAATTTCTTTCTGTGACAACTAGTCATTATAAAGACAGTGGTGGAGGTGTTTCATATAAGTGAAAGTTGCTCAGTCGTGTCTGACTCTTTGCAACCCCATGGACTATACAGTTCATGGAATTCTCCAGGCCGGAATACTGGAGTGAATAGCCTTTCCCTGCTCTAGGGGAATCTGGGATCTTCCCAACCCAGGGATCGAACATCAGGTCTCCCGTATTGTGGGCAGATTCTTTACCAGCTGAGCCACAGGGGAAACCCAAGAACACTGGAGTGGATAGCCTATCCCTTCTCCAGCAGATCTTCCTGACCCAGGAATCAAACCAGGGTCTCCTGCACTGCAGGCAGATTCTTTACCAACTGAGCTATCAAATTCCTTCCCCAAACAAGTAAAGATATGTGGGCTAGGAACACAAACATTTCTTTCTATAGGTACAACAGAAGAAATGCATCCCAATGAGTTCAAGTAGGCACCATCTGAGCCTAAATGAAAGCATCCTGCTGCTACTGCTGCTGCTAAGTCACTTCAGTCGTGTCCGACTCTGTGAGACCCCATAGACGGCCTCCCATCAGGCTCCCCCATCCCTGGGATTCTCCAGGCAAGAACACTGGCTGCTGCTGCTGCTGCTGCTGCTAAGTCGCTTCAGTCGTGTCCGACTCTGTGCGACCCCATAGACGGCAGCCCACCAGGCTCGCCCATCCCTGGGATTCTCCAGGCAAGAACACTGGAGTGGGTTGCCATTTCCTTCTCCAATGCATGAAAGTGAAAAGTGAAAGTGAAGTTGCCCATGCGAGTCTGACTCTTAGCGACCCCATGGACTACAGCCTACCAGGCTCCTCTGTCCATGGGATTTTCCAGGCAAGAGAACTGGAGTGGTGTGCCATTGCCTTCTCCGAAATGAAAGCATAAGTTACTCTTATGTTAGCTTGTTAAGCATCAGCTGAAGATGCTTTTCACATCTGATATGGTTTAAGAACTTAAAGCTGCTTTTTCATGGGAAAATGTGCTACAGGAGTACAATGTTGACATAATATCCAGTGTAAAGAGAAACCAGGTTACTAAGGCAGGTTCTTTATGAATGAGGACCAATACTGACCTTTTAATTGTTTCAAGAGCTGTTTCATAATTAGGAAAGCCAAGAAAATTGGTCTTCAACATATGAGAAAGATCTAAAATTTCATAGTTCCTTTACTAAGAGTTGCTTAAACTTGTTTTCATGTTCACAGTAATACAGCATCAATTTGGAGGCAATAAGTTAAAGGTCTGCTGAGTTTTTGATACTGTTTTACCAAATTCCCATTATTACAACAGACTTTACCTTTCACATCATCTCCCCATTCTTCTGGGCATTTCCACTCTATCATCTGTAGATACAGCAATGAAATTACTTTACTACATGTCAAAATTGAGCGTAGTGTTTCAGTATTAAGTTTGTCCTTGTTCTTACAGAGCAGACCATCAAAAGAATTTATCAGTGGTTTCTGTTTGCATTTTAAGACTTGTGGTGTGGATGTGGATGTGACACTCCCTCACTCGGGGTGAGGAAAATCTACCTTTCTAATCACTGTAAAAATAATAGTTGTCTCCATTATGTTGGAGGCCAGCAGCAGTGACATCATTCCAGATCCCCTGAGCCACTGTATGTATTTTAACAAGATCTCCAGGAGATTCGCAAACATGTAAAAGTTTGAGAAGTGCTGGTCTAGAAGATGAAACTGACAATGAAATACTTCTAGTTTCTGTGAAACTGCTGCTGATAAATTACACTAATCAGCCAAATCATAGAGGTAAAGGCTAATTAAGTTATCATGCTTTGGAAATATTAAATTCTTCTAAGTGAACAAAAATAATTAGGGAAATCTTTCATGACTATTGCGTATCCAGCAGAATTAGCTAATATTAAAGCAATGGGAAAAAAAAAAAACCAGAAATTTGTGACATTAACTTGTTTAATAAGTAATCCACAAATTTCCATACAGAAATACTTACACTATGTGCTCCTTGAATGGTGCGGACTAAATTGAGCCCTTTCCAGACATAGATGTCGCCATTTAAAGCACCAGAGTAGGTGATGTCTTCTTTGGCACATGCAAGGCAAAGGATGGTCTGAAGATCCCCAGTTTTGCCAAATATTCCTCTTTTTGCAGTCAGGGCATTTCCACATAGCGTCCAAAACTAGAACATAAGTGATAAATAATCCAAAAACCGAGTATTCTGATGCATCTCACTATGGGTATTATTGGGTACTGTTTCAATACATTTTACATAGTTTTCTATAGCTGAACTGTAATAGATATACAGGCTTCTCGGGTGGCTCTAGTGGTAAAGAATATGCCTGCCAATGCAGGAGACATAAGAAACACAGGTTCGATCCCTGGGTTGGGAAGATCCCCTGGAGAAAGTAATGGCAACCCACTCCAGTATTCTTGCCTGGAGAATCCCCATGGACAGAGAAGCCTGGCGGGCTATGGTCCATAGGGTCACAAAGAGTCAGACACAACTGAAGTGACTTAGCACACACATGATAGATATACATGATTTAACTTGTTTTGCTATAACAGTAGAAACTGTAAAACATTTTAGGCAACTACTAGCAGTAAAAAGAAATTGTAACAGTACTTTTTAAACTTTCAAAGTCCCCAAATTCCAAAACTTTGCTAAATGTTTAGTGTTCATTTAATACAAAATGCCAATGTTCTCAGAATTGGGATAAAATGGATGAATCATGTTTTTGTTTAATTTCTTGCCAAATTAAAGCACTAGGGTAGGTTTATCATAGAGAAATTTAGAAACAGAGAAAAGTAAAAGAGGAAAATTGACATTATTCCCAACATACCAACATGTCAATATATCTTCTAGGTATTTTTTGGTGTATATATATATATATGTTTTTAGAAGTAATTTCTAATTAAAGTGATATAAATTTTCAAGTAGAAACATTACTCAAAATATGTTTCTAAATATTTTATATTTCATATAATCAAATAATTGACTAGGCTTTTCCATTTTAGCTGCGTAATTTATTATGTAGACAACCATAAGCACAAAGGCTGAGCTACTTTATAGATGGTAGCAGGAAGACTTCTATGGTTATGTAGAAATTAAATATTTCACTTTGACACAGTTTTTTTTCAGTATGTGAACTGGTATAACATATGATGTACATATGTAGCCCCACAATTTATAAAGCCTGTTTACACATGTTTAGTTATTTTATCTTCATAATATCCTCACAAATAGGCTAAGACAGATATTATTATTACACTCATTTGGAAGAGAAAGAAAGAAGGCATAAGTGACTTGCCAAAGGTTCAATAGGAGTTATACACGAGAAAATATTGAAATATTTGTCTTGAGAACTTTAAATATAATAAAGAAGATACATACAAAATTAAAAAAGATCATTTAAAAGCAGCATATTCTGACTTACATACAAGTGGTAAGGAAATTCTAAGACAGAGAACCAGAATTCTCTGGAAAGAGCAAGAATAGGATTTGAAGCAGTGGTGAGGAAGACACTGCACTGGTTTAGGAGAGTAGGGTTAGTTACATGGAGGTGACAGGAGATGTGTGAGCAAAAATCAGAGGCAACCTTAACATCTGTGCTTGCAGAAGAGGAAAAATAATGGTCCTCTCAGAGTAGATGGGAATTCGAGGAAGCAGTTCTAGATGCCTTCACCACCCAGGAGGGCCAGGGCTCAGGCAACTCTGTAGGCGGTGGCTCTTGAGAGGACGAGAGGCAGGTGTGCAATCATTGAAAAAAAAAAAAAGATTCTTTTCCATTAAATGTCAATTCTGGGAATTTGTTTCTTTGGCTATTAATATTTTTACCAAAAGGCACTAAAGCATACATCAAAAAACTACGAACAATCTAGGGACAAACAGGTACATGCTTTGGGAAAGCATGTAAGTATTAACTGTGAGCCTGAACAAACTATGAGACATGAACAACTACTGTTTGTACATACATACACACCAAAGAACCTGCCCTTCCACAGGTAACACTTAAGGCAGACATTTTTCATTCTGTGTCCCCATGCATGAACACTAAAAGGAGAGTAACTATTTGGTAATTATCATCCCTTCAACTTGGGATGTACACTTTGGCCCAAGTTACTGAAATATTTCTAGATGGACAACCACACACACAAAATAAGACTGGTATCCTCAGACACAAAGATTTTTCTGATGAAATCACCCAGTCAGACGGTATAATGTCAACATGAAACATTCCAGATGATCAAATAATTCTCTAAAAAAAGACATACATAGCTGTAACACCGAGACAGGCATGAAATTTTCTGCAGAAAATAGCAAATCTGAGATGCTATCTCTTTTTGAGAAGCACTACCTGTTTGGAAAATGTGACAGATTAGTGTAGCAACACCCCATTAAATTCACATTAAATGAAAAGACACTGTTTATCTTCTTCAATCTCCATTCACAGATTGTAATGCAAATTCTGTTAGAATTGGCAGGTACCTGGGAGCTCATCTGGCCCTCAGTAATCCCTAAGGTCCCTTCCGCCTGTGACTAGAGAATGGAGCAAAAGCAACAATATCCAACAAACCTGGCAGATTCATTTCTTGTAAAACCAATGAAGCAGTTGACGCTCAACTGCTACTGGTTTTCAAGCATTTGTTTCAGGTAATTGTAATTTGCCTGTTCGCCAAACACTAGGGATTGCAAAGAGAGAAAGGATTTTATTGAGTTGGCCAAAAAGTTGTTTGCTGAAATAAAGGCACTTTTTTGCTTCAACAAAAATCAGCTCTCTGCACAAGGATTATAAAGTATTTATGGAGCCCTAAGGACATAGCTATGGTTTTTCCTGTGGTCATGTATGGATGTGAGAGTTGGACTGTGAAGAAGGTTGAGGGCCACAGAATTTATGCTTTTGAACTGTGGTGCTGGAGAAGACTCTTGAGAGTCCCTTGGACTGAGGGGAGATCCAACCAGTCCATTCTGAAGGAGATCAGTCCTGGGATTTCTTTGGAAGGAATGATATTAAAGCTGAAGCTCCAGTACTTTGGCCACTTCATGTGAAGAGTTGACTCATTGGAAAAGACTCTGATGCTGGGAGGGATTCGGGGCAGAAGGAGAAGGGGACGACAGAGGATGAGATGGCTGGATGGCATCACAGACTCAATGGACGTGAGTCTGAGTGAACTATGGGAGTTGGTGATGGACAGGGAGGCCTGGCGTGCTGCGATTCACGGGGTTGCGAAGAGTCGGACACGACTGAGCAACTGAACTGAACTGAACTGAAGGACATAGCTTTGAATAGTAGAACCTGTACACTCATCTTTTTGTCCTCTGCTTTTTCATTACTTTTTTCTTATATTGGAAGAAATGTATGTTATTGTAAAATAATTTTAAAATACAGGGAAAATTTAAAAACCATCAATTCACTACTCAAAGACAACTGTAACATTTTGGGAGAGCCTTTCAATTTATTTCCTACACACAAAGAAATATTTTTAAAGTAAAAATATCAAAGCCACAAATTTATCCCACTCAGAGGTAGCCTGTTCATAGATCTTAAATATGTCCTTAAATAACATTAAGCAGTCCTCTAAAACATGACTTATAATGATTGGACAGTATTTCTTCATATGGATATACCAAATTTTACTTAACTGCCTGGAGGCAGAGGGTTTCAAGTCTTTTGTTTAGTTTTATTTGCGATTGATAAATTATTTAGTAATGAACCAGTGCTTGGTTCACACTCCTAATTATTTCCTTGGGTTAAATTACAGGATATAAAATTATTTGCAGTCTTTACTTTGGCAGCACACATAGTAAAATTGGGATGAAACTGTTTCGAAGGGTGTCAACATTTCTAAGGCAATTGACAAGCATTGCCAAATTTCTAGACTGAAAGACCATACTCATTTATGCTTCCATCAGCAAGGTTTGAGAGGGTTCATTCCCCAAATCTTTCTCGATACCAGGTCATCTTGATTAAAAACACTGCTATTTTAAAGTGTCTATTCCTTAGTTATAGATGAGATTTAATATTTTCAAGTGTCTATTAGCAGACAATCGATAAAAACTATTTTTGACACTCGTTGTCCATTCTGTAGATTTGCTAGAGGTCTTTACATTTCAAGAATAAGTCAACATTCTACACTTGTTGCTTATACTCTTCTAGCTTGTGATCTGCCTGTTTCTTGAGGGTAGCAGGAAGGTAAACAGAATGTTTTAATATTTATATAGTTGAAGCTATCGTATTATTCTTTGATAGAAGAAACTTTCACCTATAAGGGTATGGAGAAGTCATTCTGGCTTATACCTGATTTGGCCTGAACTTTACGTGAACTAGAACAGCTTGACTTGTGGCCTGTGAAACATACACTGGACATCTGCTTTAACCATTAAAGAATGCGCTATCCAGAGGTAAAGAATGTCTTTTTTGAAGGTAGGAACAAATGCGTCCCTTCCACGATGCCCATGCCACTACTCCTTCGGAGACAAGGTTCCCTTCCCAGATGCTAAGGTCATGGTGTCTCTGTGTGTGCACTAACCTGAAATTATGAACAGTGAAGTGACAGTGATAGTTGCTCAGTTGTGTCCGACTCTTTGCATCCCCATGGACTGTAGCCTGCCAGTCTCCTCTGTCTGTGGAATTCTCCAGGCAAGAATACTGGAGTGGGTAGCCATTCCTTTCTTCAGAGGCTCTTCCCCACCCAGGGATCAAACAGTCTCCTCCGTTGCAGGCAGATTCTTTACCATCTGAGCCACCTAGGAAGCCCACATCTCTGTTGAAACCTTGAAAGAAAATACCTGTCATGTTTGATGCATGTATGTTCTTTGTTTCAACATGTGTTGAAAACTATGTTTCTCCAGAATGCTGTCTTCCTTGGTGGAGACTGCACTCCTGGGCTAGTCCTCAGCTTGGCTTGAATAAAACTCCCTTCCATTTCTTACTATGTATTGTTCATTGGTTATTTTTGTCAAATACCTTTATGGTTTATTTACTTTTATATTTAAAAATACCTTTCTCCAAATGGAAAGAAATTAAATATTTACTTATACATTCCTCTAGTTATTTTANTTAAAAATACCTTTCTCCAAATGGAAAGAAGTTAAATATTTACTTATACATTCCTCTAGTTATTTTATAGTTTTTTAAACATTTAACTCTTTAATTTCACAAATAGTTTATTGAAGTATATGCTATCAAGTAAGATATACAACAAGAATGATAAACTGTTCTAATGCCCATTTGTCAGAGATAGTTATCATACCCTAAATTGTCATTCATATTAAGGTCTATTTCTCAGTTTAGTTTCTTTTTTTTGTTGGTGTTTATCTATCTTTACCACAGTCTTATTTTAATTTTTGAAACTTCATAGTAGACTTTAGTAAATAGTTGTGCATATTCTTTTTTTAATTTATTTTTTAATTGAAGGATAGTTGCTGTACATAATTTTGTTGTTTTCCATCAAGCATCAACATGAATCAGCCATAGGTATACATATGTTCCCCTCCCTCTTGAACCTCCCATGTTAGTTTTCATTACTCTTTTTTTATCCCGAAGTTGTGGCTATTCTCACTCTCTATTCTCATAGATGAACTTATTTATGCCAAGTCGCTTCAGTCATGTCCGACTCTTTGTGATTCTATGGACTGTATCCCACCAGGCTCCTCTGTCCATGGAATTCTCCAGGCAAGAATACTAGAGTGGGTTGCTATGCCCTTCTCCAGGGGACCGTCCCAATCCAGAGGTCAAACTCGGGTCTCTTACCTCTACCTGCATTGGCAGGCAGGTTCTTTGCCACTAGTGCTACCTGGAAAGCCTACAGATAGATTAATTTAGAATAACTTTAAGGGAAATATCAGATAATAATAAAGTTTATAGAGATTTTAATTGAACTTGTATTAAATATATATTAACTTGGAGATAAATAATGCATTTATAATTTTTATACTTCATGTCCAAAATCAAAGTTCTCACTCCCCATTTGCAGAAGTCTTCTTTTACATCCCTCTGTAAAGTTTTATGCAAGTGAAAGTGCAAGTGCAAGTCACTCAGTCGTGTCCGACTCTTTGCAACCCCATGGACTATACAGTCCATGGAATTCTCCAGGCCAGAATACTGGAGTGGGTAGCCTTTCCCTTCTCCAGGGGATCTTCCCAACCCAGGGATCAAACCCTACTCTCCCACATTGCAGGCAGATTCTTTACCAGCTGAGCCACAAGGGAAGCCCAAGAATACTGGAGTGGGCAGCCTATCCCTTCTCCAGCAGATCTTCCCGATCCAGGAATTGAACCAGGGTCTCCTGCATTGCAGGCAGATTCTTTACCAACTGAGCTATGAGGGAAGCCTGTAAAGCTTTATAACAGTCTTTAAACTAAATCTTTCATATTTCTTGTTATATTTACTTCTGAGCATTTTATCATGTGTCTCTTTCAGCATTAAGCAGGAATAATGGAAAGGATCATGAAAAACTAGACTAAAAGAAGAACAAAAGAACAGGGAAACCGGAGGTGCTGGTTGGAGGAATAATACAGACATCTACTCTGATCATACAGAAATGCATGATTTTTATATCAGCAGAGATCAACATATGCTCTATTCAAGCATGTAACCTACCTTTATGTTCTTTTATTTATGGACTTTACTTTCTATTATCTACAAACTTATAGTCAGAAGATCCCAGGACATACCCCTGGGTCCAGAGAAATTTTTGCTATGTCACAGTAAAGGATGTCGATGGTGTTAATTGTGCTACCTGTGTAACAAAATAGAGAAGCAAATAGACAGAGGCAGGTCCTGGGCCGCTAGCAGTATTACAGGCTGTGTAGTCCACAGGAAAACAGAGGCATTTAAAAGCCAGTGGCTCATGGAGGTTTGTGCTATGTATCCCTTTCTTTCTGTATCCAACATAACATAGCACCTTTCTTCTAAGAGAACATAGCAACACGTCAAAAATTTTTGACATTCAATATGTATAAACATTCATATAAAAACTTAATTCACGAACTTAAAATCAGAACTGTTTTAAAACATGCAATTCTAAAAGTATTGAGTCTTCTTTATAATATGTAACTATATAAAGTTTCCTTTTTAGCTACCAGCTGGGCACTTTGCTTGATTGTTGTGACACTGCATTTCTGAAACAGAGGCCCATCAGCCGAAGTAAGTAGGCTTCAGGATCAGAGATGCAGGTAAGCAGCCTCTAAATTTATGTGGGGGAATGTAAAGTTGAGTAGTTTCTCAATACCAAATTATACATAGACATCTAAAATTATTTTCATATGAGGAACCCAAATTTCTTTTAAATAACTGCTTTACCTTTATATGTTTCACTCCACAGCTAACCACTCTGTTTGGCTGATATGGATCCCAGGAAATATCAAAAATCTGTTTAAAAAAGATAAAAAAAGTTTCACATTCATGTGTTTTTGCCTTCTTTAAGATACTGTCCAATTGCCAAGATTCTACCCTCACACTCAGAACACAAGGTCACCCACACAAATGGAGGATTTGGCTCTGGAGATGAGTCAGGAATTGCTAATACACATTTTATCATTTTGTGTCTATTTACCTTAGGCTTGAATGGAGAAGAAATAATTAACCATAATCACTGAGAACATACTACTGTCACATTTTTAACTTTGTCCAACCAGAGTAAACAAACCAATGATTTTGGATCATTTATCAAAATTTTTGGTTCTCCACAATGTTAATAAAACACCTTTGAGACAGAGTTACAATAAAAACAAAGAGAATGGCAATTGTTTAAAGTGCATATTACCCCAGGCCCATGTCAGAGATTCTGATTTAGTGGATTGAAAACTGGGTGGATTTAGTGGGACTACCACATTCCACTAATTTAGTAGAAATTTAGTGGGTCAAGCACATGCATTTAAAAACACAGCCCAGAAGATGCTGATGTAGGTGGTCCATGGACCACATTCTATGAAGCTCTAATAGAAAGAAGGACCAACCATCAGAGGCAGAGACTAACCAAAGAAAGAGGCTGCTATCACATAGGAAGGATCTATTGCTCCAATCATCAGACAAAGGAGGAGAACCTTTGGTTAGGTAGAAAGGAACACTTATGAACCACAGAAAGAGCACTGAAGCCTGAAGCTATCTGAGCTCAGGCAAGTCTTAGCATCTCTAAACTTAACCTCCTCTTCTCACAAATGAATGAGTCACCTCAGTTCTGTTGTGAGGTCAGTTAAGATAATGTATGTATGATCATTCTGAAGACTACAAAGCACGGATTATATAAATTAGTGCTAGTTATTAAGTACTTTAGCCACTAAAATAATCTTGAAAAAACCATCTGCCTCTAATCAACCAATAATAATTCATACTGACAACAGTAATAAACAGCAAAACTATGTGATACAAATTATGGAGCCTGGAAGAACAGCGCTCCAAAAATGCTATGTCATTAAAACATTCTGGGTCTTTAAAGAGTTTTCAATAGATAGCACTGTACTTTTTACAGTCTACTCCTAACTGGAAGGTGTACAGTACATTAACAAAACAATAGCAAAATCATTTATTGATGCAACCCAACTCAACTACTTTATAATATACAATAGGATGATAGGACAGCAGAAACAGTAATATCCAAAATGCAAGGGATGAGCAGGAGACAAGGATGAGCAGAGAAGGACTTGAACTCACCTCCTCTCATGAAAACACCAAAATCACAACTAACTGCTGAACAACCATTTATGAAAAAGACTCAAATTACCCGCCCCCCCAAAATTCTACACCCAAAGACAGAGAAGAAGCCACAACAAGATGGCAGAAGGGGCATGTTCACAATATAATCAAATCACATACCTGCTGGGTGGGAGACCAACAAGCTGGAAAATAATTATTGGATTGGCCAAAGAGTTCATTTGGGTTTTCTGTAATACCTAATGGAAAAACTCAAGCAAATTTTTTGACCAATCTAATATATCAGAGGTTCTCCCACAGGAATGAGTTCTGAACCCCTTGTCAGGCACCCCAGCCTGGGTGGTCTGGCATCAGGAGAAGGAGCCCTGAGAGCATTTGGCTTTGAAGGTCAGTGGGGCTTGAGTGCAGGAGCTCCACAGAACTGGGAAAAGAGAGACTTCACTTTTGGAGACTACACACAAGGTTTCATGTGCACAGGGACCCAGGGCAAAGCAGTGACTCCATAGGAGCTTGGGCAGATCTAAAGGTTAGGGTTAGGTCAAGGAAGGGTCTCCTCAGGAGGCAGGGGGTTTGGCTGTTGCTCACTGTGGGGGCAAGGACACTGGTGGTGGGGATCCCAGAGAATATTCACTGGCATGAGCTCTCCAGGAAGTGGCTATTTTGGTTGCCATTTTAGCACCAAGACCTGCCCCACCCAACAGCCTGCAGGTTCCATTGCTAGGATGCCTCAGCCCAAACAACGAACAGGGTCAGAAGACAGCCCCACCTATTAGCAGACAGTCTATCTAAAGCCATCCTGAGCCAACAGTGGCCTATAAACACACCCCTTGACATGTTCTGCCCACCAGAGAGACAAGACCCAGCTCTACTCACAAGGGAACAAGCACTAGTCCCTCCTACCAGAAATCCTGCACAAGCCCCTAGAGTAGCCTCATCCATGAGGGGCAAAACACCAGAGTGAAGAGGAACTACGGTCCTGCAGCCTGAGAAACAGACACTACAAACACAGAAAGTTAGACAAAATGAGATGGCAGAGAAATATGTTCCAGATGAAGAAATAAGATAAAACCCCCAAAGAATAGTTAAGTGAAGTGGAGACAGACAATCTACCTGAAAAAGTATGCAGAGTAATGATAGTAAAGACAATCTAAGATCTCAGGAAAAAAAAAATGGAAGCACAGGCTAAGAGGATACAAGAAATATTTAATAAAGACTAGCTTTACTCTAGCACTCTTGCCTGGAAAACCCCATGGATGGAGGAGCCTGGTGGGCCGCAGTCCATGGGGTCACTAAGAGTCGGACACGACTGAGCGAGTTCACTTTCACTTTTCACTTTCATGCATTGGAGAAGGAAATGGCAATCCACTCCAGTGTTCTTGCCTGGAGAATCCAGGGACGGGGAGCCTTGTGGGCTGCCATCTATGGGGTCACACAGGGTCGGACACGACTGAAGCAACTTAGCAGCAGCAGCAGCAGCAGCTTTAAAGAACAGAGCTGAACAATACAATAATTGAAATGAAAATGCCCAGAAAGAATCAATAATAGAATAAATGAGGTAGAAGAATAAATGAGATGAAAGACAGACTGGTGGAAATCAATGCTGCAGAAAAGAATAAAGAAAAAAGAATGAAAAGAAATGAGGACAGTCTCAGAGATTTCTAGGAGAACATTAAATACACCAAATTCACATTACAGGGGTCCCAGAAGAAGAGAGACAGACTGAGAATATATTTGTAGAAAAGTAGGAAGTCAAGAAACACCTGGAGTAACAGGCAAAGTTGGCCTTGGAATGTGGAATGAAGCAGGGCAAAGACTAATAGAGTTTTGCCAAGAAAATGCACTGGTCATGGCAAACACCCTCTTCCAACAACACAAGAGAAGACTCTACACATGGACATCACCAGATGGCCAACAGTGAAATCAGATTGATTATATTCTTTGCAGCCAAAGATGGAGAAGCTCTATACAGTCAACAAAAACAAGACCAGGAGCTGACTGTGGCTCAGATCATGAACTCCTTATTACCAAATTCAGACTCAAATTGAAGAAAGTAGGGAAAACCGCTAGACCATTCAGGTATGACCTCAATCAAATCCCTTATGATTATAGCATGGAAGTGAGAAATAGATTTAAGGGACTAGATCTGATAGATAGAGTGCCTGATGAACAATGGAATGAGGTTCGTGACACTGTACAGGAGACAGGGATCAAAACCATCCCATGGAAAAGAAATGCAAAAAAGCAAAATGGCTGTCTGGGGAGGCCTTACAAATAGCTGTGAAAAGAAGAGATGCAAAAAGCGAAGGAGAAAAGGAAAGATATAAGCATCTGAATGCAGAGTTCCAAAGAATAGCAAGAAGAGATAAGAAAGCCTTCCTCAGCGATCAATGCAAAGAAATAGAGGAAAACAACAGAATGGGAAAGACTAGAGATCTCTTCAAGAAAATTAGAGATACCAAGGGAACATTTCATGCAAAGATGGGCTCAATAAAGGACAGAAATGGTATGGACCTAACAGAAGCAGAAGATATTAAGAAGAGGTGGCAAGAATACACAGAAGAACTGTACAAATAAGAGCTTCACGATGCGGATAATCAGGATGGTGTGATCACCCATCTAGAGCCAGGCATCCTGGAATGTGAAGTCAAGTGGGCCTTAGAAAGCATCACTACGAACAAAGCTAGTGGAGGTGCTGGAATTCCAGTTGAGCTATTTCAAATCCTAAAAGATGATGCCGTGAAAGTGTTGCACTCAATATGCCAGCAAATTTGGGAAACTCAGCAGTGGCCACAGGATTGGAAAAGGTAAGTTTTCATTCTAATCCCAAGGAAAGGCAATGCCAAAGAATGCTCAAACTACCGCTCAATAGCACTCAACTCACATGCTAGTAAAGTAATGCTCAAAATTCTCCAAGCCAGGCTTCAGCAATACATGAACCATGAACTTCCTGATCAGAGTCTTTAGAACAGAAAAGGCAGAGGAACCAGAGATCAAATTGCCAACATCTGCTGGATCATGGAAAAAGCAAGNATCAATAACCTCAGATATTCAGATGATACCACCCTTATGGCAGAAAGTGAAGAGGAACTAAAAAGCCTCTTGATGAAAGTGAAAGAGGAGAGTGAAAAAGTTGGCTTAAGCTCAACATTCAGAAAATGAAGATCATGGCATCTGATCCTATCACTTCATGGGAAATAGATGGGGAAACAGTGGAAACAGTGTCAGACTTTATTTTGGGGGGCTCCAAAATCACTGCAGATGGTGACTACAGCCATGAAATTAAAAGACACTTACTCCTTGGAAGGAAAGTTATGACCAACCTAGATAGTATATTGAAAAGCAGAGACATTACTTTGCCAACAAAGGTCCATCTAGTCAAGGATATGGTTTTTCCAGTGGTCATGTATGGATGTGAGAGTTGGACTGTGAAGAAGGCTGAGTGCTGAAGAATTGATGATTTTGAACTGTGGTGTTGGAGAAGACTCTTGAGAGTCCCTTGGACTGCAGGGAGATCCAACCAGTCCATTCTGAAGGAGATCAGCCCTGGGATTTTTTGGAAGGAATGATGCTAAAGCTGAAGCTCCAGTATTTTGGCCACCTCATGTGAAGAGTTGACTCATTGGAAAAGACTCTGATGCTGGGAGGGATTGGGGGCAGGATGTGAAGGGGACAACAGAGGATGATATGGCTGGATGGCATCACTGACTCGATGGACGTGAATCTGAGTGAACTCCCAGAGTTGGTGTGCTATGATTCATGGGGTCGCAAAGAGTCGGACACAACTGAGCGACTGAACTAAGCTGAAGAATCAAAAACTTCCCTAATATGGGGAAAGAAACACTCATTCAAGTCCAGGGAGTTCAGAGAGTCCCATACAGGATAAACCCAAGGAGGAACACATTGAGACACACAGTAATCAAATTAACATAACTTAAAGAAAAAGAGTAAAAAGCAACAGGCAACATACATATGAAATCCCCATGAGGTTTATTTACCACCTGATTTTTCAGCAGATACTGCAGATGGGAGTGGCACAATATAACTTAAAGAGATGAAAAGGAAAAACCTACAACTAAGAATATTCTACCCAGCAAGGCTCTCATTCAGATTCAAAGGAGATATCAAAAGCTTTACAAAGAAGCAAAGGCTAACAGAATTCAGCACTACCAAACCAGTTCTACAGCAAGTGCTAAAGGAAGTTCCTCAGTTCAAAAAGAAAAGGCCCCAAGTAGAAAAAAGAAGATTATAAATCGGAAAGGTCACTGGTAAAGGTAAACACAAAGTAAAAATAGGAAATTTTCTACACACAAATCTGGCATCAAACTAGCAATCATGAGAAGAGAAGAACACACATGCAGGATTTGGAAACGCATTTGAAATTGAGAGACTACTAACTTAAAACAATCGTGTGTGTGTGTTTATACGTATATATATACACAGACTGCTATATTAAAATCTCATGGGAACTGAAAATAAAAAATACACAATAGATACACACACAAATAAAAAGCAATCCAAACACAACAGTAAAGATAGTCATCAAACCACAAGAGAACAAAAGAGGTAGGGAAGAAAAAAGACATACAAAAACAAATCCAAAACACTTAAAAAGATGGCTCCAACCAAAAGATATAGACTGGCTGAATGGATACAAAAACAAGATATGTATATATGCTATCTACAAAAGACCCACTTCAGATCTAGGGACATATACAGACTGAAAGTGAGGGGATGGAAAAAGGTATTTCACACAAATGGAAAGCAAAAGAAAGCTGGAGTAGTAATATTCATATCAGACAAAATAGACTTAAAAATAAAGACTGTTACAAGAGACAAGGACACGGCATAATGACAAAGGGATCAATCTGAGAACAAGATATAAACATTATAAATATATTAATATATGCACCCAATATAGGAGCACCTCAATATATAAGGCGAACACTAATAGCCATAAAAGGAGAAACTGACGGTAGCAAGGTAATAGTGGAGAACTTTAACACACAGTTACATCAATATACAGATTATCCAGACAAAATCAGTAAGGAAACACAGTTCTTAAATGACACATTAGACCAGATGGACTAATTATAAATCAATCACAAGAAAAAACTTATAAAAAACACAATATGTTAAACATTGTTCAGTTCAGTTGCTCAGTTGTGTCCGACTCTTTGTGACCCCATGAATCGCAGCACGCCAGGCTTCCCTGTCCATCACCAACTCCCAGAGTTCACTCAGACTCGCATCCATCGAGTCAGTGATGCCATCCAGCCATCTCATCCTCTGTCGTCCCCTTCACTTCCTGCCCCCAATCCCTCCCAGCATCAAAGTTTTTTCCAATGAGTCAACTCTTTGCATGAGGTGGCCAAAGTACTGGAGTTTCAGCTTTAGCATCATTCCTTCCAAAGAAAACCTAGGGCTGATCTTCAGAATGGACTGGTTGGATCTCCTTGCAGTCCCAGGGACTCTCAAGAGTCTTCTCCAACACCACAGTTCAAAAGCATCAATTCTTCGACGCTCAGCTTTCTTCACAGTCCAACTCTCACATCCATACGTGACCACAGGAAAAACCATGGCCTTGACTAGACGGACTTTAGTCGGCAAAGTAATGTCTCTTTTTGAATGTGCTATCTAGGTTGGTCATAACTTTTCTTCCAAGGAGTAAGAGTCTTTTAATTTCATGGCTGCAGTCACCATCTGCAGTGATTTTGGAGCCCCCCAGAATAAAGTCTGACACTGTTTCCCCAAACAAAAGATCACTGAAGAAATCAAAGAGGAAATAAAAAAAAAATACCTAGAGACAAATACCAAAGAAAATACAACAATCCCAAAATTATGAGACACAGCCAAAGCAGTTCTAAGAAGGAAATATATAGCAATGTGATCTTATCACTGAGCTACCTGGGAAGCCCTCAGTGTTTTTTTTTTTAAATGCACCTGTGATGCAGAAGACAAGAGTTCGATCCCTGGGTCAGGAAGATCCCCTGGAGAAGGAAATAGCAACCCACTCCATTATTCCTGCCTGGGAAATCCCATGGACAGAGAAGCCTGGCAGGCTATAGTCCATGGGGTCACAAAAGAGAGTCAGACATGACTTAGTGACCAAACAATAGCAACAACAATCTTACCTCAGGAAACAAGAAAAATTTCAAACAAACAACTTAATCTTAAAGTGAAAGCAAATAGAGAAAGAAGCACAAACAAACCCAAAGTTAGCAGAAGGAAAGTAATCATAAAGATCAGAGCAAATAATTGAAATACAAAGAAAACAATATAAAAGATCAATGAAACTAAAAGCTGCTTCTTTGAAAACATAAACAAAATTCATAATCCTTTAGCCAGACTCCCATCCAAGTACTAAATCAGTCCCAACCTTGCTTAGCTTCCAAGACCAGGTGAGATCAGGCAGGTTCAGGATGATATGGCCATAGGCCAGCCAGGCTCATCAAGAAAAAAAGGGAGAAGGCTCAAATTAATAAAATTAGAAATGAAAAAGGAGAAGTTACAACTGATACCACAGAAACACAAGGGATCATAAGAAACTACTTATCAGCAACTATATGCTGATAAAGTAGACAATCTAGAAGAAATGGACAAATTCTTAGAAAAGTAAGCCTTCCAAGACTGAACCAGGAAGAAATAAAAAAATATGAACAGACCAATCACAAGTACTGAAATTGAAACTGTGATTTAAGAACTTCCAATAAACAAAGAGGGAGACAGAGGATTAGATGTTTGGATAGCATTACCAACTCAATGGACATGAGTTTGAGCAAATTGTAGGAGACAGTGAAGGACAGGAAAGGCTGGCATGCTGCAGTCCATGGAGTCACAAAGAGTTGGACATGACTTAGTGATTAAAAAACAACAATAAACAAAAGTCCAGGAACACATGACTTCACAGGTGAATTCTAACAAACATTTAAAGAACTATCACCTATCCTTCCAAAATTCTTCCAAAAAAACTGCAGAGGAAGAAATACTCCCAAACTCATTCTATGAGGCCAGAATCACTTTGATAGAAAAACCAGATAAAGATATCACACAAAAAGAAAATTACAGGCCAGTATCACTGATGAGTTCCAGAAAAACACCTACTTTTGCTTCACTGACTACGCTAAAGCCTTTGGCTGTGCAGATCACAACAAACTGTGGAAAATTCTTAAAGAGATGAGACTACCAGACCACCTTAACTGTCTCCTGAGAAACCTGTATGCAGGTCAAGGAGCAACAGTTAGAATCAAATATGGAACAACACATTGGTCAAAATTGGAGTACGACAAAGCTGTATATTGTCACCTGGCTTATTTAACTTGTATGCAGACTACATCATGTGAAATGCTAGGCTGGATGAATCACAAGCTGGAATCAAGATTGTAGGGAGAGATATCAACAACTTTAGATATGCAGATGATACTACTCTAATGGCAGAAAGCCAAGAGGAACTAAACAGACACTTGATGAAGGTGAAAGAGGAGAATGAAAAAGCTGGCTTAAAACTCAACATTCAAAAAATGAAGATCAGGGCATCCGGTCCCATCAATTCAGTTCAGTTACTCAGTCGTGACCGACTCTGAGACCCCATGAATCGCAGCACGCCAGGCCTCCCTGTCCATCACCAACTCCCAGAGTTCACTCAAACTCACGTCCATCGAGTTGGTGATGCCATCCAGCCATCTCACCCTCTGTTGTCCCCATTTCCTCCTGCCCCCAATCCCTCCCAGCATCAGAGTCTTTTCCAGTGAGTCAACTCTTCATATGAGGTGGCCAAAGTACTGGAGTTTCAGCTTTAGCATCATTCTGGTCCCATCACTTCATGGCAAATGGAAGGGGGAAAAGTGGAAGCAGTGACAGATTTTATTTCCTTGGACTCCAAAAATCACCATGGATGATGACTGCAGCATGAAATGAAAAAATGCTTGCTTCTTGGAAAGAAAGCTACAACAAACCTTGACAGCATATTAAAGAAGCAGAGACATTACTTTGCCGACAAAGGTCAATATAGTCAAAACTATGGTTTTTCCAGTAGTCATGTATGGATGTGAGAACTGGACCATAAAGAAGGCCGAGCACTAAAGAATTGACGTTTTCAAACTGTGCCTGAGAAAACTCTTGAGAGTTCCTTGGACAGCAAAGAGATCAAACCAATCAATTCTAAAGGAAATCAACCCTGAATATTCATTAGAAGGACTGATGCTGAAGCTGAAGCTCCAATACTCTAGCTACCTGGTGTGAAGAGCCAACTTACTGGAAAAGACCCTGATGCTGGGAAAGATTGACAGCAAAAGAGGGGAGCAACAGAAGATGAGATGGTTGCATGGCATCATAGACTCAATGGACATGATTTTGAGCAAAATCTGGGTGATAGTGAAGGACAAGGAAGCCTGGAGTACTGCAGTCCATGGGGTCACAAAGAGTCAGACACGACTGAGTGACTGAACAACAACAAATCCCTGAAGGACACAGATGCAAAAATCCTCAACAAAATACTAGCAAATTCAATCCAACAATACATTAAAAGGATCATACACACCATGATCAAGTGGGATTTATCCCAGTATGCTAGGATTCTTCAACATCCACAAATCAGTGTGATACACCACATTAACAAACTGAAGATTAAAAACTATACAATCATCTCAACAGATGAAGAAAAAATTTTTTTGACAATATTCAACACCCATTTATGATAAAATAAACTCTCCAGAAAGTAAGCACATGAGGGAACATTTTTCAACATAATAAAGGCCATATATGACAAACCCATTGCTAACATCATTCTCAATGGTTTAAAACTGAACACATTTCCTTTAACACCAGGAACAAGACAAGAATGTCCAGTCTTGCTAGTTTTATTCAACATAGTTTTGGAAGTCCTCATCATGCCACTCAAAGAAGAAAAATAAATAAAAGGAATCCAAATTGAAAACAAAAGGTAAAACCACCACTGTTTGCAGATGACATGATACTGTATGTAGAAAACCCTAAAGATGCTACAACCACTAGATCTCATCAATGAATTCAGTAAAGTTGCAGGATACAAAATTAATACATAGAAATATTTTCCATTCCTATACACTAACAATGAAAGATCAGAAGGAGAAATTAAGGAAACAATCCTATTTACCACCCCATCAAAAAGAATAAAATACCTAGGAATAAACCTAGCTAACGGCAATCTACTCCAGTATCCTTGTCTGTAGAATCCCATGGACAGAGGGGCTGGCGGGCCATAGTCTGTGGGGTCTCAAAGAGTCAGACATGGCTAAGTGACAAACACTAAGGAGGCAAAAGACATGTACTAAAAAAACTGTAAGATGCTGATGAAAGTAATCAAAGTTGATACAGACGGAACGATATAGCACATTCTTGTATTAGAATAATCAATATTGTTAAAATGACTATACTACCCATGGTAATATACAGATTCAATGCAATTTCTATTAAATTACCAATGGCATTTTTCACAGAATTAGAAAAAAAGACCCAAGATGGACGGGTCATGGTGGAGAGTTCTGACAAAACGTGGTCCACTGGAGAAGGGAATGGCAAACCACTTCAATATTCTTGCCTTCAGAACCCCATGAACAGTATGAAAAAGCAAAAAGATATGACACTGAAAGATGAACTCCCCAGGTTAGTAGGTGCCCAATATGCTACTGGAGAAGAGCAGAGAAATAGTTCCAGAAAGAATGAAGATGCTGAGCCAAAGTGAAAACAACGCCCAGTTGTGGAAATAAAGTCTGATGCTGTAAAGAACAATATTGCATAGGAACCTGAAATGTTAGGTCCATGAATCAAGGTAAATTGGAAGTGGTCAAACGAGATGGCAAGAGTGAACATCAACATTTTAGGAATCAGTGAACTAAAATGGACCATAATGGGCAAATTTAATTTAGATGACCATTATATCTACTACTGTGGGCAAGAATCCCTTAGAAGAAATGGAGTAGCCTCGCAGTCAACAAAAGAGTCTGAAATGCAGTACTTGGGTGCAATCTCAAAATGATCTCTGATGCTTTCAAGACAAACCATTCAATATCACAGTAATCCAAGACTATGCCCCAATGACTAATGCCAAAGAAGCTGAAGTTGAACGGTTCTGTGAAGACCTATAAGACCTTCTAGGACTAACACCAAAAAGAGATGTTCTTTCCATCATAGGTAACTGGGATGCAAAAGTAGGAAGTTAAGATATACCTGGAGTAACAGGCAAGTTTGGCCTTGGAGCACACAATGAAGCAGGGCAAAGGCTAATAGAGTTTTCCCAACAGAACATGCTGGTCATAGCAAACACCCTCCTCCAACAACACAAGAGACAACTCTACACATGGACATCACCAGATGGTCAATACTGAAATCAGACTGATTATATTCTTTGCAGCTGAAGATGGAGACGCTCTATATAGTCAGCAAAAACAAGACCGGGAGCTGACTGTGGCTCAGATCATGAATTCCTTAGTGCCAAATTCAGACTTAAACTGAAGAAAGTAGGGAAAACCACTAGACCATGCAGGTATGACCTAAATCAAATCCCTTATGATTATACAGTGGAAGTGACAAATAGATTCAAGGGATTAGATCTGATGGAAGCCTGAAGAACTATGGATGGAGGTTTGTAACACTGTACAGGAGGTGGTGATCAAGACCATTCCCAAGAAAAAGAAATGCAAAAAAGCAGAATGGTTGTCTGAGGAGGCCTTACAAATAGTTGAGAAAAGAAAAGAAGGCAAAGGAGAAAAGGAAAGATTACCCACCTGAATGCATAGTTCCAAAAAATAGTAAGAAAAGATAATACAGCCTTCCTAAATGATCAATGCAAAGAAATAGAGGAAAACAGTAGAATGGGAAAGACTAGAGATCTCTTCAAGAAAATTAGATACCAAGGGAGCATTTCATGCAAAGATGGGTACAATAAAGGACAAAAATGGTATGGACCTAACAGAAGCAGAAAACATTAAGAAGACGTGGCAAGAATACACAGAAGAATTATACAAAAAAGATCTTCATGACCCAGATTAACACAATGGTGCGATCACTCGCCTAGAGCCAGACATCCTGGAGGGCCTTAGGAAACATTACTATGAACAAAGCTAGTGGAGGTGATGGAATTCAAGCTGAGCTATTAAGGATGATGCTGTTAAAGTGCTGCACTCAATATCTCAGCAAATTTGGAAAACTAAGTAGTGGCCACAGGACTGGAAAAAGTCAGTTTTCAATCCAATCCCAAAGAAAGGTCATTCCAAAGAATGTCCAAACTACTGCACAATTGCATTCATCTCACATGCTGGCAAAGTAATGCTCAAAATTCTCCAAGCTAGACTTCAACAGTATGTGAACCGAGAACTTCCAGATGTTCAGGCTGGATTAAAGGCACTGGAACCAGAGATCAAATTGTCAACATATGCTGGATCATAGAAAAAGATAGATAATTCCAGAAAAACATCTACTTCTGCTTTATTGACTACACTAAAGCCTTTGACAGTGTGGATCACAACAAACTATGGAAAATTCTGAAAGAGATGGTAATACCAGACCACCTGACCTGCCTCCTGAGAAACCTGTATGCAGGTCAAGAAGAAACAGTTATAACCAGATATGGAACAACAGACTGGTTCAAAATTGGGAAAGTAGTATATCAGGGCTGTATACTGTCACCCTGTTTATTTATCTTATATGCAGAGTACATCATGTGATATGTCAGCATGGATGAAGCACAAGCTGGAATCAAGACTGCAGGGAGAAATATCAATAACCTCAGATATGCAGATGACACCACCCTTATCGCAGAAAACAAAGAGAAACTAAAGAGCCTCTTAATGAAAGTAAAAGAGGAGAGTGAAAAAGTTGGCTTAAAACTCCACATTCAAAAATGAAGATCATGGCACCTGGCCCCATCACTTGATGGCAAAAAACATGGGACACAATGGAAATGGTGAAAGACTTTATTTTCTTGGGTTCTAAAATCACTGCAGGTGGTAAATGCAACCATGAAATTAAAATATGCTTGGTCCTTGGAAGAAAAACTATGATCAACCTAGACAGCATATTAAAAAGCAGAGATATTACTTGGCCAACAGAAGTCCATCTGGTCAAAGCTATGGTTTTTCCAGTAGTCATGTATGGATGTGAGAGTTGGACCATAAGGAAAGCTGAGTACCAAAGAATTGATGCTTTTGAACTGTGGTGTTGGAGAAGACTCTTGAGCATCCCTTGGACTGCAAGGAGATCCAATCAGTCCATCCTAAAGGAGATCAGTCCTGAATATTTACTGGAAGGGCTAATGCTGACGCTCCAATACTTTGGCCACCTGATGCAAAGAGCTGACTCATTAGAAAAGACCCTGATGCTGGGAAAGATTGAAGGCAGGAGAAGGGGATGACAGAAGATGAGATAGTTGGATGGCAGTACCAACTCAATGGACTTGAGTTTGAGCAAGCTCAAACTTCCCTGGTGATGGACAAGGAAGCCTGGCATGCTGCAGTCCTGAGGGTTGCAAAGAGTCTGACAAGACTGAGGGACTGAACTGAGAGCAAAAGGAATTTTTAACGTGTGTGTGTTAGTCACTCAGTCGTGTCTGACTCTTTACAACCCTGTGGACTCAAGCCCACCAGACTCCTCTGTCCATGAGATTCTCCAGGCAAGAATACTGGAGTGGGTTGCCATTTCCTTCTCCAGGGGATCTTCCCAATCCAGGGATCAAACCTGGTTCTCCTGCATTGCAGGCTGATTCTTTACCAGCTGAATCACCACTTCTGTCCATTTAATGTGTGCATTCTGTGTACTAAGTCACTTCAGTCATGTCCAACTCTTTGCAACCTAAGGACTATAGCCCATCAGGCTCCTCTTTCCATGGGATTTTCCAGGCAAGAATATTGGAGTGGGTTGCCATTCCTTTCTCTCCAGGGGATCTTTCCAAACCAGGGATCAAAGCCAGGTCTCCTGCATTGCAGGCAGATTCTTTACCATCTGAGCTATCAGGGAAGCTCATAATTTTGGGGTGCCCTTAAAAGGACAATTCTCCCTAGATTAGTATTCCATTCATATAAAGAAATCTTTTAGTGTTCATACCAGGCAAGAGGAGGTGAATTTTTAATATTTAATTAGGGCTTCATTTTGCATGGAATTATATTTTGCAGGGGCTTCCCAGGTGGTCCTAGTGGTAAAGAACCCACTTGCCAATGTAGGTAGATGTAAGAGATGTGGATTCAACCCTTGGGTTGGGAAGATCTCTCTGGAGGAGGGCATGGCAACGCACTCCAGTATTCTTGTCTAGAGAATCCCATGGACAGAGGAGCCTGGTGGGCTATGGTCCATAGAGTTGCAAAGAGTTGGACACACTGAAGTGATTTAGCATGCACGCATATTTTGCAGAAATATAGAACAACTAGGAATCAATTCATTTTCTCAAATTGGGAAATCAAGATGATAAAGTAGTGAAATTATTTTAATTATTCCAGACAACTAGAGAAATAGATTTCCAACTAGCTAATGTATATGCCTGCTTCCTATCCCATCTTTCCAGCTATGACTACATAGAATTATCATCTATGATCACAATACTTCAACATGAATGGTAAGGAGACCACAGTTAAATTCCAGGTTCTCAAATATAACAGAATCACACAGTTATCATCACATTCATTTGAAATTCAAACATATATATTGGTAAACTATCTTTGTGAATACTTTCTAACCACTATTTCCATTTCTAGATGAATGCATCAAAATGGTACACATAGTTTCACATTCAATTCTATTTTTATTTTACAAAGCTAAATGTCAGTATCAAAATTTTATTTTACTGAGGAACAGCAGTAACAATTTAAAGTATCTGATCACCAGAAGAGATCATCCCAACATAGCTACTAATCATAGATTAATTTTCTTAAACAGTAAGTCTTTAAATTGAATATGGAAGGAAAATCCACCTGTGGCAAATTTACTTTAAAAACTATTACAACTTTGAGAGCTACATCACAGTTCCCTCACAGTAATGAAACCTGCATGGTTTGATCCAACGAGGTCTTCTTACCCGGTCTGAGTGGCCGGTGGCTGAGGCCAGAAGTTTTCCTTTTCTCCAGTCCCAAATGCAGACTGTGTTTTTGGCATCCAATCCCACAGAGGCTAAACGCTAAGAATAAGAACAAAAATTTAACTCCAGAAAATGATGGGAAGATTTCCTATTATCCATGCTGTCTTTCAATAAAAGTTCTTATTGCCTACAGTGGGCCAGGTATTGATTTCTTATGAAAAAAAAAAAAAAAAGATTTCTCAAAACTGAAGTTATCAAAGTAGATACTTTTCTATTAGCATATAATAGAATTTCAGTGACCTAAAACCTGCAACGAATTTAACATAATAACAAACATAACAAACAT
The DNA here is from genome assembly GCA_006410935.1 of Redunca redunca. Classification (NCBI taxonomy): domain Eukaryota; kingdom Metazoa; phylum Chordata; class Mammalia; order Artiodactyla; family Bovidae; genus Redunca; species Redunca redunca. The sequence continues at coordinate 156,792 of SJYQ01095288.1, read as the reverse complement.
GCAAAATCCCATGAAGTCTCTGGTTCATCAGTGGAAATCATAGGAACAGAACTAGAAGGAAGGGCTTGAATTGTTTTAATTGGCTTTAAGAGTCTAATATGGTTTTAAGAGAGTCTAGGATTCTTAAGTTGAAAAGCCTCACCAAACAGTTAAAATGAATGGGTTTGACAAACACATGGAGAATAAATCCCATTAATATTATCTTCATTCTTAAGTTTCATAATCTCACAGACATTTGAAGTGACTAGAGAAGGATACGTAAGTTTAGTAAAAGTAACCTGATACTTCATCTCCAAAACTAAATTCTTTGGATTCAGAGCAGAAACTTATCCTGGAAGGGAAAAGAAATCCAAAACCTGTGTATATACAAAATCAATAGCGTCGAAACATGTATTAAGGACACCAAAACTGGAGCTTCTAGTAGAATAGCACTCGAAAAAAAAAACCCAGCACTAGGTATCAGAGAGAGGTCTGGGCTGGGAGTAAGCAGATTTGGTTTCTCTTTTGACTTTGTGATTAGCTAGACACAGACATTAGAAAGTTAACTAGACTCNACACAGACATTAGAAAGTTAACTAAACTCCTTAAATTTCTGTTTTTTCAACTGTAAAATGAGTGCAAAGTATTTTTTTCTGTCTACAAAATAGTGTTGTATGTCTGGACTGTGAAATAATGTAAATCAAAGAGTTTTTAAGACATCACTACCAAATATAAGAGTAGGTGAGCTTACGTATTTCACTGAGTATGCGTATATGTGCATATTCAAGCAATGACAGACAGCCATATATGGCTAAATGTATACATGTGTTGTTATGCAGAAATTATTCAGATTTCTTCACTAAAGGTGACTTCCATTAGGAATGTTTAAGATTAAAAAAATATACAGCTGGAGGGTCTAAAATGGATTCTTAATGAAAGCAGGTCTTTGCTGTAATTTTCAATTGAGAGTTCCAGCAATAGAAATGATTCTAGTACATGGTTGCATTTTTATCTATACATGAAAATTTGGAGTGGGTGGATTCCATTCAGCTTATTTTTTCTTTTCTCTGTACTTAAATAGAAAATTAGTTAACATAAACATGGGCCCTAACATAAAACCCACATAAGAAATGTGAAAAAGATTGAGAAAAAGCCAAAAGAAATCTATTCTGTTCATTTGCAGTGACAGGCCCTATTGCTACCCAAAAAGCATTTCTATTGCCTTTGTTGCTCGTGAGGTGACAGGCCATTTGTCACTTTCTAAACATCACTCAATTTTAGTGAACTCTGTCCAGGGAAAAAGGTAGATCTGAAGTCATAGGCATCAACAAGCCATGAAATCCATCACAGCAAACAAATAGGAGGGCATTTTTCCCAACTGACAGTTATGAAAGTACCATGCAGTCCACCCCTACCTGTACCTTCAAAATGGAACCTAAAAAAATAAGGATTCTAACAAAATAACATGAACAAAAAACTAAAAGTTACAGCTGGATCTCCCTTGGCTGCATTACATTTTCCCTGTGTGCTTCAGAACAAATTTTGATACAGAGTGTTTGTTAGAAAAACAAAATCAGATTAGAGAATGTGCATGTGAGTTCACATCTAAGCATTCATCTCCACTTGCATATGCATTCTGACACATTCAACCTAATCAGGAAGTCAGTAACTGCAAATCTGAATAAATGTCACTATCTAGCTATTTCTCTTAAGACCTGGATATAATGGATCTTACGCATTATCTTGATTCAATTATGAGATTACAGAGTAGTTAAATCAAAAACATATACCAAGGGGTCTACATGTGTACTGAACTGAATGAAATGATCACTATTCTCTCAAAATAGCATGAAATATAAAGTTTAAAAAATGACCCAAACCAGGTCAAGTCCTATAATCTACTGAACTGCTTGCAAACTCTCAGTTTGGTCAATTTTCTATGAGTAGTTTCACAGGTCTTTCTACATTATGAGTGCTCAATTGTGTCTAACTCTTTGCAACCCCATAGACTGTAGCCCACCAGGCTCCTCTGTCCATGGAATTTTCTAGGCAAGAATACTGGAGTGGGTTGCCCTTTCCTTTTCCAGGGGATCTTCCTGACCCAGGAATCAAACCCACGTCTCTTGTGTCTCCTGCATTGCAGACGGTTTCTTTACCCCTGTGCCACCTGGGAAACCCAATATGAACTTAAGAGAAGTCTCTCTGAAATTCACCCAAAAAAAGATGGAAGGAATTAACTGGCATAAATACAAAGGGTGGAAGGGACAGAGGAAGGGTGTCTTAGGAACATGGAGAAGGCTAGAAGAAAAGGCACAGCTTTAGTGAGGAGGTGAATGCAGGGAGAGCCAGGAATGAGGTCTCTGTATTTCCAGTCCCTTCTCTGTAACATATTTTTTAAACTGAGATATAATTGTTATCTATTAATACATGAGCAAATCTTTTCTATCAAGTGTTGCTGAAGTCCAAGGAAAGAGAGTCACTTTGTTGGAAGGGGAGACTGGGAAGGCTTCATGAAGACCTATGAAGGGTCCTAGAAGTATGAATCACTATAAAGGGCAAGGAGTGTGAGCAGGTACTGAAGGTGGAGAGGGAAGCATGAGAAAGGGTCTGGAGGTGCCCAAGTGTCTGGTCTCATAGAGGAATCTCACTGACGTGTCCAAACTTGACTGCAGGGGAACAGTAAAGACAAGGACAGAAAAGCTGATTAGCAGAGAATGCCCAGCCACAAGGTATGGACTTCAGTCAGGGGGTACTCCAAAGTTTTCTTGTTTTTAAATAATATTCTGACACTTTTTCAGTTGGTGAAATGCATTAGCAAGAAATTGACTGTGTGGAGCAGACTAGTTAAGAGATTACTGGTGGCAGGGAGAATGGGAAGAAGAGAACGAATGTCAGAGTCACTGTAAAGAAACTAATAAACACACATGATCAGTGACTGCTTGAATCAGAGGCAGTGGATAGGGAAATGGAGTTAGAAGTCACCTCAAGGTTAAAGAGTCAAGGAGAATCTTGTCAGTGAATATTAGGAGATGATGCTATTTTCTGAAACAAGGGAAACCAAGGAGATGCTCAAGACTGGAGGTCTGTGAAAAAGGTTTGGTCCAACCCTCCTTCCAAACAGGAAGTTAACAATGGAAGACAAAGTACAATCATTGAGTCACTATGAACCTAATCAACATGAGTTCACTTTCTGGAGGCATTTTTAACCAAATGGTGAGACTGGGGAAACCAAAACTGGATCCTATCCAGAGGTGGGTGTCAGTGGCATGAGCATAGAAAAGGACCAAGCAGGTGAGGATTCTAGGAGGCTGACAAGGGAAACTAGGGAGGCTTGATAGACTTTCAGAGCCTATAGGCTATGTTCATTATAATTCTAGGTGCTTGTGCGAGGTCATTAAGGAAAAACAAAATGGAAAAAGATACATACCTGTCCATCTGAGTCGAAAGTCAGGCAGGCAACTCCATGTGTGTGGACATCTTTAAGAATAGACACAGTTTGGACATTATAGGAATCCCATATACATATATATGGCTCCTTCCCAACTTGGCCAGTCGCAACGAGAGTTTTATCTGGATGTAAGGCAAGGCTGAAAAAGAAAAGGGCCTCTTTCACATCATCCTGTTGAACAAAGCTAAAAAATAAAAATTGATTATCTTTTATCCACATTTCTGACTTTAATCTAACAAGATAATCCCAAGACCCAAAGAAATTAGTTAGCTGATTGGTCTAATAGAAATGTTTAACTATGGTGAAGAGAGGCTTAGCACAGTTTAGCTATTATTTCATCAGATTTTACCCACTTGATAAACTTGAAAATCAGACAACTGGTATAATTCTATGATTAGAAAACCTCCTATATTCTATAATTGCCTTATGTTATGATATTTACTTACTGGTTTTGAAAATATCACTCAGCTTTCAAGTTCTTTTGACTTTAAATTGAAAAAAAAAAATGCTGTTGCCAGGAGAAAATGCACTTCACAGAATTAATTAAATCTGCTTGCAGAAGCTCTGGATACCATCCTTATTAGGATTTCAAAGCATGGAAGGGGGTATCAGAGTCAAGCGCTGTTTTTGTTTCTGCTGCCATAGATTATGTATTTTAAATGAAAATCTCTATTTTACATAAATCACCGTGACACCAACAGAACTGCCAGTTACCCTGCCTGTGGTTTGTATAGAATTTTTCTTACATCTGTAGTCCAATCAAAATAAACTTTGTCAAATGCCAACTGGAATTTCAAGGACTCTGTAGTAGTCAAGAAGGAGAAATGTAATCATTATTATGCCTGGATGAGAAATCAGTCTAATGTTTCAAATTTGTTGTGCAAAGAGGTTGTGCCTTTCTAAAAATATGTGTTGGTAATTAAAAAAAAAGAGAGAGAGAGAGACCTATAAAAAAAAAACAAGCAGATGACTGTTTACACAATAAGCAAAAGTAGAATTATTTTTTTCAGTTTCAACATCTGTCTACACAATTAACACAACTAGATTTTTTTTCCCTGTTCACCTTTCAGCTTGACTTTTATAACAATATATGCTCTGAAATTGACACCTTGATTTGCACATTGGCTGCCCCTCACTAGCTCTAGTTCCTTGGACATACTACTTGATCTCTTTTGTCCTTGGGTTCCTCATCTATAAAATGGAGATAATATATGAAAACTAATGATACAATGAATATAGAGCATTTAGCATAGAGTAAACATGCAATACAAGTTTTATTATCATCATTATTTGTGAAACTGGCAAGGGAAAGATACAAGCAACATACATGTGGTGCTCCTTTCAGAAACCATCTACTTTCTGAGTCTCTCTTTGCTCCATGTGTAGCACACCCCACCCCCACTTCTGCAGCCACCCAGCCCTATAGCCTGTTCTGGAGTCTCTCACCCCACTGTGCTCATCTCTCGGGTCTCCCTGCACACCTACCACCAACTTTTGCACAGGACCCCGAGTGCTGGCTCCCCTTCCTCACCGTTGGCCCTCCCAGGCCCTTGGACCCTGGTGCTCTGGTTGCAGCTGGTCTTCTCAGGAACTTCCAACACCCCCATCCACAGGTCTTTGTCCCCTGACTGCCTCCTGAGCTGCCTTCCAACGCTCCATTTGCCCTCTCCCAACGAGGCTGGATGCTCGACGAGTTTTGGTTTTTGTTTTTTCTTGTTAGGCAAAGAGGGTAGAGTTGGAGCTGCTCTGAGGATGAGCTTTGTGACTTCGGCTGTGGTGTGGGGAGTGAGTACGGGTCCAGATGGAGGGACAGGAAGAGGATGAGCTGGGAGCGCTGACCAGCAGGGGCATCTCAGAAGAATCAAGCCAAGACGCTTCTGCAACCACCACCCTTCCCAGAAGCACCCAGCCCCGTCTCACGGTCTCACGGGATCTTGGGAGAACTGTGGAGGCAGAGGTGTTGGGGATGAGAAAAACCTGGGTGCTCCTAATGCCAGCAAGGACACTCCAACCAGAAAGGAGTCTGGATCACACCGCCCATCAAGCAAATCTCAACCAGCCTCACCTGCCCTCCCCTCCCCTCCCCCAACCCTGACACCGAGTTACAGTACAGGGCACTCCCCCCGGGGGCCTGGCCGGGTGTTGGGAACCAGGCTCTGATCCAAAGGCTGTGCGTGGCTGATGCTGCCTGAGTTAAGAACCTGGGAGTGAAACGCACACAGGCAGGCTGACAGTCTATCACCTTTCAGAAGGAAGGACCCTGAAAGATGGGTCCAGTCCCCTCTTGGGCTGCAGCAACCCTAATGCACCATCTCAGGGCACATCCTGGGGGCCTGTTGTTCCCCCTAGCAGGAACGAGGCATCTGGCATTCGTCCTGGGAGACTGTGGCTGCCTCTTCCTCAAGCCTTTCCCCTGAAACACACCTGAGGGCATTGCTCTCCTTTCCCAGCTGGCCCACCAGCTAGCACCCTGCAGTCGGGGAGCGGGCCTCTCCAGGCAGGGCCTTCATCATGAACTGTGCTCTTCTGGCGAACTCTGTCAGGGAGCTCCTGGGCCTGACCTGGGCCTGGTCTGGGTGGGGGAGGGTGGGGTTCCCAGGAAGACAAACAAGCTGCAGGTGACTTCGCGGCTTTGTGGTGGGAGTGAAGGTAGGACCTGATGGAGGGGCAGAGAGAAGAGGATGAGCGGGGATGAGAAACACCTGGATGCCCCAAGTCTGAGTTGGCCATCTTAGTGCTTGCTGGAAAATATCCCCAGGGACAGTTATGAGGAGTAACATAAAAATAAAACGCATGTTAAAGGGTAGCCTTTTCACAGTAGGTGACTCTTCAGTCAGTTCAGCCGCTCAGTCGGGTCCAATTCTTTGTGACCCCATGGACTGCAGCATGCCAGGCCTCCCTGTCCATCACCAACTCCTGGAGCTTACTCAAACTCATGTCCATTGAGTCGGTGATGCCATCCAATCATCTCATCCTCTGTCATCCCCTTCTCCTCCTGCCTTCAATCTTTCCCAGCATCAGAGTCTTTTCAAATGAGTCAGCTCTTCACACCAGGTGGCCAAAATATTGGTATTTCAGCTTCAGCATCAGTCCTTCCAGTGAATATTCAGGACTGATTTCCTTTAGAATAGACTGGTTGTATCTCCTTGCAGTCCAAAGGACTCTCAAGAGTCTTCTCCAACACCACAGTTCAAAAGCATCAATTCTTCAGTGCTCAGCTTTCTTTACAGTCCAACTCTCACATCCATGACTACTGGAAAAACCATAGCTTTGACTAGACGGAACTTTGTTGGCAAAGTAATATCTCTGCTTTTTAATATGCTGTCTAGGTTGGTCATAACTTTTCTTCCAAGAAGCAAGCGTGTTTTAATTTCATGGCTGCAGTCACCATCTGCAGTGATTCTGGAGCCCCACAAAAATAAAGTCTGTCACTGTTTCCACTGTCTCCCCATCTATTTGCCATGAAGTGATGGGACCAGATGCCATGATCTTAGTCTTCTGAATGTTGAGTTTTAAGCCAACTTTTCCCTCTCCTCTTTCATTTTAATCAAGAGGCTCTTTAGTTCTTCGCTTTCTGCCTTAAGTGTGGTGTCATCTGCACAGGTGACTCTTAGAGGCTTTAAAACATTTTAAGATTGTAGAGCACTTTATCATTCATCCATTCATTCAAGAAATCCTTATTTAAAAACCTATGAAATGTCAGGTGGTGCCATAGATAACATAAACAGGAGATACACTGCCTTTCTTTCAAGAAGCCCATCTTAAAAGGAAGGACGGACAAGTAAACAGATAATGGGCTGGCCAGGGCAGCCTTGAAAGCCCTTTTATTGTCAGAGAGCATCACTGACAATTATTAGCAGGAAACAACATCAATAGCTTCATAGTTTAAGAAGGTAACCCTAGTAGCAGTAAGGAAGAGTGGAAAGAACAGATGGGTAAGGTCTATTAGGAGAGGAGGCAGAGAGGCCAGTTAGACACAAGGTTGAGAGTAAGATGAGACAGGGGTAGATGGAATGGAGAGGATGAATCAAGAGATGTTTAAAGGAAAGAGAGAGAGAAAGGTTTAGGATGTCTGAGGCCAAGGAAAAGCTTGAACATGTCAAACCTGACATTTTTTTTGCTTAGGCAGTTGGCAGCATTAGAGTTTGAAGCCTGCGAGCCTGGTCCTAGGAAAAGATGGCCTTAATTCCACTTAGTCTCTAACAAAGAGACTCTCCAGGTTACACCATCCCTGAAGTCCCCAGGGCTATGAATAAGAGGATTTGACGAAGCTGTCTTTTTCAGGACGGCAGGGGCCATTTCCAAAACTCTACACAGTTCCAGCATCATGGCAGAGTAAATCTACAAGGTGCTTGCTGAAGAGGAAGTGGGTGAGCGAACAGCCACGGCTGCCAGGCTGCCTCTCTGAGCTGCTGCCGGCACAGGCTCTACCCCGGGGACTGGAAAATAAAGAGGACTGAGTGCATTTCCCCTACATGCTCAGGTGCTTTCAAGAGACACAAATGAAACTCACTTTCACTGTGATTACAGCTTCTAGTTAAAATGCTTGAGAGACTTCGTAGATTTAAGGGGTTCTAAAAAAATCAACAGTAAAAAAATTGCTATTCCAGGCAGGTGTTCTAACTATAATTTTGTGATTTCCTGACTTTCTCATTCCTTGAATGAAGGAGGAAATGAAAAAAACAACTTTCAACAAATCTTTAGAGAGGCCCTCAAAATAATTTATCAGTGTATGTTATCCAACTACCAGTGTGACCCAAAAACATCCCATTATGGACCTGACATGTTTTTATTCTGGTTTTTATTATTCTTTTCATTCATCTTAAAGCACATAAATTTATCACATTTATTAAAATGTCCACATTGGATTTTTTTTTGCCAGAAGTTTTTTTTAACACTGTTCTTTAAACCACCTATTCCCAGCCCATGATAGCTCATTTATACAAGTTCCTGTTTACCGTTTGAATACATTAAGAAAATTACCCACTTCTCCTTTTATAAGCCAAGTCTCTGACCTGATTCTCTGGCTTGCAAGCAATACTGCAATGACTCACAGTGTTCCTATTTATCCACATCCATGGCAAGAATAGGGCGAATAGACAACCAACTCTATTCACTTTGCCATTACTCCATTCGCTTCCCAGAAACTTCACTTCTTCCACCTTAGTAACAGAATGACAGCATCCATGTATCTTTTAGAGCAGAGCCAAGTGGCGTTCATTTTGTTTTGAATTTGTCATATAATTTCAACAGCACTTTTTAATCCTCCTAAGAGAGTGGGGTGGGGAAACCAGCAAACCTTAATCAAAAGATTTGCAAGAGTGTAAAGCATGTAATGTATCGGTAATGGTGCAGTTATAGAAGTGATATTTTAATAAGCAGGTTTGAAGCTCACCATCAGGTATCTATTCACTTCTCACATCTCTGCATTTAGGAATTCAAGAATTTCATGAAAAGTCATTTTGAGCAAGATTTGCTTTCATCTAATTCCAAACATGTTTGGAATTTTAGTTCAGAAGCATTTAAATGGCATAGATAGATAGATAGGTTTATAGATATAGATACAGATTCCAAATTGGCCCCCTACTGCCTACTTAAAAACTGCTCTTTGTTTCTTTTACAGAGATGCCCTAAGACTAAGAAGCTACCCTAAGTAATGCCTTTGGATCAACCAACAGATTAAAGAGGGTCAATCTCCTTATCCTATTAAGGGGCCATGATGAAAATTATTCTGCCTCTTGAATTCCTTTTGACAAGATTTCATCAGAATCAGCCAACTGTTGTGTTATTCCATGAAGAAATTACAGAAGTGGAAAGCACCACCATGACACAAAAGGTCTGGTTGACTCTGGGCTTCCCAGCACCTTCTTCACCATATTACAGGGTTGCAATTCTTTCTGTGACTAGAAGTACTGATGCCGTTTACTTATATTTTAAGTCCATCTTCCATTTGAGGGTCCATAAATCCAAATCTCCGCTTTCCTAAGAAAATTGGCACACTACAAAATTTGTAGATTATTATTGCTTCAACAGCAATGTCACAATGTCAAAACTTTCAGAATTGACTCCCTTTCGCTGAGGGTCTCAATATAATTGAGGCCTTATTCCACACCTACAGAAAAAGGTTTGGTGTCCTTTCCTTGGTACTCAGTTTATTGTACACATGGCAACAAAAAAGGGATTGAGCTTTTAAAAAACTGCTTTTCTCTGTGTATATATCAATCTAGTTCCATTGGGAAATCCCATTTTCTGTTGCCATGGCAATAGAAAGCACTGCAGAGGTCTTTCATCACCCTGTCTGGGAGAAGGAATTGATTGGTTTCTCCAGCATGCCGAGAGGGCAAAACCATGTCTTTTTTATGTCAGATAAAATGAGGAAGATTTCCCAATATGTTGTGTGGGAAGATGAGAATTAATAGAGTCATGAAAAGAGGTAGCTTTATGAGGTTAAACAAAAAACTCTCATCAACACTAATCAGTCTCAATTCCTGAAGGCAAAAAACTATATTTGAGTACTTATTCCAAGTGCAGCATTTTAAAAAATGTTCATGATTCAGACTTGACTTTTTTAAAGCCTTACTTCATTTTTGCCCAGGTTGCTTCAGGGATTTTCTCAGTAATAACTTTATATGCTAGTAGCATTTTTTCCCCCAGTAGTCTCAGGAAAACATGAAAGCCTTCTCCCTCCTTTCCCTGAAAATAACCCTGAGAGAATCTTCCAGTATTGATGGTAGAAGTGCATCAGAGTGATTAGACTGAACTGTCTGAGGGCAGGGGTGGGGGCTACTGCTTTCTGAGCTGAAGAGGAAGTGGCCCGACCTCAGTGGATGTTCACCTGTGAGAATGAAAAGGCAAAGGAAGGCTCCTTTAAAAATAGCGGGCTTGAGGCAATGGAACCTCATATAAGGGTTGTTGTGCTCAAGTCCTCATCCCCAGAGATGCACTCGGCACGAGGGTACCACACCTGGGGCTGTGATCTCACCTGACACCATGGAGATGGCCCTGCCCTCCATGTGGGCCTGGGCTGGACAAATGGAAGTGACAGCAATGTCAACAGACCAGCAGGTCTACTTCCATGCCCTGAACTTGCAAGCCTCAGGGTACCTGTACAATCTGTGGTTGAGCAATGCTCTGTCAGATTAGACTTCTCACAACCTTGATGAGTGGTACAGCTAATAAGAATAGATGTGATTTGGAAAAATAAAGACACACAATATCATATCTTGCATGCAGAGTGTTGCCATACTTGTATTGGTATGGAACCATATTCTAGCAATAACTTAACACCACATAAAAGAATGGCTAAGAGATTAGTGGTTTGTCTTTGCCTGAGATCAAAGCATGCAGCAGCATGCTAGAGTCAGCAAGAACTGATTGTTAAATTTCAGCAGTTTTGCAAATCAGTTGTTAAACATGGCCACTGTTAATAATTATATGAACTTGCTGCTAAATAGATTACATTAGCCACAAAGGTAATACACACAAAAACTCATCACTTCCTAATTAGGTTAGTATTACCTATAGTCTTGAGGTTATTAACTGTCAGCCTATCCAGCCTGTACAGAACAATGTGCCTTCTCTCTGCACATCTCTTTCCAACTGTTTTCAATGATGTCACCTTAGTGGTTTGAAATCAGCCAGGGTGGGAGTTTTCATATCATGGAAATCAACAAGTGCTACAAATCAGGGCTTGATTTATTGTTTTTTCAACTGTCCAGACTTAAGACATAGAAGGATAAAATTTTAATAATCTAGTATATTCCACATTATTAAAAGTGTGTCGTGTCTATAGCTGTGACATTATGAATAACATGAACAATTAAGAAAATAGTTTTCCAATATTCAAAAAGTAGTATCAATTAGCAATGAAGTCACTCATATCACTAGCTAATGATTAAAGTTCTGACATAGATTTTTGTTGTTTCACTTTTTTGTTATTAATATAAACAAAATATTAACTCACATTCATGTAAAGAACCATATTCATTTGTCAGTGATGTGAGGGACTTTCTTTCTGAACCAGATAGTAATAAAGTATTTATTCCTCATCTGATTTTGTCAAATCAAGGTTGAATTGCAACCATAGGTTGGCCATAGATACAAGAGTTCTCAAAAATCAAGGAAAGAATTTTATGAGAATTAGCCACATGAGATTTATAGTGTATTATATATTTTATTATTATTTTGTAAATTGTGTATAACACATCATTTATATCAGTAAAATTTATAACAAACATGAATATATACGCATACATACATTTTCTCTTCAAGAGCTTGTTCTTAAGCAGTTATCAGTACATCACTGAAGCATATCTCCTCTACTTACTGGCATACAAGTTTCTCACAAATCACCTTCAGGAAACTACTCAACCTCTCTGTGCCTCAGTTTCTCATCCATAAAATATGAATAATAATAGTCCTACCTAAAAGAAAGTAAGCACTATTGTGAGGATTTAACAAATCCTAAAGCAATCCCATTACTTCATGGCAAATACAAGGGGTCAAGGTAGAATTAGTGACAGATTTCCTCTTCTTGGGCTCTAAAATCACTGTGAATGGTGACTGCAGATACGTAATCAGAAAATGACTGCTTCTCAGCAAGAAAGCGATGACAGAACTAGACAGTGTGCTGAAAGGCAGAGACATGACTCTGCCGACAAAAGTCCCCCCAGTCAAGCCTATGGTCTTCCCAGTGGTCACATATGGTTGTGAGAGCTGGACCGTAAAGAAGGCAGAGCATCAGAGAATTGATGCCTTCAAACTGTAGTGCTGGAGAAGACTCCTGAAAGTCCTGTGGACAGCAAGATCAAACCAGTCAATCTGAAGGGAAATCAACCCTGAATATTCATTGGAAGGACTGATGCTAGCTTAAGTTCCAGTACTTCGATCACCTGATGTGAACAGCCAACTCACTGGAAAAGTTCCTGGGAAAGACTGAGGGCAGAAGGAGAAGAGGGCATCAGAGGATGAGATGGCTGGATGGCATCACTGATGCAATGGGCATGAACTTGGGCAAACTTCAGGAGATGGTGAGGGACAGGGAGGTCTGGTGTGGTGCAGTCCATGGGGTCGCAAAGAGCTGGACACGTCTGGGCAACTGAACAAAAACAACAAAGCGATGATTAAAACAAGAGTGCTTACAACATAGTAAGCAGTATATAGATGTGTGGCTATTATTAATTAACTGCCAGACTGCTCAAAAAAAACACATGTGGGACCCCTGGGGACTGACATTCTAAGACAGGGAAAGTCATGTACATAGAGAGCTATTGTGATGTAGCCTCCAAAATTTAAAAATAAGACCACCTTCTGAGAATTAAAACTGGTAAAAACCACATAGATGGATGACTGGTTATCTAAAGAACTGATTCAAAGCAGAAGATACCCTAGGCAAGAAGTTTGAAAATTGTATATAGTCATGATTAACAGTCAGAGAATCTGGACTCAAATAGTGAAGTCAATAAATATGAGTAGAATATTAATAGAAGAGGAAGTTCTACATAAAGCCTTTATAAAAGGGAGTCAGGATTAAGAAAGTAGAGTATTGGCATAAGGATAGACATAGATTGATGGAACAAAGTTGGGTCCATCAACAGACTTATATTTGTCTGGTCAATTGACTTCCAATGAAAGCATTAAGGTAACTTAAAGGGGAAAGATAGTTCTTTTAAACTAAAACAACTGGACATCCACATAGAAAAAAAAATAAACCTCAGCACTTACCTCTCATCACTTACAAATATTATCTTATATGACCAGAGAGCTAAATGGAAGAACTAAAACCATGCAACTGATATAAAAACACATATGAAAACCTTTGTGACCTTTGAAAGACAATCATTTTTTCAGAGAAGAACCAGAAGACATTAGCTGTAAAAGAAAACAATTGATAAATTGGACTTCAAAATTAAAGCTTATGCTCTTTTAAAGACACCATTAGGAAAATGAAAAATGAAGCCATAAGATAAAGAAAATTATCAAAGAACTTGTACCTGGTACATAAAAAGAATGCTTACATTTCAATAGTAAGAAGACAACCCAACTTAAAATACAGCCCAAAGACTTTAAATACTGTCAAAGACAATTAAAATGGAAAAGGCTGACAATACCAAGAGTTGCTGAGGATGTAGAATAGCTAGAATGCACACACATTGCTGATGGGGATGTAAGATAATAAGTCACTTTGGAAAGTAGTTTGATAGTTTCTTATAAAGTTAAACATACAGTTATCATATGACCTAACAATGCCACCCCTAGATATTTACCCAAGAGAAATAAAATATCTCTAAATAAAGACTTACCAAATATTCATAGCTGCTTTATTTATAATAGCCAAAAACTGGGAATAACTCAAATATTCATCTACAGTGAATGGATAAACAATTATTATATATACAATGGAGCCATTTTCAGCAATAAAAAAGGAATGAACTAAGTACTTATACACACAATAACATGGATGAATCTCAAAAATATTAACTGAGTGAAAAGAATCCTGGAGCATTCAATATCACTAAATATCTTCATCATACAAAGTTAGGAGCAAAAAGACACTGTCTATTGTTGATGACTCCAAAAATAAAAGTGCAAAAATATAAAAGTTACAAAGGTAGATGTTAACAGAATTAAAAATAGGAACCCTTTGAGGAGGACATGAGATGGGATGTAAGAATGGCATATATAAGCTACATCTTCATGTGTCTTGAAAGGAAGCTGATCATGTTTAAAACAGATAAATCAAGAAAAAGCAATTAGGGCTTCCCTGGTGGCTCAGTGGTAAAGAATTCACCTGCCAGTGCAGGAGACACAGGCCCGATCCCTGATCTGAGAAGATCCCACATGCCACAAAGCAACCTAAGCCCATGAGCCTCAACTACTGAGCCTGTGCCCTAGAGCCAGGGAGCCACAACTACGGAAGCCCAGAGCCCCCAGAGCCCGTGCTCCACCGCGAGGGAAGCCAGCACCATGAGAAGCTTGTGCACCGCAGCTAGACTAGCCCCACTGGCCGCAGCTGGAGAAAAGCCTGTGCAGCAGTGAAGACCCAGCACAGCCACAAATAATTATTAAAAATAGAAAGAAATAACAATTAATATTGTTTAGCGATATATAGGTAATCACCAGAAAGAACAGTCATAAGATTTAAAACTGTCAAGAGGGAGGGGATGTATATATACCTATGGCTAATTCATATTGAGGTATGGCAGAAACCAACATAATATTGTAAAGCAATTATCCTCCAATTAAAAACAAATTATAATAATAAAAAAGAATTAAAAGCGTTCTTTTGGAAACTGCATTGGGGATGTGGAAGGGTGGAGCAGGAGCAGTTCTTCATTATAAGGCCTTCTGTAATTTCTTATTTGTGTGTCAATATTGCTTTGATATAAACATAGAAATTAAAACAGATAAAAACAAGAAAATAGTTACAGAGAAATAAAAATTGATTAACTTATGCAAAAAAGACCGCATCTGGTAGTTGAGAAGTCTTCCACAGGCAGGAAGTAGGAAGGGATGTCTGGTGACTATATCAGATTTACCAACCCCCAGATGTTCTCATCAAGGATAATTGTCACTGATAAAATGAATTTGATCAGCATGGTTAGTCTTACAATTCATTCTCTGAAAAACGAGAAATAATGCTTTAAGATTGTAACACACCAATTTGGTAATGAGAACACTGACTAATGAAACGGGTCTGTATGAAACCCAGCTTTCTGAAGCTATTCATCTCTTTTTTCTTCTTTAAGTAAGGAACATGACTCAAGCATTGAGGGTTATATTTGGCAGAAGTCCTGTTAATTTAGGATAATTAAATATGCCAGTCATGTGTTTTAGCAAGGTCTACTTAAATACTTCAGAGAAGTCATTAGTGAATCCATCTGGTCTAGTGGCTTTGCCAGATGGCAAAATGTTACTATACCTCTGTCTTGTTCTTAGAATATTCTACCTCTATTGTATCATAGCATGCAGTTATTTTCTGAGTAGGTCGTAATTTGTTAGTTTACATTATCAAAGAATCTGGAAGGTGGAAAGCAAGCCTGACGATTGTGTCACGTCCTGTCAACTGAGCCACAAGATTTCAAGGCTGCATTAAATGGCCTGTTCTACTGTTGAATTCAAAGTGATTCCATCATTTCTGCTTCCTCAAAGTGGTCTACATTAAACTTCAGATGGTGCTCCTTTCATGACTAGAGAGTCAGAACTGCTGCGAGAAGTAACCAGCTGTGTTTCATGAGATTATATAATGCTCCAATATGAGGAGAATCTTGAAAGTATTTCTTCCAGGGGAATAGTCATCTAAATGGAAAAGCGACCAATTTTGATTCTTTAAAATTACAGAATTGTGCAATTTTGCGAGAGTGCCTTAAAATCATAATCTTAAGTTTATTTGGTTTTTTGACCATGCAGAGGTAACCTTTGACTTACCAATTCCCTAACCAGCTTGGTCAAACCACTATGCGTGTCTGCTTACTTGCTACAGTCATGTCCGACTCTTTGTGACCCTAAGGACCCTCCAGTCTCCTCTGTCCATGGGATTCTCTGGGCAAGCATACTGGAGTGAGGAGCCATTTCCTTCTCCAGGGGATCTTTCCAACCCAGGGATCCAACCCAAGTCTCCTGCATTGCAGGCAGACTGTTTATCATCTGAGCCACCTGGGAAACCCTACAGAGCCCAATAGTAAAGTGAGAGTCTGTGAACCAAGAGGCCAGGCAGAAGGGGCCAGGATGAGAAACTTTTTCATGTGGATCTAAATTATGGTGCTAAAGAGGTGATTTCCATAAGAAAGTGCTGAGCAAGTGCCTAGCACCTCTGGTTTTAGGAGACAAGATTCAGAGCCCCTTGGCTCTGAGGACAAAGACGAGCAGCAGGGCGGACTCTGCTGTGCCAGAAGAAAAGAGAGGAAGAGCACCCAGGGATGACTGGGTTCTCACAAGACTGTGATCCACCAGTAAGAGATTAATATCCAAAATATATAAAGACCTCATGCAACTCAACAACAAGAAAAAACAAACTACCGATTTAAAAGTGGACAGAGTTGATGTGATGTTTTTCCAAGGAAGATATACAGATAGCCAACAAGTACATGAAAAGATGTTCAGCATCACTAATTATTAGGAAAAATGCAAGTGAAAACCACAAGCAGATATCATGTCATGTCTGTTAGAATGACTTATCAAAAAGGCAAGAAATAATAAGTGTTGGCAAGGATGTGGAGAAAAGAGAAACTTATACATTGTCGATGGGAATATAAATTGGTACAGCTGCTATGGAAAACAATATGGAGATTCCTCAAAAAATTAATAATAGGGCTACCATATAACCCAGCTATCCCACTTCTGAGTATTTATGCAAAGAAAATAAAAACACTAATTCTAAAAGATATATACACCCCATGTTCATTACAGCATTATATACAATAGCCAAGATATGGAAACAACTGAAGTGCCCACCAATAAATGAATGGATTAAAAAGATGTCTCTCTCTCTCTCTCTCTCTCTCTCTTTCTCTCACACACACACACACACAGGAATACTACTCAGTCATAAAAAGATGAAATCTTGCTATTTGCAACAACATGGATGGACCTTGAGAGTATGCTAAGTGAAATAATTTAGACTGAGAAAGACATGTAGTATATGCTTTCACTCACATGTGGAATATAACAAACAAACAAAAACAAAATGAGTACACAAATCAAACAGAAAAAAACAGGTAGATACAGGGATGGGGCAGGGGGAAGGGCAAAATGGGTAAGTGGTCTCAACTGTATGGTAATGGATGGAAACAATTTTTGGTGGTAGACACACTGTAGGGTATGCAGAAGTAGCAATATGTTGCACACGTGAATCGTATATAATATTATATGCCGATATTACCCCAGTAATACCTGGGGCTTCCCAAGTGGTGCTAGTGGTAAAGAATCCACCTGCGAATGCAGGAGACACAAGAGACATGGGTTCAATCCTTGGGTCAGGAAGATTCCCCTAAAGAAGAAAATAGCAACCCACTCCATTATTCTTGAGTTGGTGATGCCAACCATCTCATCCTCTGTCACCCCTGTTGCAGCCTGCCTTCAGTCTTTTCCAATGAGTCGGCTCTTTGCATCAGGTAGCCAAAGTATCAGAGCTTCAGCTTCAGCATCAGTCCTTCCAGTGAATAGTCTGGGTTGATTTCCTTTAGAATTGACTGGTTTGATCTCCTTGCTATTCAAGGGACTCTCAAGAACACTGAAAAAAGTTTCATTCCAGGTCACTGAGTTTCCTTGTATTTTAGTTCAGCGTGAATTGTTTCATGGGGAAAAGAAGCTTTATCTATATTCTGCTATTCCACAAAAAAAGGAGAGTCACGCCATCCACAGGACTGAGGCATGGAGTTAGGTCCTCTTCAATCCCCATGTCACACTAGGAAGTCCACGATGAATAAACACCCACTGTAAAAACAAGTATCTTTCCAGTGATGGGAATTCATGTAAGCAGCATTTCAATGCCTAGACTGACCTCACCCGTTTGCATTACTTCATATTTCCAGACATCGGTTCATCCATCCACCCATCCAAATATCTGCTAGGCCAAGGATGGGTGTGAGAGTGGGCTTCCTTCGTTGGTAAGATGGTAAAGAATCTGCCTGCAAGGAGACCTGGGTTTGATCCTTGCATCAGGAAGATCCTCAGAGAAGGTGCAGGCTGTGGAGAGGGCCAACCGACCGATGAGGGACTTTACCATCTTGGAGGGCAGACTTACACCCCTGAGCCATCCTCTAAGTCAATTCATGCTAGTTTTAAGGAAAATGATGAAAGCAACCATGTGTTCAGGGTTTCTGGAGACTATGATTATGAAAATAATATCTGATGAAAATTTTCCATATTTTAAAAGTTGGTGGTGGTTTAGTCACTAAGTCATATTCGATTCTTGAATCCCTAAGGACTACAGTCCATCAGGCTCCTCTGTCCATGGGATTTCCCAGGCAAGAATACTGGAGTGGGTTGCCATTTCCTTCTCAAGAAACTCTTCCCCACCAGCAACTGAACCTCCTGTGTTGGAGGGCGGATTCTTCACTACTGATCCACCAGGGAAGTCAACTGATACTTTTAAAAAAAGCTGCTAAAGTGTACTCCCTAATTCAAGCTTCTTTTTGATGGAATAGTGGATTATATATTTAACACCTAAGTCCTAAGCTATCTAGGAAGCCATCTGGTCCTTCTTCAAATATGAAAAAAAAAAGGGGTACAATCATTAAGCAAGGTGCCCAGAATCTTCCAGTTAGTGGCAGAGCTCTAGATCAGCTTGAGTTTTAGCCTCTAGTTCAGCTCTGTTACTAGCCTTTAAAAGGCTAGATTTCCAAGAAGCAAAATGTTATCTGGAGAAATGTACTACATAAATAACCAGATGGTAAGCAAGGGATCTTAGCCAGTAACAGTAATGACCATTGTTGCTGTTAATCCTCAGCATCATTTTATGGATGGGAAAGCTGAGGCTCAGAATATGAGGTGACTTGTCTAAGATCAGTCCATAGATGCCAGTTAAACAAACATAACTAATATGAATGTGCAAAGAATAAAGAGAAGTCTTGCTTGGACTCTTTGGACTAATATAAGCCAGAATTTTAATATCAAAAGGAAAGAAAGAAGTCCCTAATGTGTGCCAGTTGTTTGCTAGGCATTTTCTTATTCACTATCTTATTAAATAATTTCTATTGAGAATCAGAGAGCTCCATTTAGTAAGGAATTTAATGAAGATTAAAACTGAGGTTTGCCTGACTCTGAATATATAAGAGATAAGAAATTTTACCTCTCTTAAGGTCAGTTTCTTTTACATTATACTTTTTCTGCAAAGGATCAGATAATAGATATTTTCATCTTTGAAAGCCACAGTGTCCCTGTTGCAACTACTTGACTCTGCCATGGTAGTGTGAAGGCAGCCACGGAGAATCCACAAGTGAATGAACACATCTGTGTTCCAGCAAAGCTTTATTTATGGACACTGAAAGTTGAATATCATGTAATTTTCATGTGTCACAAAATACTATTCTTCTTTGAATTTTTTTCACTTAAAATGAAAATTTTGTTTAAAATGAACTTTAAAATGTAAAGCCATTCTAAGCTTATGGACCATACAAAAACAGAGTCCACCAGATTTGTCCTGTGGGCTGTTGTTTTACAACTTCTGAGTTATACCATCCTTCTGTTAGTATCTACTGGATGCCAACAGCCAATTAAGAAGCCAATTAAAAAATCTAGTTTGCCAAAGGGTAATTTTACTTCTCAGAATGAAAATCCATGATTTTGACATTGAACACATGGCTTACAAGAAAAATAACTTTTTTATCTTCTAAGATATTTCAAATATATAAATACAAATATATACTCACATATACACATGAAGGAAAATAAAGCATACACCGGTGGGTCCACCATCCATTTAAAAGATATATTACCAAACAATGATGCTCCTACATTCCCCTCCCAGGCACATCCTCCTCTCTCCCCACGAAAACACCACCATCTTGAATTTTGTCTTCATCAGTCCCTAATCTTTTTAATACATGGTTTTACTCTGCATGTATGCAGGTTTGTGTTTGGACTTTATGAAAATAGTGTATGCATTCTGGAACTTTCCTTCACTCAACATTATATTGTGAGAGTGCATCCACATTTGGTAGAGCTATAAGAAAGAAAGAAATGGGGGAGGGGAAGGGAAGAAGAAAGGAAGCAAGCAAGCAATATATCTATCCACAGGAGAATGGATAATGACAGCATGGTATATGGAATATTCAGGAGTAAATTTAAACTATATAAGGATAATAGATTCCTAACTAAAATATAAATTAGATTTCTAATAAAGAGACTGCTGCTAATGCTGCTGCTAAGTCACTTCAGTCGTGTCCAACTCTGTGCGACCCCATAGATGGCAGCCTACCAGGCTCCTCTGTCCCTGGGATTCTCCAGGCAAGAACACTGGAGTGGGTTGCCATTTCCTTCTCCAGTGCATGAAAGTGAAAAGTGAAAGTGAAAGTCGCTCAGTCGTGCCCAACCCTTAGCGACCCCATGGACTGCAGCCTACCAGGCTCCTCCGTCAGTGGGAGTTTCCAGGCAAGAGTACTGGAGAAGAGACTATTGATATGTTAAAACAAATGCCCAATCTTTTTAGTCAAAACATGTCTTCTGGAGTGTAACATTTACCAGTAAGATCTGTAAACAGAGGGTTCATTGATGGAGAGAGAAGCTGCAGGTGAATTCCTTTGGAGAGTGTAATGGTGGGGGCAGAATTGGCGGGGAAGGCACAGGTTTTCATTCTCTGAAAGTATCTTCTCTTTCAGGAAAAGGGACTTAACAGAGTTGGGCCATGGGAGGCCCAAATCTAGCTGCTCAGAAGGCACATTAGTGAATCATAGACATGACAAAATGAGAAAGTCAAGTGATATAAACCATTAGTCTTCTTCTCAAGCCAGTAAAATGGCTTCTATTAGTGGATGGTTCTATTAAGTGCTATTAAAATTGGTACAATCATCTAATTAGAATGACTCAGGCCCTTTACCTTCCTTTATAGAAAAATTCTTTCTCTAACTTAATGTTAAAAATAGATGTCTCACTAATAAATCTAGGAAATAGTACCAGTACAACAATGCTGCATTAATTCATATTAATGCCTTTAAGCAGTCTTGGTACAGTGGTAACGAATCCACCCTCCAATGCAGGAGACTCGAGAGATGTGGATTCGATCCCTGGGTCAGGAAGATTCCATGGAGGAGAAAATGGCAACCCACTCCAGTATTCTTGCCTGGGAAATTCCATGGGCAGAGGAGTGTGGTGGGCCACAATCCATGGGGTCACAAAGAGCTGGACACAACTGAGCACACAGGTACACAATGACTTTAAAATTCACTGCAAATCACTGATTGGAAAGAAGTATTTAGAAATAAAAAGCAGAAGAATAAAATATGACATATGTATCTCATAACTTCATGAAAAATATGTTGGGAGAAAGCTAAGCTTCAAGCATCTTTCTAGAACTTGTTTGCCAATGTTAAAAGCGAAAAGTCAATGTTCCCTAGTGACAATGCCAGTGAGACAGTGTGACTCCATGACAAAGTTAATCCATCACAACTGTCATCCTTAAAATGTCCTATTAAGTTATAGCAAATACTCTCATTCTCATTGTAGGAGACCCTAGAGCATTGTTCTTTCAATCCCCACACAGCCATTGCACACTGAGGCACTCCAGCTCCAAAGCATGTTCTTTCTCATTAAGCCAGGAAGATTATGATATGCTGTGAAATGACAATGGTATGTCTTTTCCTCCAATAATAAACATACATGGAATAATCAATTCCTATCAGTTAACTCAGGATTATTATTATTATGTCAAATGTTACAAGGTGTGTTTCCAGAAATAGTGGATTCGATAAGACTAGTATGTTGTGTTAAATTATGCTTGGAAAGAGTACTTTATTATATGTTAATAAAACCCATATAAAATAAATTTTTATCAAAAGGAATTTGTCATCCATCATAAATCCCCAAGAGACATTTATGTCTCATATAATAAAGTAAACTAAACAGTATTTATTGAATGGCTTTTTTGGGTACAGGCATCAGATACTTATACATCTGAATATTAAATTCACAGAGATTAAGTTTTAATATGCATGAAAAGATTAAACAGGATTAGTATAAATAATTTTCAATAGTTGACATATTTAAATTTCACCATCAGAGAATACTATTAGACTTCAAATTTCTTTTTTTTTTTTAATTTTACTTTACATTACTGTATTGGTTTTGCCATACATCAACATGAATCCACCACAGGTGTACATGAGTTCCCAATCCTGAACCTCCCTCCCACCACCCTCCCCATACCATCTCTCTGGGTCATCCCAGTGCACCAGCCCCAAGCATCCTGTATCCTGCATCCATTCACTATTGCAATGAAAAGAATAAAATACTTAGGAATATATCTACCTAAGGAAACTAAAGACCTATATATAGAAAACTATAAAACACTGCTGAAAGAAATCAAAGAGGACACTAATAGATGGAGAAATATACCATGTTCATGGATCGGAAGAATCAATATAGTGAAAATGAGTATACTACCCAAAGCAATCTACAGATTCAATGCAAGCCCTATCAAGCTACCAGTGGTATTTTTCACAGAGCTAGAACAAATAATTTCACAGTTTGTACGGAAATACAAAAAACCTCGAATAGCCAAAGCAATCGAGAGAGAAGAATGGAACTGGAGGAATCAACCTGCCTGACTTCAAGCTCTACTACAAAGCCACAGTCATCAAGACAGTATGGTACTGGCACAAAGACAGAAATATAGAGCAATGGAACAAAATAGAAAACCCAGAGATAAATCCACACACCTATGGACACCTTATCTTCAAATTTCTAAAGTTGTACAAATGATTTGGACAATTAATTCTCAGAATGTGGCAAAGCCAAACCATTTACTTGAAATAAAGGTGGCTTTGGGCAGAAAGGTATAAAAAAGCTTGAGATTTCACTGGAAGGGCCAGGAGCTGTGTAGACAGGGCTACAGGAGCTCACAGGGAGGGAGAGACAAGCAGACATATGATAGGATACTCAGGCTCCCTGGGAGCTGTGGTCTGGCAGGTGGGAAGATGGATGAAGACAAGCCAAACATAACGCTCCAGAACCAAGGCAGGCAGAGAGGGCTGAGGAAGAAGAATCTGTGTTCAGTAAGGCCCCAGGCACCAGGTGAGACCCAGGAGCAAGGCCCTGGTATTAAGGAATGAACTAATAAGAGCATTATAAAGCCCCAGTTCTCAAGAGACCCTGGGAGGCCTTAGGGGAATGTAAAAATGGAGTGCACAGTAGCAATTTTAATTTACACACGTGCAAGTGGGGAACAGTGTACAATCATTGGTAGGGGTTCAAGGAGCCAGGGGAAGGGCCAGAACTACCTTCATCAGAATTGTCTCAGAAGCTAAACCAGAGCAATCTGCAGGTCGAGGATGCAATGGGCTTAAATGTGGGTGACATGGGTACTGCAGAACCAGGGGGAAAAGAGAGGCTGACAGGAACTCATAGAAGGATGGTTTCTAGATTACTGATCGAAGCTAAATTTAACACAGCTTTGAATTGAGTGCAAAATATTCTTTAAACTTATATTTAAATATTAATGTTAATGGCAAAGATTAATTATTTATTTCACCGATTCATATAGAATTTTTAAGACATATGGAGTCTAACATTGGGCCAAGTTTCTTATTCATTGCATCTCTCCAAACACTACACTCTCTTTAATGATTCCATCTGCAGAAAAACAAAAGATGTAGGAGTCCTACATAATTAACAAACATAAAATTTTTTTATTCACTCAGGCTTTATCTGAATTGTTAATTTAAATAGGAAAAAAAGTCAAATTTTTCTTATCTAAGCAGTGTCTGGGGAATAAATAATATCCCTTAAAGCAGGAATAGTTAAACCTATCAGAAAAATCAAAACCTCTCAAAAATGATAAATTTTCAGAACTACCTAAATGTCAAATTATGGCAAGCAAGAAGAATTGAAAATATTGGACTACATTGTCCTTAAAACAGCTTCTTCAATTTATAACAAAAATAAGTAGGAAAGAAGAAACAAAGAACAGAAATCGCTCAAACAGAAAACTGAAAAAAAATTTTCAGAAAATTAACAGGGCCAAAATTGGTTCTTTGAAAAGATTAATAAAAATTATAAACCACCAGAAATTCTGATTTAAGAGAGAGTGAACAGAAATTATTAAGAATTATCAAGAATTAAAGAGGAAACATCATTGCAAATTCATAATCAAAAACTTTCCCACAAAGAAAACTCTGAGCCTGTATGGTTTCATTGGTGAAATATAACCACATTAACTAATTCAATGCAATATCAATTGGAATTCTAAGAGGCTATTTTTATAGAACTGACAAGCTGATTCAAACTTTTATACAGAAATGTAAAGATCTTAGAATAGCCAAAAGAAACTTGAGATAATGCCAGTCTTACATAGACTCTTGAGGAAAATAAAGGAGGAGATATTTTCCAACTTACTCGATGAGACCAGCAAAACTGACATCAAAATTAGATAAACATAACTTAAGAAAATAAAATTATAAACTAATATCTCTTATGAACAGAGATGCAAAAATGCACTAACAAAAAATTAGCAAAGTAAACCAAAAATGTACAACCAAGTAGGGTTTGTCTCAAAAATGCAAAATTAAAATCAGTTAAAAATTAAAATCACAGTTAAAAATCAGTGTGCCTGTGTGCATGCTAAATCACTTCAGTCATGTCTGACTCTTTGTGGCCCTACGTACTGTAATCTGTCATACTCTTCTGTCCAAGGGATTATCCAGGCACGAACACTGGAGTGGAGGAGAGCAGTTGCCATGCTCTCCTCTAGGGGATCGTCCCAATCCAGGGATTGAATCCAGGTCTCCTTGGCAGGTAGATTCTTTACCACTAGTGCCACCTGGGAAGCCCATTAATACATAAAGCAAAATACCATATGATCAGCTCAGTAGATGCAGAAAAAGGATTTGACAAAATGTAACACCCATTCCTGATAAAAACTCTCAGCAAGTTAAAGAGTAGAATGGAAATTCCCAACCTCATAAAGAGCAACCACAAAACACCTGTAGCTAAAATATTTAATGCTGAAATACTGAATGCACTCCTTTAAGATAAAGAACAAAGCAAGGATGTTAGTTTGTTAGTTTCACTTGTGTTCATTATTGTATTGAAGATCCTAGCAGTAAAATGTGCAAGAATAAATAAAAAGAAAGCATAAAATTTGGAAAAGTAAAACTGTCTCCATTCACATATATTTACATAGAAAATCCTAATAAATCTATAAAAATATCCTTTAGAAATAATAAGTACAGCAACAGCACAAAATATAAGATCATGTATAAAAATCAGTTGTATTACTATGCACTGGCAGAAACAATTATGAAAATTTTAACCATCACTTATAAATATTGAGTCCTTGAGAATACACCTAAGAAAAGATATGCAGTTCTTTTACAATGAAAAACTATAAAACATTACAGAGAGAAACTAAAGAAGATGTAAAAAATGAAGAGATATATCATGTCTAGTGCTAAGTCACTTCAGTCGTGTCCAACTCTGTGCGACCCCATAAATGGCAGCCCACCAGGGTCCCCCACCCATGGGATTCTCCAGGCAAGAACACTGGAGTGGGTTGCCATTTCCTTCTCCAATGCATGAAAGTGGAAAGTGAAAGTGAAGTCGCTCAGTCGTATCCAACTCTCAGCAACCCCATGGACTGCAGCCTACCAGGCTCCTCCATCCATGGGATTTTCCAGGCAAGAGTAATGGAGTGGGGTGCCATTGCTGTCCACAGCTAGGAAAATTCAATATTGTTAAGATTCCAATTCTCCCCAAATTTGTTGGAATTCTAATCAAAATTCCAACAGATTTTCTGATAGAAACTGACACATTGATTTACCCTTTAAGGAGAAGTGCAAAGGTCCTAGAACAACATAATGATCTTTAAAAAACAACAAATTTAGAGGACTATGATTTCATGATTTACTATAAAGATACAACAATTAAGAAAAAGTGGCATTGGCACCCCTTCCTGACAACAACAGTCTAAAAACTGTTAATAGTTATAATGTTAATAGTAACCATAGCCAACATTTGTTAAGCACCTGCTACATATCAGGTACTGTGTTAAACAATTTCCTTATACTTAACCCTCACAACAGTTAAAAGAATAGCTGTTATTATCCTAATTTTACAGATGAAAAACCTGTGACTTGTCTAAGTCACACAGTGTATCAGTTGCAGAACTGGGATTCAAACCCAACACCTGCTTGATTCCAGAACCAACTATAATAAGCTGTTTGGTAGATGAACCAAGACATAGGAAATCAAATAATCACTAAAATGTGGAAAGTATTTACAACTTAAAAGTTCTTTACACACATATATAGGCGAGAGCATGTTTATAGTTGTCTTTATTTTTTATATTCTTATTTTTGATACTTAGGATGTATTACTGTAAAAATCAATGTATGTTTTGTTTTTAAATGACAGATCAATCTTAAAGATTAGCCCCCTGTAAGCATGGATAATATCAATAAACTCAGATATGCACATGACACCACCCTTATGGCAGAAAGCAAAGAGGAACTAAAGAGCCTCTTGATGAAGGTTAAAAAAGAGAATGAAAAAGCTGGCTTAAAAATCAACATTCAAGAAGCTAAGATCATGGCATCTGCTCCCATCACTTCATGGCAAATAGTCGGGAAAACAATCCAAACAGTGAAAGACTTTATTTTCTTGGGCTCCAAAATCACTGTGGACTGTTACTGCAGCCATGAAATTAAAAGACCCTTGCTCCTTGGAAGAAAAGCTATGACAAACCTAGATAGAGTATTAAAAAGCAGAGACAGTACTTTGTCTACAAAGGTCCACAGAGTCAAAGCTATGGCTTTTCCAGTAGTCATATATGGATGTGAGAGTTGGACTATAAAGAAGGCTGAGCAATGAAGAATTGATGCTTTTGAACTGTGGTGTTGGAGAAGACTCTTGAGAGTCCCTTGGACTGCAAGGAAATCAAACCAGTCAATCCTAAAGGAAATCAATCCTGAAAATTTATTGGAAAGATTGATGCTGAAGCTGAAGCCCTTGGTGACTAGATGTGAAGAGCCGACTCATTAGAAAAGAGATTGAAAGTAAGAGGAGAAGAGGACGACAGAGGACAAGATGATTGGATGGCATCACCAATTCAATGGACACAAGTTTGAGCAAGCTCTGGGAGGTGGTGAAGGACAGGGAAGCTTGGGGGGCTGCAGTCCACGGGGTCACAAAGAGTCAGACACAACTAAGCGACTGAACAACAAAGCATGTTTCCTAAAACAAGAATACTGAAACCCCTATGGTGCTGTACAAGGACCTGGTCAGTCCCGAGTAAGTCCAGAGCATCTCACCTGAACTACTCCTGAGTTAAGTAACGCAGTTCTGATTTCATTTACATTAACTATTCTAAGCCAGTGTTGTTCAAATTTTTTAATTGGGACCTTCCATGAAATGCTAGTGGAAACTATTTAAATCGATTTCACTGGCCACTGATGCATCTCGACCAGCAGTTTGAAAAACCAACCCAGATACAGTAAAGAATTTGGTCTTGTTCAAAAAGAAGGTAAGAATGTTGCCCTCTGCTTCTGGGGATAACCTCTGGAACCCTGGAATGTTACATCTGGTAAGAGTGGCTTTCTTTGCAAGGGGGTGCTGCAGAGTCTAACAATATGAGTTAGTGTGGGGGGTGGCCACAGCATAGAGACCAACCACATGGCTTTAGGTCACACAGTGTCAGTCCATCTGGAGGATGAGATCAAACACATGGATAACCAGTTAATCATGGAGCCCAGAAAAGACTCTGAACACCGAAGCCTGAGTGAGCCTCCTTGGTTGGCGACTTTCCATGTATATTCTCACCCACTGACACTAGAAGAGTAACATGACTTGGCTTCACAGAGAGAGAAAAAAAGTCAATGAAAACTCTGCATTTGGAACTCTCCTGGACTCTGTCCTATGTGTCTTTCCCTTTGGTTGATCTTAACCTGATCCTTTCCTTCTACTAAACCGTAACAGTAAGTGCAACAGCCTTCAGTGAGTCCTGTGAATCTTTCCAACCAATATCCTAACTGAGAATGGTATTAGGAACCACACACTCAGCTGATGTCAGAGGAAAGGTGGTCTTGCATGGAGACTGTTTCATCTAGTTGCATGGTTGGGCCTAAACCTGAGCGCACTGCCCAAGACAATCATATTCAATGAGATAATTAAATATGAATACAAACCAAAATCCCTAAGATAGGCACTAAGAAACTCCAGAACACTAACAACCAGCCTCTAAAATAACTCCTAAGAAAACTCTAAGTCACTAAGTGATTTCCAGCTGACTTACCTAACTCCCAAAGGCTCCACCGCTTAATACCATCACTTTGGAGGTTAAGATTTCTACATATGAATTTTGGGAGGACACACACATTCAGAGGGTAGTACCCTCATGAATGGGGTTAGCACCCATTATAAAAGACGGCCAAGAGAGCCCTCATCCCTTCTGCCACACAAGGACACAACAAGAAGTCGGCAGTCTGCAAGCCCAATGTAGAACCTTATAGGATACTGAATCTGCTGGCTCCTTGTTCTTGAACTTCCAG
>SJYQ01095288.1:104881-127180 GCA_006410935.1 Redunca redunca | reverse complement strand
CAGTGGAAACAGTGTCAGACTTTATTTTGGGGAGCTCCAAAATCACTGCAGATGATGATTGCAGCCATGAAATTAAAAGACACTTACTCCTTGGAAGGAAAGTTATGACCAACCTAGATAGTATATTGAAAAGCAGAGATATTACTTTGCCAACAAAGGTCCATCTAGTCAAGGCTATGGTTTTTCCAGTGGTCATGTATGGATGTCAGAGTTGGACTGTGAAATAAGCTGAGTGCCAAAGAATTGATATTTTTGAAGTGTGGTGTTGGAGAAGACTCTTGAGAGTCCCTTGGACTGCAAGGAGATCCAACCAGTCCATCCTAAAGATCAGTCCTGGGTGTTCATTGGAAGGAGTGATGCTGAAACTGAAACTCCAATACTTTGGCCACCTCATGCGAAGAGCTGACTCACTGGAAAAGACCTTGATGCTGGGAGAGATTGGGGGCAGGAGGAGAAGGGAACAACAGAGGATGAATGGCTAGATGGCATCACCGACTCAATGGACGTGAGTTTGAGTGAACTCTGGGAGTTGGTGATGGACAGGGAGGCCTGGCGTGCTGCAATTCATGGGGTCGCAAAGAGTTGGACACAACTGAGTGACTGAACTGAACTGAATGATGCCTTAATGTGTCTGCTTAAATGTGTGTTTATGTGTGTATATTCTAAGCAGAGAAATTAAGATGTGACTATTCATATTACTAAAGGTAAAGAGGGTTATAGAGAGGTTACCAGGCTAGATCTTACTCATTTGCCCTGCTTTGAACTCCTGTTGTTATAACTGTTCTACACTAGCTCCCTGCTATTCAAAGTGTGGTCCTCAG
This sequence comes from Redunca redunca, assembly GCA_006410935.1. Taxonomy (NCBI): domain Eukaryota; kingdom Metazoa; phylum Chordata; class Mammalia; order Artiodactyla; family Bovidae; genus Redunca; species Redunca redunca. The sequence goes on along the minus strand of SJYQ01095288.1, from coordinate 126,359 downwards.
ACCAATAGTATTCACAATCACTGAGGCTGATTACACACAAATGCTGTGGTTCAGGCTCCACCTCAGACACTAGATCAGAGTTTATCTTTTAAAAAAGATTCTCCCAGTTACTTGAGCTTCAATGTGAGAAGCATTTCAGGGTGAGAATTGCTGGTCTCAATCACTCCTTCACTTCATCCTACATAGCCTGGTGATGCTCTTAAACGGTTTGTTCTCCAGACTCATTTCATATCACCACAACAGAACTGAAATATTTTTCTAAGTAGGGCCAGCCGTAATCCCCTCAAATTTTGCTGATATTTTAAGCCTAGTATGCTTAAATGTTACTTTTTTTTATAATACAAATAAGAATATTTAATCTGAGGTTAAATGTTACTTTTAAGCCTTCTGATGCTGAGTCCATGACAGCCAGGTAAATGTGTGTATGTATGTTTGTACACTGGGGATTCCCTGATGGCTCAGACCATAAACAATCTGCCTGCTATGCAGGAGACATGGGTTCGAACCCTGGGTCAGGAAGATCCCCTTGAGAAGGGAATGTCTACCCACTCCAGACTGCCAGGAGAAATACCAATAACCTCAGATATGCAGATGACACCACCCTTATGGCAGAAAGCAAAGAGGAACTAAAGAGCCTCTTGATGAAGATGAAAGAGGAAAAAGCTGGCTTAAAACTCAATATTCAAAAAATGAAGATCATGGCATCCAGTCCCATCACTTCATGGCAGATAGATGGGGAAATAATGGTAACAGTGACAGACTATTTTCTTGGGCTCCAAAATCACTGCAGATGGTGACTGCAGCCATGAAATTAAAAGGCACTTGGTCCTTGGAAGAAGAGCTATGACAAACCTAGATAGAGTATTAAAAGCAGAGACATTACTTTGCCAACAAACGTTCATCGAGTCAAAGCTATGGTTTTTCCAGGAGTCATGTATGGCTGTGAGAGTTGGACCATAAAGAATGTGCCGAAGAATTGATGTTTTTGAACTGTGGTGCTGGAAAAGACACTTGAGAGTCCCCTGGAATGCAAGGAGACTGGACCAGTCAATCCTAAAGGAAATCAACCCTGAATATTCATTGGAAGCACTGATGCTAAAGCTGAAGCTCCAACACTTTGGCCAACTGACGTGAAGAGCCAACTCATTAGAAAAGACCCTGATGCAGGGAAAGATTGAAGGCAGGAGGAGAAAGGGACGAAAGAGGATGAGATGGTTGGATGGCATCACCGACTCAATGGATATGAGTTTGAGCAAGCTCTGGGAGATGGTAAAGGACAAGGAAGCCTGGCGGGCTGCAGTCCATGGGGTCACAAAGAGTTGGAAACAACTGAGCGGCTAACAACGAGTGTGCAGGCACGCACGCCCATGTTCAATATATTCAATTTTCATTATAAAAGGATTAGTGAAAGTCGCTCAGTCGTGTCTGACTCTTTGCAACCCAATGGACTATACAGTCCATGGAATTCTCCAGGCCAGAATACTGGAATTGTGTAGCCTATCCCTTCTCCAGGGGATCTTCCCAACCCAGGGGTCAAACTCAGGTCTCCTGTGTACCAGCTGAACCACAAGAGAAGTCCACAAAAAGATTACGGCTTCCTTTAAAATATCTAACTGTCAAAGCATACTTAAAATAGGATTCAATTTTCAAAAATTCACTGAAACCATAACAAAACCCTCAATTTACTTAATGACCTTCAAAAAAGGCACAAATTACAAAAATGTGCATTGTGCCTTGAGTAGGAATATTTCATTTCTCCTTTAAGAAATAGATTCTCTAAAAAAAAAAAAATAGGTCATTTAGCTTCTTTATGCTCCTATTGTGTTATTCTGAGCGTAATAAGTAAAGACTGAATAGAATAGGGAAATTCAGAAGGAGATATTTTATCTCTCATCAGTCATTTTTAGAATCCATTAATCAGACTGATTCCCATGGGGATTTCTTCTGGTTAAAATTAGATAAAGATATATAGAGATAGAGATGCCATATATAGATTGATACTCCAGAGAATTTTATTTATACACTAGATGGGTTTTATATCATACTTGCACTTTCTTTTTTAGAACCTTTTGAAATCTTTACTGCCTTAAACTTTCTCACATAGGAAGATCATAGTTTTATTATTTACATAATTTTATCAAGTCCCAATGTTTTTAATAAATTTGAATAATGAGAACATGTCATCTAGACTTTGGAGCTAGCTTTTTAATGCTAACAATTATAACTTGCTGATAAGCCTGTCCATGAAATAAAAATTATGCAAATTTCACAGAAGCAGCTTGTTTCAAGACCAAATGAGTAACATTTGTCTAAAATGCTAGAATTGTTCCTCTCTAACCTGCTCCTCTGTGTGTCATCACAGGGACCAGGGAATTGGGCTCACTCAGTTACCCAGTTTTGAATATGAGGGAGGGTCATCCTCTACAAAGGGGATGGATTCTACAATTTGCCTGTGGTCAGTCCTCTAGCCCACCATCAGGGACAGCACAGTACATGCATGTGGTTTGTGTCTATGACTCCGTACAGTACAGAGACCCACTGATAAGGAAATCAGACAGTCCTTCAGGACACATACTCATTGCAAGGGCTGGCAAGAGGCCCAGCCGTGCTGTTTAAGTAGTTCTCTCTCCCCATCCCTTTCCTTTTTCTCCAGGATACATGAGTAAAATGTGTGTTTAATGAGACTCATTATGCCATACTAACTTTATACCCACAAGAAACCTACAACCTAGTTAGTTGAAGAAGCAAAAACAATCCTGGGGTAAAGGCTATACATAACAAAAGAGTTTAAAGACGGGTAGGTCAGTGGGAACTGGTGTGATCACAGAGGAGTTAACAAATGAGTCAGCATCTGGAAATGCTTCGTTGCTGTCATAGAGACAGTCCTGGCACCACAACCTACCGACGATGCAAGTTCATCTCTAATGACCCTTCTTCATGCGTTTACTGAACACGATAAAGATGACACTAGTCATGTAACAATGTCAGGATCATTTGATTATTAATGTTAATTCCTGAGCTCACTAAACATTTCTAGATGACTGAGACTTTACGCCACTTATAGGAAAAAGAGGCTGTTGGACATGGAGAAGCTTTGTGATTAGGCAGACTGGATCCTTCGTGAGGCTTCTGGACAGCTTAAGGAACCCACAGGTGTGTAGTGGGAGGGGTCTGAATTAAAGAGAACTGAGTAGACGCTGTCGTACCATCACCCCCACCTCCAAAACACACTCTCAGATGTTTCTGCCAGAGAGGACGACTGAGGACTGATATTTTAAAGAAATCACATGGTCAGCAGGTGGTCAAATTAAGACTTCGCTGTGAAAAATTTGTCTAATTCAGGATAAGAACACTCAGGAACAGAGAAAGAGGTGAACAGGACTCCATAACACTAAATTGGTATCTTTAAGTATTTAAGTGGTCTCCATGTAGTGACAAAGTTTGAATGAGGATGAGTGGGCAGCACAGTGCAATGGCCCAGTCTGGAAGCAAATAAGCCTCAGCAGAAATCCAAGCTCCCCCACTGTGTGACCGAGCTGCAGAGCCTGCCAGGGAATCTAGCCTAGCCATTCAATTTCTTTATCTGTGAAATGTAGGTAATAACAGGATTTACTTCCTAGGGATGTGAACTTTGTATGTGATGATGTATGGAATGTGTTTAGTGCACTGCTGGGAAAGTGAAAAATTCTCAGCTGGGGTCAGCTTTGGTCATGTTTACTGGGCGAGGCAAGTCAAGGGGGCTGACCAAAAAAACTGCTTAAGGGAAACTTGGGATGAGCCCTGCGCCATCAACAGTTAAGTAAAGACATTTTCTCTCAGTGCTGAGGGAACTGTGTCCTAGGGGTTTGTTGATAAGGGGCAGGGGAGGCTAGAGAATCAACCTAGGTTGGAGTTACAGCCATCAGATCTGTATTCAAGGCAGCAGGAGTGGGGGAGACACAGAGGTCCCAGGACTCTCACCAGCCTAGCTGAGCCAGCTCCCACCAGGAGTGCCTTCCTGGAAGTCCACACAACAGTTAAGTAGTCACCCAGCCACACCCGACTCCAGTGAAAGCTGGGGAATGTTGTTTTGAGGGGAGGGGACACATTGCTTCTCTGAAAAATTGAGGTTCTGTTGCTAAGGAAGGGGAGAACAGATATTTGTTTGCAGCTGGCAGTCTCTTCCACAGTCCCTGAAATGATAATTACTGTACTGGGTGTGTGTGAGGAAGTTCAACAGGATTTAGTGTTCACAGTAATCATGTAGTCTTTGAATTGCACAGGAAAAATGAATATACATAGATTTGCTTTCATAATATAAATATTCTTTGAAATGAAGATTAGCAAAACTAGTAACTAGTTACTTCTACTAAGTAACGAGTGTTGGGGAGGATGCGGCACAAAGAGCCCTCGTGCACTGTTGGTGGGGATGTATACTGATACAGCCACTGTGGGAAACATATAGAGATTCCTCAAAAAACTAAAAATAGAATCACCATACAATCCAGCAATCCTAATTCTAGCTATTTATCCACAGAAAACAAAACATTCATTCAAAAACTATGTGCAGGCCTATGTTCACTGCAACATATAGCCAACATATGGAAGCCATCTAAGTGTCTATAAGCAAATGAAGGAGTAAAGAAGATACGGTATGTATATACATATACACATAAACTAGAATACTACTCAGCCATAAAAAGCGAAATCTTGCCATTTGCAACTATATGGGTGGACCTTCAGGGCACTATGCTAATAAGTTGAATAAATCAGACAGACGAAGACAAAGTACGATTTTACTTGTATGAAACTAAAAAACAAAACAAAGGAACAAATAAAACAAAAGAGAAACAGATTCATAAACATAGAGGGAAAAAAACTGATAATTGCCAGAGAAGAAACGGTTTGAGGGGTGTATGGGTGAAGGATCTTAAGAGGCACAAACTCACAGTTGTAAAATAAACAAGTCATGCTGACATAAGGTACAGCAGGGGGAATATAGACAATAATACTGTGACGACTTTGTAAGGTGACAGAGGGTGGCTTATCATGATGACCATTTTGAAATGCATATAAGTCACTATGCTGTACCCCTGATATTAATATGATATTGTATGTCAATTACACTTTAATTATAAACAATAAATATAATAGGTTTTATTATAATCTGGGACCAGAAATCAATTCATAAGTATTTTACTTGTATCTTTTCAGGAAAACAAGGNAGGTTTTATTATAATCTGGGACCAGAAATCAATTCATAAGTATTTTACTTGTATCTTTTCAGGAACACAAGGCTAATCTGTGTTTTACTACTTATTTTGTGATTTTTATTCTATTCCCCTCTCCTGTCCCCTAAGAACTGAAAGATTAAGAAATTTGAATCAATATATAAAACAGTCCAGATGCCATACTTTAAAACTGTTTATACCTTGAGTGATCTCTTCAGTTGTGTGATAAAAAAACACCATTGTGCCCTAATAAACATGTTTTTTAAAAATCCTAAATTTCAATCTCTGTAAATAAAGTATAAAGTCCTTGTGAACAATGTCTTATATTTATATAACATCTTTTATTTCTATTTTATTCCAAAGTTATTAGGTATTAAAAATACTTCAATATATATTTGAAATATTCCTTTCTTTCCAGGTACTTTTTTTGAACAGTAATTTTTTTCATTTTTTAAAAATTGAGCTATAATTTATGTAAAGAAAAATTCACCCTTTTTAGTGTACAGGTCCATGAGTTTTGATAAATATATGTGGTCATGTAACTATCACCACTGCAATCAAGATATATAACAGTTCTGTCAATGCCCAGTTTTATCTGTGCTCCTTTTTAATCAACCCCTCCCCTTGTATTTGGCAATTACAAATGTAGCTGCTATTGTAGAAGGCAATGGCACCCCACTTCAGTACTCTTGCCTGGAAAATCCCATGGACGGAGGACCCTGGAAGGCTGCAGTCCATGGGGTTGCTGAGAGTCAGACACGACTGAGCGACTTCCCTTTCACTTTTCACTTTCATGCATTGGAGAAGGAAATGGCAACCCACTCCAGTGTTCTTGCCTGGAGAATCCCAGCAACAGGGGAGCCTGGTGGGCTGCTGTCTATGGGGTCACACAGAGTCGGACATGACTTAACCGACTTAGCAGCAGCAGCAGCAGCTGCTATAAGCATTTCTATACAGGTTTCTGTGTAAATGTAAGTTTTTATTTCACTTGAGTAAATACCTAGGAGTAGTACTGCTGGATCACCAAATACCCATTCAAAGCCCCAAATCAAAAGTTAGCTTAGATATCAAGTTTCTATTAAGCACTTTGACAGTCATCCCCAAAGATCTGCATAATAATAAGTTACTAAAAAGAGAAACTGGCACCAATACTTTAAGATATAGCCCAAGGGACATTAATAAAGTAGGTTACAAGTAAAGGGACAAAATGTATCAGGATCTATTTTACACTGTGAAATAAGAGGAAATATTAGACACTGAAAAGCAATAAAGAAACACACGGTTTTAAGACACATGTATTCCCATTGGTGCTATAACTTATACTTCCTTCTCTTACTCTTCCTACAAATCACATTTCTGAACTTTAAAAAGACTGTCGAAGAGAATAGAGATGACTTTTGGAGGTCATGGTACATTCTGATGTTTGCTTACGTGGAAGCTTCTAAAGAGGAACTCACTGTAATAAATGATACAATCAACCTTAAAGAAATGTTGGGATTTTCTGAGCCAAATAAGACATATCACTCCATCCTAGAATCAGAACTAAAAGGAAACGTAAATATAATCTCATCCCACTCTCTCGGTTCACAAATTAGAAGAAAAGCAAAGTCAGAGAGGAGAAATCACTTGCTCACAAAGTGAAAGTGGAAGTCGCTCAGTTGTGTCCGATTCTTTGTGACCCCATGGACTATACCAGGCCAGGATACTGGAGTAGGTAGCCTTTCCCTTCTCCAGGGGATCTTCTCAACCCGGGGATCGAACCCAGGTCTCTGACACTGCAGGAGGATTCTTTACCAGCTGAGCCACAAGGGAAGCCCAAGAATACTTGAGTGGGTAGCCTATCCCTTCTCCAGCGGATCTTCCTGGTTCGATTCCCAACGCAGGAATCGAACCAGGGTCTCCTGCTCTGCAGGTGGATTCTTTACCAACTGAGCTATCAGGGAAGTTTGCTTACAAGGGGAAGGCAAATAGAGGGGTGGATGGTATGGGAATTCAAATATAATCCTGTTATATGAGGGCAAACAGTATACTACCGCATAATATGCCATTTTGGCACACTGATCATTTTAAGTTAAAGTTACTTAAGAAACAGCCAGAAGAACAGTACTGTGTATATATGTCAATGCTACCCTCCCAATTTACTCTACCTTCTCTTCCCTGTGTCCATGAGCAAAATAGATAGCTAGTGAGAAACTGCTGTATAGCACAAGGAGCTCAGTCTGATCCTCTGTGATGACCTAGAGGGGTGGTATGGCGGGGATGGGAGGGAGGCTTAATAGGGAGGGGACACGTGCATACATATAGCCGATTCACACTGTGGTACAGCAGAAACTAACACAACATTGTAAAGCAGTTATATTCCAATTAAAAAAAAAACACTACTGTGACCTTCCTTTGTTCCACTGAAAGCAGCAAATATATTTCCCATGGAAGGGTACTCTCCCTTGATCTGGCAGGGAGGCATCCTTATTGCCAGGGATAGGGAACTGGGGGTTGAGAAGACTGTTTAAGCAAACCTCGTTACTTCTTCACTAATTAGTTATCCTAAGTCCAAAGCCCTTTGTTTTGTCAGTTCTTCACAAATGTATTATTTCATTGTCTAAAAGATATAGAAGCTGCCTATTTAGGTCAATTCTTTTGAGTTTTATTTCTATGAAGTCTTGCACATACAAATTTAAATTCGTTTTTCTCCTGGTAATCTATTTTAATTTAATCATTAGACAACTAAAGAATCTAAAAGGGAAGAAAGAATAAGGTTTTTTCCCCTACATATATAAATATTAAATTCTCAACGGCTCTAGCACATAGACCAATATCACAGGTATAATGTTTACCAAGGAAAACAGAGGAACAAAAGGGATAGCTCTGTGGTTTTTTGTTTAAAGTAAATATTTTATTATAGCACCTCAGTAATTCTTTTTTCTAATTATAGGATGTACTGACTGGAACTAGAAATGAGGGAAAATAAATCAACTGCAGGGCTTATATTGATAGAGAACTCAACCAATGAGTAGTAATTTTCTATCACAGGTACAGAATGGGGGAATACCGCTGGATTTCTTTTAATTTTGAAGGTGCATAGATTGCAGTAAAAAAAAAAAAACTAGGACTCATTCTCATCTTGTGCTTAGTCACTCAGTTGTGTCTGACTCTTTGTGACCCCATGGACTGTAGCCCTCTAGGCTCCTCTGTCCATGGGATTCTCCAGGCAAGAATACTGGAGTGGGTTACCATGCCCTCCTCCAGGGGATCTTCCCAACCCAGGGACCAAACCCAGATCTCCCACATTGCAGGCGAATTCTCTACCATATGAGTCACCAGGGAAGCTATGAAAGCAGTAATCTCATTCATGACAGCCCCACCCTCGTGACCTAATTGCCTCAAAAGGTCCCTCTGCTAAAATCGACCCACTGGGATTAGGTTACAACATCTGAATTTGCGGAGGACACAACAGTCAGTCTATAGCACTTTCTGATCAGACTTTTATTCTTCATATCATCCATGTCATACACAACTCAAGAGAAGCAGAAAATAAAGTTGAAAACTATGTGCTGTGCTTGGTCGCTCCGTTGTGTCTGACTCTTTGCAACCCCACAGATTACAGCCCGCCAGGCTCCTCTGTCCATGAGGATACTCCAAGCAAGAAAACGCCATATCCCACTCTGAATTTATGTCTATACTTATTTTACTTTGTAATGTTTATTCAGAAGAAATGCTGGTGGAAATGTAATAATGTGGGCCTGTGGCTAATGTTTACATTTAAAAGTTTAAAAAGCAAATTACAAATATGTATCACATGTATGGAGTTCTGATACTGACATGGATATGAGTGATCTCCCATGGGAACCTGGTCATTAAGTACTTTTAAAATATAACCAAAGTCAGTTTTGCATCCAAGTCTGTTCGGATTTATGTCCTTGGTTCCCAAATGTCATATCTAAATGTCATGATACAAGATAAGAACAGGCCCTTAGCTTTGAAATGGGTTGTGACAATAAAGAACAAAAATGGTAGTTCATATATATGAACTTTTCACTATTAAGAGTGAAAAGCACATAAATGTCATCTACAATTTCTACTATCAGAAATTTGTTATTTAGAGCACAACTCCCAGTGAAGATGCTTTTTACCTCCAACAGTAATTATGAAATTAATTATTCAAACATTCTCTTGGGCACAATATAAAAGTTTAACCTATAACTTAGTGATATTCCAATGAAAATATATACATGTGTGGAAAAAGTGAGAGAGAAAATATCATTATAAAATGGATGGATTGCCATTATACACACAGCAAACTATCCCATTTGTTTTTAACTGGCTTGTTAGAAATAAATACCCACTATTCAATCTTTACTATGCAAGACCACTAGTAATTAATAAATTTTAAGGTATGTAAGGGCTTTCCAAGTGACTCAGCGGTAAAGAATCCACCTGCCAGTGTAGGAGACGCAGGAGACACCGGTTTGATCCCTGGATTAGGAAGATCTTCTGGAGGAGGAAATAGCAACCCACTCCAGTATTCCTGCCTGGAGAATCCCAGAGGAGCCTGATGGGCTACAGTTCATAGGGTCACACAGAGTCAGACACAACTGACCGACTGAGCACACACAAGATAAGTAAATCACTAATATTAACCTTTCAGTATTTTTGGAAAACATTCTTCAAACAAATAATGTACAGGTTACCTTTCTATTTTTTCATCATTTAAAAGTCATGTGACAAAAATATGCACACAGCTTTGCAAAATGAGGTGAAATACACACACACCCTGAAGCTTGCTCTAACTTACATGTCCAAGAGCCAGAGAAATCAATCAGTACTTGTAGATATTCTTTATTCTAAAGCTCTCTTTCTACTTATTGACTAATAGATGTATATTTAAAGTGGAAGAGTTATTAAAACTTCAGGAGAATCAAATTTTTGACTTCTGAAATAACAGAGCTTCTGGCTTCAATATGGAAGTTCAAGCAACTGGGAGTCATTCTGTTTGCTCTGCTTCTGCACTGACATGTGGACTAAGTGGTGAACTAAACCATTTGCTAGAAACTCCTTAGTATAATAGAGAGGAAGGAGACCCAAGACTCCAACACATGTGTTATGGGTTTTATCTCATGTGAACTGTTCACTGACCCTCTGAGAGGGCATAGCTGACTCTTCCTTCACCAGAACACACTGCAGGGCTGGATAGGGGCACAGGACAGCATCTGAACTGGGGAGTCCCCTGTGGCTGCACACTGTCCTGGGCCGTGTGGCTCTCCTAGAGCTTCGGTGAACTCCCAACACCCTTTATGTCTCTGTTTATAGCCCCTAGAGGAGGTTCTCTCTGTGGCCAAGATCTCTGAGACCTTAGCTCAGGGCATTCTCTGATAAAGCTAGGGAAATTAAGACAACAGTAACTAAAGAGAGCTGGAACCAAAGACTTAAAGAGGGAGGAGCCCTGCCTGAAGATAGAGCAGAGAGAAATCTTCTAGGGAAAGCAGAGGAGCCGCAAGGTGCAGCTGTCTCAACCTCTCTATTGCCAGCCCTAGGATACCCCAAGTTGATTATATCAGAGAAAACAGAACGTTCTCTCTGACGGATGCTCTCAGCTAGCTCTTTCACCACAGCACTCTGGACAGTCCCTACACCCCCTGGCACCCCCAACCATACCCAGAGCTCCCTGCACTGCTGCCAGGCCCAGCTAGCTCTTCTCTCCTGCTGGTCCTCCTGGTCACACTGCTCTGTCCTCTTTCGGAAGAAACTGACTTGTGTGGGTCAGCTGTTCACAAGACCAGGGCCCCTTGAACACTCATTACTGTTCTTCATCACCTCCTGTAATAAGAGGATTTTTTAAACTGGGATTTTTGCTCTATACCTCCTAAGAGAAAAGAAGGTAAAGCTGGAAACCAGACTGTACTCCCCAAGGGGCGGTACCCAGCAGGGAGGGTCATGGGTCAGGAGAGAGTTGCAGGGAAGAAGTAAAAATAAAGGAAGAGAAGGAAGGTGGGACAGAGGTGAGGAGAGACTGAGAGACAAGAGGGAAGATATGATAGGAATAAACAGGAATGCTGAACAAAGAGGGGCAAGCCTGGGGAAATACTTTGGGAAAACGGATGAATGAACTGGAACTTTAGTATATTTTGCTCAGTGATATGCAATAAAGTCTGGAATAACCTCTTTAAGGAACCTAGAGCCAGGATTGATGTTACTTGGCAAGGTTTCCAGAGCTTGGAACAGTGGAGGTAGAGAGCAGGTTTAGACAGGCCAGGGAGTAGAGGCAGGTTTCAAGTCCAATAGTTATTCTCAGTTGACATCTCCAATGGCTTAAGTTTACAAACAACAGTCTTGCAATAATCCTATACAACAATGATCTTAATCATGATGATGCAAAATATATAAATTGAGGTTAAATTGTATAAAATCACAGAACATTCCCTAAAAAGCTTACAGTACTGCATCCCTTATGACCTTGGTTTTTTAAAACAAAATTGAAATAACACACCCATGTGTTATTTATGTTCACTATATGCAAACTGAGGCTTATCTTTGCAAACAAACCAAACTAACTCACCCAGTCTGTATATCACCCCTGGTGCAGTGCCCTCTCAAAGGTCTGTTCTCATCCCTCCTACCACGTTGTGTCATCTTTTCCGGTCTTTATTTAAAATAAGCAAAGACAATGTAGTAAGGGGTGTCCAGGCCACAGATGCCCTGTGTTTCATTTCTATTGAGAAAATCTGCTATCTTTGATGGAAAAGAGATGAGGATTCTAATTCACAATGACTTAGCAAGAAAGTTCCAGAAGCAATGATGAACTGTGCAGTAAACTGACACAGTAGGCTACGTGTGCCCAGATCACAACCAGTCACCAGAACAAGAAATGTGACAAACACAGGGCAAGGAGAAAAATGGGGAGTCAAGAAATAGCCTAAATAGAGAGACACACGTAGAAATATACACATATGAACTAATTGTTTATAGGGCTTCCCTGATAGCTCAGTTGGTAAAGAATCTGCCTGCAATGCTGGAGATCCCAGTTTGATTCCTGGGTCAAGAAGATCACCTGGAGAAGGGATAGGCTACCCACTCCAGTATTCTTGGGCTTCCTTTGTGGCTCAGCTGGTAAAGAATCCACCTGCGATGTGAGAGGCGAGGGTTCGACCCCTGGGTGGGGAAGGTCCCCTGGAGAAGGGAAAGGCTACCCACTCTAGTATTCTGGCCTGGAGACTTCCAGACTGTATAGTCCATGGAGTCGCAAAGAGTTGGACATGACTGAGCAAATTTTACTTTCACTTTCAGTGGTTTATAAATTTTTATTTCTAAGACAAAGAATAAGGAAGGAGTATTTAAAATGTTATGTTGGTCAAGTTTAAAAGAACCAAAATAAACTGCCAAGGAATCTAAAAAGCTTAAATAAATATAATAATTTAAATTACAGATGAGCAAAAATGCAGCATATCAGATCTATAGAAGGATGATAATTTTCTCAGCTTTGAAGCAACAGACACAAATGCCATTTTACACTCTCAAGCTGCAAAATAATATAACACCCAAGGTTGGCAAAGCAATTGACTATGATGGTATATTAAACATTATAACACTTTTAGAAATGTGGTAAAATGTAGAACTGTTATTAGCATTTACATTCATTTATGTGATAACTACTCAAAAGTATACTAATTCAGTGTAAAAAAGATAATAACAAATAAATAATAAAGTTAATTGCTTGCTAATTGATTTAAAAGTTTATAATTACATAAAGACCAAACACTGAGGAAATGTCTTAATAAATTATGGAACACAAACCTGTTACACCAACCAGAATGCAGATATTCAAAATAATGAAAGTGAAAGTCAGTCAGTCATGTCCAACTCTTTGTGACCCCATGGACCGTATCCACTACTGCTAAGTCGCTTCAGTCGTGTCTGACTCTGTGCGACCCCATAGACGGCAGCCCACCAGGCTCCCCCGTCCCTGGGATTCTCCAGGCAAGAACACTGGAGAGGGTTGCCATTTCCTTCTCCAATGCATGAAAGTGAAAAGTGAAAGTGAAGTCACTCAGTCGTGTCCCACTCTTTGGGATCCCATGGACTGCAGCCTACCAGTCTCTCCTGCATCCATGGGATTTTCCAGGCAAGAGTACTGGAGTGGGGTGCCATTGCCTTCTCTGACTGTATAGGAGAAGGACTGTATAGGCCATGGAATTCTCCAGGCCAGAATACTGGAGTGGGTAGCCTTTCCCTTCTCCAGGGGATCTTCCCCACCCAGGGATCGAACCCAAGTCTCCTGCATTGCAGGCAGACTCTTTACAAGCTGAGCCACAAGGGAAGCCCAAGAACACTGGAGTGAGTAGCCTATCCCTTCTCCAGTGGATCTTCCTGACCCAGGAATCAAACTGGGGTCTCCTGCATGGCAGGCAGATTCTTTACCAACTGAGCTATGAGGGAAGCTTTAATAATGCTGCAATTAAACATAGAAGCAACCTAGATGTCCGTAGACAGATGAATGGATAAAGAAGCTGTATGGTACATATTGGAATATTGGAATATGTACCACATATGGTAATAATGAAATATTACTCACCCATAAAAAGGAGTGCATTTGAGTCAGTTCTGATGAACTGAATGAACCCAGAACCTATTATACAGAGTGAAGGAAGTCAGAAAGAGAAAAACAAGTATCATATGCTAACACATATGTATACATGCAATCTAGAAAGATGACACTGATGAAATTATTTACAGGGCAGCGGTGAAGACACCGATATAGAGAACAGACTTATGGACACAGGGGTCTGGGAAGGAAGGAAAGGGTGGGATGTATGGATACAGAAACATGGAAACTTATATTACCTTATATAAAATAGATAGCCAATGGGAATTTGCTGTATGACTCAGGGAACTCAAACCAAGGCTCTATAACAATCTAGAGGGGTAGGATGGGGAGGGAGGTGAGAGGGAGGTTCAAGAGGGAGGGGGACATATGTATACTTATGGCTGATTCATGTTGATGTTTGGCAGAAACCAACACACTTCTGTAAAGCAATTATTCTACAATTAAAAAATAAATATACTTTAAAAAATACCACAATTACATTAAGTGAAAGGTTGTTGTTGTTCAGTTGCTCAATCATGTCTAACTCTTTGCAACCCCATGGACTGAAGCCCGCCAGGCTTCCCTGTCCATCATCTCCCTGAGCTTGCTCAAACTCTTGTCCATTGAGTCAGTGATGTCATCCAACCATCTCATCCTCTCTTGTCTCCTTCTCCTCCTGCCTTCAATCTTTCCCTGCATCAGGATCTTTTCTAATGAGTCAGCTCCTTGCATCAGGTGACTAAAGTACTGGAGCTTCAGCTTTAGCATCAGTCTTTCCAATGAATATTCAGAATTGATTTCCTTTAGGAATGACTATTTTGATTTCCTTACAGTCCAAGGGACTCTCAAGAGTCTTCTCCTACACTACAGTTCAAAAGCATCAATTCTTAGGCACTCAGCCTTCTTTATGGTCCAACTCTCACATCCATACATAACCTCTCAAGAGTCTTCTCCTACACTACAGTTCAAAAGCATCAATTCTTAGGCACTCAGCCTTCTTTATGGTCCAACTCTCACATCCATACATAACTACTGGAAAAACCATAGCTTTAACTATCCGGACCTTTGTAGGCAAAGTGATGTCTCTGCTTATTTTTACGGTAGTGAAAAAAAAATGAGTGATTTTAATTTCATACTTAGAAGTCTTACTAATATCTTTCTAAAATCTATATTTTAAAAAAACTGAATCCTCAAAATTTTCCAGTATGTATAATTCTGTCTTTGTTGGGTCAAGCTAGCCTTAATTCATTATAAACTGCATAACTTTGGGACATTTTTCTATGCAATACCATGCTTAATAACATTTTAAAATCAGATTCAGGAGATATATATCCCTATTTCACCTCTTTATCTAGTTAGACAAATTTCTAAAATCAAATATAATTTTGTTCCAGATGTGGAAAAAGATTTTCAAACTGGGTACATACTGACCATATGGCAATACAGAAAACTATTTGCAATGTTCTAAGGATTATTTAAAATACTGACTAAAGAGAAGATTTTAAAGTTTAAATTAAAAATATAGACTTAAGCGTGATTTTTGCTTGCAATATAATATGGTATCATTACATATTTATATAACATCCATAATAATAAAAAAGAAATATGTATATACATCAATTGCCATGGAATATAAATAATTTCTTGTCTCATAAAACAGGATGTGGTCAGTGAGTGACATTTTGTAGGCATTGTAATAAAATATTTTCCATGGATGTGACAGAGTTTCATAAGACTTTTACCAGTTATTATTCACTTATTGACATAATATATGCATGCATACATACGTACATATATTAACTTCCCCAACATGTAGAGTAATCCACAGGGACAAAGCTAATGGTCACTGACAGCAAATAAAAACATCTATAATTTACTGAACTTTTACTATGCATTGGTCAGAATGCTAAGCCCTTTACATGAATTATTTCATTTAATCACCCCAGTAGCCCTAAGTCAGGTGCTACCTTCACTAGCTTTTGACTATGAGACACCTGGGGTGTGTTTCTATGAAACTATCTTGTTCAGGCCATCATTCCATATTTACTGCAAGGGTACAATTATTCTACTGGAAACTTGTGTAGTTCATTTGAGATATTTCCCTAAAGTTGTAATTATTATACTTCAACTTAGAAAATGACATAATCACTGTTTGTTTGTTTTTTAAACTCAAATTCTCCTCCAGGTCTCCAATATGATAGTTTCCTTAATTGCTGGGGAAAATAGAGAATATAGGAAGAAAGAAGAGCTTTTTTAAACCATTGACAGTCCAGGGTATCCCTCTTTGGAGAGCAAGCATATGTAAAGACAATCTGTCTCCTGAAAGTCAGTCATTTTCCTAGACAGTCAATCATCTATATGTGCAAGTCTAAAGCTATAAACATCATTTTTGCCAATGCATTCTAAATCTAAGGGATCGTAAATTACTCTGGGTTTTGAGCTTTTTAAATCACTCTAGCTTTTGAATTACCACTTTCAACAATCCAGTCTAGTACATTATTTAGACTGGAATCATTTTTATCATATCTAATTATTCATTTCCAATTACATTTCAACAGATATTACAGTAACTGGGTTTAAAGGCACTTTGTTGTGTACTATTTGTAACAGTGAAAAACGGTAAGCAACTAAATGTGTCTCAGTTGATTAAATGCATATATGCTGGCATCTACCTAGATAAATGCCTATAACACCCAACTGTAAATAGTAGTGATTTTTATAAAGCAGGATATGTTTGGGAGGTATGGGGGAGTCTCATTCCACATTGTACATTTCTGTATTATTTGATAGTTGTACAACCATCTTGTTTCACTTTTTCAACTTTTGCAAAGAGTTAAAAAAAAATTCTAAAAGAACAAGTTAGTGCCATATCAGATAGAAAAACATGTCAGTTGAGAAAAACATGTCAAAACTCCTTCATTCTCTTCTGCAGTTCTACAACTGACAAGTTCATGAGACTGTCAAAATGGCTTTCCCCTCCTGTTGACTCTGTCGTTTGAAATATCTACTCAAATTTTACTAACACTATCTTAAGTAAAATTCTGAAGGTCTGTCATTTCTCAGGTGAGAGAATCAAGTATTAACTTATTCTTACTGTCACAATTATAGACAGAATAAAGTAGGATCATTTATATATTTAATATATATTAATTTTACTCTTCACATTGCACTTCCAGTTCTGTTTAAGTCTTCTTTTTCTTACCACAGTAAAAAGAAATATGTGGAACCTGACTTAGCACGTGGCTTCAGCATCTCAAGCAGAGTGACAAAACAGACTGTGATCCAATGATCATACAAGAAAAAGAAATAAAGGGCATCCAAATTGGAAAGGAAGAAGTAAAACTGCTACTATTTGCAAAGGACATGATACTATATATGGAAAATACATTTTTTTCTAAAGCTTCCACCCCCAAATTATTAGAACTAATAAATGCATTCAGGAAAGTTGCAGGTTACAAGACTGGTATACAGAAATCTGTTGCCTTCCTATACACCAATAATGAACTATCAGAAAGAGAAAGCAAAAATACATACACACACATATATATATATATTAAAATCACATCAAAAAGAATAATACCTAGGAATAAACTTAACCAAGAAGGTGAAAGACCTATTCTCTGAAAAATATAAAAGAGTGATGAAGGAAACTGAAGATGGTACAAAGATATGGGAAGTTATTTTGCACTCTTGGATTGGAAGAATTATATTGTTAAAATGGCCATACTACCCAAAGAAATTAACAGATTCAAGGCAACCCCTATCAAAACAACCACCCATGACATTTATCAGAGAACTACAACAAATAATCTAAAAAGTATTTAGAACCAAAAAAGACCACAAATTGCCAAAGCAATCCCAAGAAAAAGAATAAAGCTGAAGGTATCATGCTCCCTGACTTCAAATACTACAAAGCTGTGTGCTCAGTCGCTTAGTCTTGTCTGACTCTTTGCAATCCCATAGACTATAGCCCACCAGTATCTTCTATTCATGGGATTTTTTCTCAGGAAGAATACTAGAGTGGGTTGTTATTTCCTCCTCCAGGGGATCTTTCTGACCCAGGGATGGAACGCCCCACCTCCCTATCCTGTCTCTTGAATCTCCTGCATTGGCAGACAGATTCTTTACCACTAGTGCCACCTGGGAAGCCCCTGCTGCTGCTTCGTTGCTTAAGTCGTGTCCGACTCTGTGTGACCCCATAGACAGCAGCCCACCAGGTCTCCCGTCCCTGGGATTCTCCAGGCAAGAAAATTGGAGGGGGTTGCCATTTCCTTCTCCAATGCAAAAAGTGAAAGTGAAGTCACTCAGTCGTGTCCAACTCCTAGTGACCCCATGGACTGCAGCCTACCAGGCTCCTCTGTCCATGGGATTTTCCACGCAAGAGTACTGGAGTGGGTTGCCATTGCTTTCTCCATGGGAAGCCCCTACAGGAATCAAAATACCAAAGAACTGGCAAAAAGCAGACCTTGGATCAGTATTGAGAGCCCAGAAATAAAAGCATGCACCTGTGGTCAATTAATCTGCAACAAAGTAGGCAATAACATACAGTGAAGAGAGCATAGGTAGAACATTCTTTGACATAAATCATAGCAATACTTTTTTGGATCTGTCTCCTAAGGCAAAAGAAATAAAAGCAAAAGTAAACAGATGGGACCTGATCAAACTTAAAAGCTTTTGCACAGCAAAGGAAATCATCAACAAAATAAAAAGACAACCTACCAAAGGGGAAAAGATATTTGCAAATGATATGATTGACATGGAGTTAATATTAAAAAATATAAATAGCTCATACAACTTAATACGTTAAAAAAAAAACACAAAAGCAAACAACTCAATCTGGGCACAACACCTGAATAGCTATTTTTTCAGAACAAAACATAAAAAAGAAGATGTCTAAGAGGCAAATGAAAAGATGCTTGACATAGCTAAGTATTAAGAGAAACGGAAATCAAAACTACGATGAGATATCACTTCACACCTGTCAGAATGGCTATCATCAAAAAGTTTACAAAGTTATTTGTAAGAAGTTTTTACAAATAACAAAAGGATGTGGAGAAAAGGGAATCCTTGTACACTGTTGATAGGAACGTGAACTGGTATGGGCACTGTGGAAAACAACATGGATATTTCTCAAAAAACTAAAAATAGAACTACCATATGATTCAGCAATTTCTGGGTACACACTCAGAAAAAAATGAGGACATCAACTCAAAAAGGTATATGCACACCCATGCTTAAAGCAGCACCATTTAAAACAGCCAAGATACAAATCAACTCAAGTGTCCATCAACATACTTAAGAAGATGCGCTGTATATACGTATGTATGTGGTGTGTGTGTGTGTGTACACACATGAGGGCTTCCCAGGTGGTACTAGAGATAAAGAACATACCTGCCAGTGCAGGAGACATAAGAGACGAGCCTTGGGTCTGGAAGATCCCGTGGAGGAGGGCATGGCAACCCACTTCAGTATTCTTGCCCAGAGAATCCCATGGACAGAGGAGCCTGGCAGGCAACAGTCCATGGGGTCACAAGGAGTCAGACATGACTGAAGTGACTTAGCACACATGCATGCATATGCACACAGTGGAACATTACTCAGTCTGAAAAAGAATGAAATTCTGTCGCAGCAATGTGGATGCACCTAGAGAATACTATGCTTAGTGAAATAAGTCAGACAAATACTGTATGATATCACTTATTTGAGAAATCTAAAAAGTAAAACAACAAATGTATACAGTAAAACAGGAACAGATTCACAGATACAGAAAACAAATTAGTGGTTACTAGTGGGGAGAAAAAAGGGTGAGGGGCAAGATAGGAGCATGGGTTAAGAGGTACAAACTATCATGTATAAAATAAAGAATAAAGATACATTGTATAGAACAGGCGGCCGGGAGGGGCAACCCCATGTCCAAGGAGCGGTGGCTGCGCAGGCGCCAGAGGGCCTAAAGGAGCTATTCCACGTTCAAGATCGGGAGGGGTGGTGGTGAGGAGATAACCCTCATCCAAGGTAACAAGCAGCAGCTACGCTTTGCTGGAGCAGCCGTGAAGAGACACCCCATGTCCAAGGTAAGAGAAACCCAAGTAAGACGGTAGGTATTGCAAGAGGGCATCAGAGGGCAAACACACTGAAACCATAATCACAGAAAACTAGTCAATCTAATCACACTAGGACCACAGCCTTGTCTAACTCAATGACACTAAGCCATGCCCTGTGGGGCCACCCAAGACGGGCAGGCATGGTGGAGAGGTCTGGCGCAATGTGGTCCACTGGAGAAGGGAATGGCAACCCGCTACAGTATTCTTGCCTTGAGAACCCCATGAACAGTATGAAAAGGCAAAATGATAGGATACTGAAAGAGGAACTCCCCAGGTCAGTAGGTGCCCAATATGCTACTGGAGATCAGTGGAGAAATAACTCCAGAAAGAATGAAGGGATGGAGCCAAAGCAAAAACAATACCCAGTGTGGATGTGACTGGTGATAGAAGCAAGGTCTGATGCTATAAAGAGCAATATTGCATAGGAACCTGGAAGGTCAGGTCCATGAATCAAGGCAAATTGGAAGTGGTCAAATAGGAGATGGCAAGAGTGAACGTCGACATTCTAGGACTCAATGAACTAAAATGGACTGGAATGGGTGAATTTAACTCAGATGACCATTATATCTACTACTGTGGGCAGGAATCCCTTAGAAGAAATGGAGTAGCCATCATGGTCAACAAAAGAGTCTGAAATGCAGTACTTGGATGCAATCTCAAAAAAGACAGAAGGATCTCTGTTCGTTTCCAAGGCAAACCATTCAATATCACGGTAATCCAAGGCTATGCCCCAACCAGTAATGCTGAAGAAGCCGAAGTTGAACAGTTCTATGAAGACCTACAAGACCTTTTAGAACTAACACCCCAAAAAAGATGTCCTTTTCATTATAGGGGACTGGAATGCAAAAAGTAGGAAATCAAGAAACACCTGGAGTAACAGGCAAATTTGGCCTTGGAATGCGGAATGAAGCGGGGCAAAGACTAATAGAGTTTTGCCAAGAAAATACACTGGTCATAGCAAACACCCTCTTCCAACAACACAAGAGAAGACTCTACACATGGACCTCACCAGATGATCAACACCGAAATTAGACTGATTATATTCTTTGCAGCCAAAGATGGAGAAGTTCTATACAGTCAACAAAAACAAGACCAGGAGCTGACTGTGGCTCAGATCATGAACTCCTTATTGCCAAATTCAGACTGAAATTGAAGAAAGTAGGGAAAACCACTAGACCATTCAGGTATGACCTCAATCAAATCCCTTATGATTATAGCATGGAAGTGAGAAATAGATGTAAGGGCCTAGATCTGATAGATAGAGTGCCTGATGAACTATAGAATGAGGTTCAGGACATTGTAGAGGAGACAGGGAACAAGATCATCCCCATGGAAAAGAAATGCAAAAAGGCAAAATGGCTGTCTGAGGAGGCCATACAAATAGCTGTGAAAAGAAGAGAACTGAAAAGCAAAGGAGAAAAGGAAAGATATAAGCATCTGAATGCAGAGTTCCAAAGAATAGCAAGAAGACATAAGGAAGCCTTCCTCAGCGATCAATGCAAAGAAATAGAGGAAAACAACAGAATGGGAAAAACTAGAGATCTCTTCAAGAAAATTAGAGATACCAAGGGGACATTTCAAGCAAAGAT
>SJYQ01095288.1:86497-104377 GCA_006410935.1 Redunca redunca | reverse complement strand
CTTTAAACTGAGTGTACTGTATAAAAACATTGAATCACTATGCTGCCCACCTAAAACTAATGCAATATTGTAAGTCAACTATACTTTAAAGAAACAACAGACTATGATCATAATCACCATTTAGAAACACAGCATCTCTTAAGTGTCAGAACTGTAGGTCAACCCCAATTTAAAGGGAGTGTAGAACTTTTTCATCATCCCAGATAGAAAGCTGCTTTCTGTCTCCTCTCATCATTCTTCTTGTCTTTCTCTGTATATATATATATTTAGCACAAACCTCAGACCCTTCTTTAGTAATAAATTTTAGCACTTAATCAGCTTTACTGAAGTCTAATACAAATCCTTCACCTGTCATCTTAAACTGATTTCATCTCATTTTCTTTTGAGAATTAACTCTGGATTTGCACACTCTGAAATAATCCCAAAGAAACCAAACATTAAGAGATTCACTGGTACAAAAAAAAAAAACAGAAAAGAACTGTTACTATGATGTGTGTGAAACACCCCAAACAGTTGGGGAGAAAACAGAAGGCCTAGCCAAGTTGAAATTTCCAGTCTCTGAACATTTAGGTGATAAACATCTAGATTATCTTTTATTTCTTTCTTTTCGGCTACACTAGATCTTCGGTGCTGTGCGTGGGCTCTCTCTTGTAGAGAGGGAGGGCTGCTATTTGTCCAGTGTGAGGGCTTCTCCTGTTGCAGAGCACAAGCTCTAGGCGCACGGGTTTCAGTGGTGGCAGCACGTGGGCTCAGTAGCTGCCCCCAGGCTCTAGACTGCGTGCTCAGCAGTTGTGGCGAGGGCTTAGTTGCTCCACAGTAAGTGGCATCTTCCGGGACCAGGGACCAAACCAGTGTGCCCTGCGTTGGCAGGTGGACTCCCATCCACTGCACCACCAGGGAAGTCATAGATTATCTCTTGATTTAAATATTTTTCTTTATCTTCTCTTTACATAACTCTCCATTTAAATACAGAACCATTAATATTTGTTCACATGCAAATATTTACCAGTACTGTTTTCAATAATTTTAGAAAGTCTGTTTTGAAGGCAGTAGAAATCTGTTGCAAATAAATCAATTATAAAATAATTCACTAATTGAGTTTTAAGACGGTTTATTTACCAAAGAAAACATGGGTACTTTCAAGTAAACTTTTTTAATTCATTTTTTTATCTTCCAGTTTTATTGAGACATAACTGATATGCAGCATTGTATAAGTTTAAGGTGTACACTGTAAAGATCTGATTTACAAACATCATTAAATGATTGTCATAATACATATAGTGACAACCCATCATCTCATATAGATATAAAAGAAAAAGAAATATTTTTTCTCGTGATGAGAACTCTTAGGATTTACTCTCAACCACTTTCATATATAACATATACCAGTATTAATTATATTAATCATGTTGTACATTACATTTCTGCTACTGCTGCTGCTAAGTCGCTTCAGTCGTGTCCGACTCTGTGTGACCCCATAGATGGCAGCCCACCAGGCTCCTCCGTCCCCAGGATTCTCCAGGCGAGAATACTAGTATGTACTTATAACTGAAAGCTTGTACCTTTTGATCACTTTCATCCAATTCCCCCTTCTCCCCACCCTCCCTCACGGCCATAAATCTGATCTCTTTTCTATGAATTTGTTAAAAATAATTGACCTGCAACACTATGTTAGTTTATGGTGCACAACACTCTGATTCGATATTCCTATAAATTACAAAATGATCACCAAAGTAAGACTAGTTACCACTCATCACTATAAAATATTATTATTATTGACTATATTCCCCATGCTGTACATGTCATCTTCACGACTCATTGATTTTTAACTGGAAGTTTGTTTCTTTTAACCTCCCTCACCTTTTTCTCTCATCCACTACTCCCTTCATGTGTTCTCACCCTTCTGGCAACTTCGTTTGTTCTTTCCATCTAGTTCTGTTTCTGTTTTTTTTTCTTATGTTTATTTGTTTTGTTTTTTATAGTCCAGGTACATGTGCATGCTCAGTTGTGTCCAACTCTTTGTGACCCCATGGACTGTAGCCTGCCAGGATTCTCTGTCTGTGCTATTGTCCAGGCAATAATACTGGAGTGGCATATAAGTCAAATCACATAGCATTTGTCTTTCTCTGCCTGACATTTCACTTTAGCATAATAGCCTCAAGGTCTATCCCTGTTGTCACAAATGATAAGACTTTGTTCTTTTTTATGGCTGAGTAATACTTCATTGTGTGTGTAGTAGGTGTGTGTGTGTACCACATCCTCTTTATCCATTCACCTTTCAGTACCCACTTAGGTTGTTTCCATATCTTAGCTATTGTGAATATTGCTGCAATGAACAGAGTGTGCATGTATCTATTCAATTAGTGGTTTTGTTTTCTGTGGAAAAATACTCAGAGGTAGAATTGCTGGAACTACTTTTAATTTTTTTAGGAACTTCATACTGTCTTCCATATTGGCTGCACCAATTTACAATCCTATCAACAGCATGAGGGTTTCCTTTTCTCCATGGCCTCACCAATATTTGTGATTTGTTGTCATTATGATAACAGCCATTCTGATAGGTGTAAGGTGATATCCTTTACTAATAAACATTTCATGTCAGTTTGAAATGTCCAAGCATGGAAAGAGCTCCTTCCATCACTGGTATTGCTAAACCAACAGTGGATCATCACTCTTCAGGAGAGGAAAGAATTTCAGTGCTGGGTGGGATTTATGACTCTCTCTCCCCCAAATGGCCAATTACAACATACAGAAGTTAAATGAGGCCTCTTAAGGACACAACAAGATAGATAATACTTATGTTTCTGGTTTCCAGGGCTTTTTCTGCCCAAGATCACACTGGAATCTTGTTTTGCTAAAAATTAAATATTTAGAAAGGGTGTTAATAACAGACAAAAATTTTAATATATTCAGAATACAGAGAGTAAAAAGGTCAAATGTTCATGGAACCCAAAGCAAAAATTCTACAATCTAAAAATTGGCATAAAAGTCCAAGTTCAAACAAACATAAGAAGAAGTGGGCTTAGAGTCATTGGGATAGTCAACTGAATGACTTCCTGTAAAACAGCTGGACCAATTATAGGCTCCCTACCATCACCAACCATCATAACCTCCCCAAATAACTAGCTGACAGTGAAAAGATATTTGTCTCTGTGCTAAAACCTTAAAATTTGCACCAAACAAGGCATGTTCAAGGCTGGGAGACTTCCTTTTTCTGAGTGTTCAGGTCAAAAAGGAGTGGGGTAGAGACTATGGTAGCTCTAGACCTCCACTACGTGGAGATGGAGGTGGAAAGAAAAGCTGGGTCCAAAAGTACAGCCGTCCTTACTTTGACAACTGCAGCAAAATAAACAGAGACCTCAGTGAAATAGAAAATACAACAGCAACAACAGAGCAGACTTGATTAACAAAATCAAAGGTGGTTTTTGAAATAACAATAAAGCTGACAAAATTTCTTTAAGCTTAAGACCAGTGAAAGAAGACACAAATAAACAATATTAGTAATGACAAACGGGACACAAATACAGATAAAAGAAGATCTTAGGAGCCTGCTACTGCTACTAAGTTGCTTCAGTCGTGTCCGACTCTGTGTGACCCCATAGATGGCAGCCCACCAGGCTCCGCCATCCGTGGGATTCTCCAGGCCAGAACACTGGAGTGGGTTGCCATTTCCTTCTCCAACGCAGCAAAGTGAAAAGTGAAAGTGAAGTCAGTCACTCAGTCATGTCTGACTCTTTGCGACCCCATGGACTGCAACCTACCAGGCTCCTCTGTCCATGGGATTTTCCAGGCAAGAGTACTGGAGTGGGTTGCCACTGCCTCCTCCCTTAGGAGCCTACTATCCTACTATTCATACATATGAAGGTCTAGATAAAATGAAAGCTTCCTAGACAATAAAATTATACAAATTTACAGATCAAAAACTTATAAAGATAATAGAACTCCTACCCAGCATGAAGTTACCAAGCCTGGGCAGTTTTATAGTCGAGTTCTACCAAACCTAGATTAATCAGGGATTCCAGTGTTATTTAAACAGCTCCAGAGAACAGAAAGCACTATCAGCCCACATATTCCTACAAGGAATACTTGTAGCACTCCTATAACCGTTAACACTAATGGTTATGAAAGCCAGATGACGACAGTGGAAAACTACAGAAAACTGTTCTTACAGGCCACTGTGAAATTAAATACATAAGAGCAAACTGAATCTTAAGAATAGTAAATAGGGTTTCCCTGGTGGCTCAGTGGTAAAGAATTTGCCTCCCAATGCAGGAGACATGGGGCTGACCCCTGACCCAAGAAGATCCCACATGTCACAGAGCAACTAAACCCATGTACCGCAACTACTGAGCCTGTGCTCTAGAACCCAGGAGCCACAGCTACTGAAACCCATGTGCTCTGCTGCTGCTGCTAAGTTGCCTCAGTCGTGTCCGACTCTGCATGACCCCATAGACAGCAGCCCACTAGGCTCCCCCGTCCCTGGGATTCTCCAGGCAAGGATACTGGAGTGGGTTGCCATTTCCTTCTCCAATGCAGGAAAGTGAAAAGTGAAAGTGAAGTCGCTCAGTCGTGTCCGACTCTGCAACCCGTGGACTGTAGCCCACCAAGCTCCTCCATCCATGGGATTCTCCAGGCAAGAATACTGGAGTGGGTTGCCATTTCCTTCTCCAGAGCCCATACCCCACAACAAAAGAAGCTGCCAAAGTGAGAATCCCGCACACCACAACTAGAGAGTAGCCCCCACTTCCCACAACTAGAGAAAAGCCTTGCAGCAATGAAGACCCAGCAGAGCAAAAATAAATAAGTAAAAAAGAATAGTATATTAAAAGAATTGCACATCATGACCAAGTAAGGTTGTCAAAAGAATGCAAGGATAGTTCAACATTAGAGACTATCACAAGCATACCTCATTTTATATTGCTGACTGCAATTAACTTTACTGCACTTGGTAATTATTGCTTTTTTTTCCCCCCACAAATTGAAGGTCTGTGTGGCAATCTTGCCTTACACAAGTCTATTGGTACCATTTTTCCAACTGCATCTGCTTACTTCATGTCTCTGTATCACATTCTGATAATAAATACTTCAAACTTTTTCAGTATTATTATATTTGTTATGGTGATCTGTGATCAGTGATCTTTGATGTTACTACAGCAAAAAGATTACAACTCACTGAAGGCTCAGGTGATGGTTTGTATTTTTTAGCAATAACATATTTTAAAATTAAGATGTGTACATTGTTTTCTCTTAGACATAATGCTATTTCAAACTTAGTACTGTACTATACTGTTCTCTGTGGTAAACATAACTTCAAATGAACTGGGAAACAAAAGAACTCCCATAATTCACTTATTGTGATACTCACTTTATTGTCTGGAACTGAACCCACAACATCTCTGTGGTATGTACATATAATTATTTACTACTATACTATATTAAAAGAGAAAATTCTATGATTTTTATTGCCTCTTCTATTGGAAAGAGCTTCAGTTGTAGACTACATATTCCATGAGGGCACGGTCCATGATGTCCTATTTATCATTATATTCTGAGGAAATAGCTTGCTCCTTCTTTCACAAAAATTTCCTGATACTCTTCTGAGGACACAGGAGTAAACAAAATCCAAGTCCTGGTCTCTCAGACCCTACAGTCTGGTCAGGGAGACAGACAGTGAACAATAAACAAATTAATATGCAGTTGTAGGTAGTAATAAGAAGAAGAATTAAGTAAGGTGAGAGAGTGAGAAAGAGTGACCAGCATGGTCCCTTTAGAGAGAGAAGGCAGGGAGGCCTCTCTGATGAGGCAACAGGGGCACAGAGATCTGCACGAAGGGAGGGAGCCAAGCACAAACCTAGGGGAAGAGCATTCTGGGCGCAGGAAAGAACAAGGGCAGAAGTCCTGAGTCAGGAGCTTGCCTGGATGTCTGAGAAACAGCAGTGGCCCATGTGGCTGAAGCAAAGTGGCAGGGACAGAAATGAGGTCAGAAGGGTGGCTAGGGGCCAGAGCACGCAGGGCCTGGCCAGGACTTTGAATTTCATTGCACTCACACTAGGCAGCTATTGGAAGGTTGAGAGTAAAGTGAGTGATGAGACATAAATTTTTAAAGGATCACTCTGGCTGCTGTAATGAAGAGACTGCAGAGGGAGCAAAAGTGAAAACAGAAAGATCAGTGAGGAGACCATTAGTGAGGCCCAGGTGAGAAGCACTGACTTGGATTGGATGGGATGGGCCCAGTCACAGATGTGTGCCCAACAAGCATTCATTTAATGAATGACCTTTTTTTCATTTCTTGATCTTATTTTCAGGACATTTCTAAGTAACAGATTTGTCAGCAGAAGTATTGGATATCAATAACACAGAATCTTAAACACAGAAAGCATTTTCTATCGCTTCACTTTGGAAAAAAGCAAAGGCACAAGGAATGTCGACATTATCTTATTAGAAGAGACTGTGACTGAACATTGGTTGGCACAAAGCAGGAATTTAAAATCTGGCAATATCACTATGAAGAACAGTGTGGGGATTCCTGAAAAAACCGGAAGTAGAACTGCCATACGACCCAGCAATCCCACTGCTGGGCATACACACCAAGGAAACCAGAATTGAAAGAGACACATGTACCCCAATGTTCATCGAAGCACTGTTTATAATAGCCAGGACATGGAAGCAACCTAGATGTCCATCAGCAGATAAATGGATAAGAAAGCTGTGGTACATATACACAATGGAGTATTACTCAGCCATTAAAAAGAATACATTTGAATCAGTTCTAATGAGGTGGATGAAACTGGAGCTGATTATACAGAGTGAAGTAAGCCAGAAAGAAAAACTAACACATATATATGGAATTTAGAAAGATGGTAACAATAATCCTGTATGCGAGACAGCAAGAGACACACAGATGTATAGAACAGTCTTTTGGATTCTGTGGGAGAGGGTGAGGGAGAATGGCACTGAAACATGTAAACTATCACATGTGAAGCGAATCACCAGTCCAGGTTCAATGTATGATACAGGGTGCTCGGGGCTGCTGCACTGGGATGACCCAGAGGGATGGGATAGGGAAGGAGGTGGGAGGGGGATTCAGGATGGGAACACATGTACACCCATGGCGGATTCATGTCAATGTATGGCAAAACCAATACAATATTGTAAAGTAAAATAAATAAATGAAACTGGAAAATAAAATAAAATCTGGCAATATAACACTTCCTAAGTCTGATCATTAGATCAGGATAGCCAACTCTTTTAGTCCCCATAGGATGCTCCAGGAGAAAAATAACTTGTTAAAATAACTTTGGCAAGTGCTAAAATCACAGCTAAGACTGACTGGGTGCTAACCATAAGCCAGGTCCTCTGCAAAAGCCCTCCATGTTTTATGTCATCTGAGCCTCAAACCACTCTAAGCTGTAGTGTGTCAGACAAACTGGTTCTCCCTTTGTCTCTGTTGTGAACTCTGAGTCACCTGGAATCCCTTCCCATGAAGGACTTGTGGGCCCAGCTGTCCATCCTTCAGTTGTCAATTTCTTCAGGGGTCTCTTCGACTCCCAAGAGTTGCCTTGCCCAAGGTCATGCCTATTCCTGGGCTGCTGCTGCTGCTAAGTCACTTCAGTCGTGTCCGACTCTGTGTGACCCCATAGACG
Source organism: Redunca redunca (assembly GCA_006410935.1). Lineage (NCBI taxonomy): Eukaryota > Metazoa > Chordata > Mammalia > Artiodactyla > Bovidae > Redunca > Redunca redunca. Next base: position 96,734 of record SJYQ01095288.1, on the reverse strand, counting down.
GTAGCCCACCAGGCTCCCCAGTCCCTGGGATTCTCCAGGCAAGAACACTGGAGTGGGTTGCCATTTCCTTCTCCAATGCATGAAAGTGAAAAGTGAAAATCGAAAGTGAAGTTGCTCCATCCGCTTTTCGCGACCCCATGGACTGCAGCCTATCAGGCTCCTCTAGCCCATACCTAATGACTGATGAGTACAGGAATATAAAGGCCTGGCCATCCCATCTCAACATCAACCTCTGGGGCCCACCGAGGCTATCATGGGAACAGCACTGTGGCTTGACTTTTCCTTCTGTCCTCCCATCCATTGCTTTTGACCCATAGAGCACCCCTTAATAAATATCATGCAAGTTAAACTTTGTCGCAGAGTCTGCCTACTAAGGAACTCACCAAGAATGCTCTTCTTTCTCAGAAATAGAACATTTAAATGTCAGTTGGGCACATGGATAAATGCTGGGTATAAAGGCTGCCTTTCCCAGCTCCCCTGGGAACCAGTCACGTGTGACCATGCAACGGAGCTCTAGACCACAGGATGAACACGGAAGTGGTGCGTGCAATTTCCAGGAAGTGGGACAAGAAGGCCCCTCCTCCTGCCCCCCTTTCTCCTTCCTGCCACCTGGAATGCGGACATGAGGGCTGGAGTGGGAGCAGCCATCTTCTTGAGGATAGCAAAGCCACAAGATAAAAAAGAGACTCTGTACCAGTCATCATTTGGGGCAGTTGACACTTAATTGTGAAGTAGGTAATAATGTCCCACTTTGCAAATGAAAACAACTGACCAAGAGTTAAACACTGGGCCCAAAGGCAACCTGAAAACAAGCATCGAAACTAGATCTGAGTCCAAATCTGACTCCCAAGTTTATGCTCCTACGTCAGACTGAGGCTCTGGGAGGAAACTGAGTGGTAATTTTGCTGAGGAAAAGTGCAAATTATGATTATCCATTTCTTTCATGCACATAACTAAGAGAGATGGATGTTCAAATAAGTACACAGACTTTAAATTAGCTGCAAGAAAGATCTCCGTTGTAAACATTGTGGGAGATTAGAGAGGAGAGGACAGAGAGAGAGAGTCGGCTCCTTCCACGGAGAGCTGAGAGATTAGGCATTGTAAATGAGAAGTAACTATCTAGTGATGCTTCACCTAGAAATACAGATATCAGCTCAGAAATCTCCTTCTAGGTCTGCAATTTCTTCCTAAACATGAGCAATGCCTTTTCCTGTCTTGAGTAATGAGGAGTGGAAGAAAGTTCAGCCCTTCAGGAGTGGTGTGAGGGAGGAAGGGGATAGTGGTGCTCCCAGTTATACTGGCCAGGCACTGACCCAGGAGAGGAAGACTAGGCTCAGTGAGGAATCTGAGATAAGCGACGTGGCAGCTTGGCTGAGGACGCTGACAAGATAGGTGGGCACGCCAAGAGCACCAGGGAGAGGGAAGGTAGGTATGAAGCTTGTCTGACGTATCCTGTCCTCCCGCCTTTGGGCTACACACTGGGCCTCTGCTGAGTGCTATCTTCTGTCCTCTGGTTCCTCTGGAGGGAAGAGATTTCTCTTAGGGGAGCCGGGGACCTGCAGCCTCAGTACGTCAGGGAAGAGCCACAGCCTCTAGCTGGACACTTAGCTCACAAAGGCCACCCACACCCTGACCCCTACTGAGATGGCATGTCGGGGATCATGGTGGGGCTGTCTGCTCTCCTAAGCATCTGAACCTCATCCTCCATGAGTCAGTTACCCTCCAGGATGGGGACAGTGGAACAGGCCAACACTGTCGTATCCTGGGCCTAAACCATTAGAACCTAAGCCACCACAATACTGAAAAGTGCCTGGTTCCGAACCTTGTCCAAATGTAATGTTTGGTTAAGTTAATCCAGAACAGTACACGAGGACTCTGCCAATGTCATCACATTCATCAGTCATCAGTCATGACTGTTAACAGTTGTGTTACATTACTAAGCAAGTCACCTGAAGCTTGCTAGAATGCTGTACCTTCTATTAGATTTGAAGCCCCGGCATGACAAGAATCATGAGCTAGTCATCCTTAATCTTAAGTGCCCAGCACTGCAACTAGCCCAGAGTAGGAACTCCACAGTTCAGTTCAGTTCAGTTCAGTTCTGACTCTTTGCGACCCCATGAATTGCAGCACGCCAGGCCTCCCTGTCCATCACCAACTCCTGGAGTTCACTCAGACTCACGTCCATCGAGTCAGTGATGCCATCCAGCCATCTCATCCTCTGTCGTCCCCTTCTCCTCCTGCCCCCAATCCCTCCCAGCATCAGAGTCTTTTCCAATGAGTCAACTCTTCCCATGAGGTGGCCAAAGTACTGGAGTTTCAGCTTTAGCATCATTCCTTCCAAAGAAATGCCAGGGCTGATCTCCTTCAGAATGGACTGGTTGGATCTCCTTGCAGTCCAAGGGACTCTCAAGAGTCTTCTCCAACCCTATAGTTCAAATGCATCAGTTCTTCAACGCTCAGCCTTCTTCACAGTCCAACTCTCACATCCATACATGACTACTGGAAAAACCATAGCCTTGACCAGTCGGACCTTAGTCAGCAAAGTAATGTCTCTGCTTTTGAATATGCTATCTAGGTTGGTCATAACTTTTCTTCCAGGGAGTAAGCGTCTTTTAATTTCATGGCTGCAGTCACCATCTGCAGTGATTTTGGAGCCCCCAAAAATAAACTCCACAAATACTTGGCAAAACTGCACTGAATTTAATAAAAGCTGTGGATTCTATGGGTTTCATAAAAACTGCCCTAAGTTCCATAATCCTGATGGCAGCTGGAATCCTGGAGCACGAGGCATTTCAGAGACTATTCAGTGCCAGGACATTTCACTGGAGAAAATATCATTTGAGTGACAGCCTGTCAATTTCATTTGTACAGCCCACAGGGTCCTAGTTAACACTGAGTAAAAGAGATCCCATTTTTTATTTACAAACCTGAAATTAATTCAATTTTCAGCTTTGCTTGCCTAGTCAATTTAATTCTAATCCTCATGTTGAAGAGGTAACACAAATGAAACTATCAGAGTAGAAAAACAGACTGCAGTGTCATTGCCCAATGTACAGTTATTTTATACATCAAGGGAACTGTGAGGATACTATATCAGTCAACAGAGTACTGGACATCTGTGAAAAATAGCCTAACCCCAAATACGTCTGTGCCTATGTATGTGTTAACACACACATACACACATATACACACGTATGTGATAGCTAATATTTTATAGAAGGTATTTTGGAGCAGACATTCTGAAAATGGCATTAAAGAAATTTCATTTTCACAGAAGGTATCTTGCATCCCAAGTTATTTGCATTGTATTTATTTATGCAATTAGCAATAGAAATGCAGCAGATAAACAGCTGGTGAAGATTAGGTAAGGCAGAGAAGTTAGATAACTTAAAGCCTGGCTTTTGAATAACAGTAGACGGGACGGGAGACATCTGCAGTTAATGCATCTGCTCCAGTATGACTAAGGAGTGGTTGCCTGGGGCACTACAGGTGACATGGTGACTCAGGGGATGACATGGAATGAGCATGATGGGAGAGAAAGAACTGGATACCATAAACCAAAGCATGCTTAATCTAGTCAGTCCAGATTATGGGCTTTAGGGATAATCTGGTGAGAAGGTGGCAAACCCAAACTGTAACTATAACTGTAAAAGTCTGCAGCATACCATTGTTGTTGTTTAGTCACTAAGGCATGTCTGACATTTTTGTGACCCCGTGGACTGTAGCCCACCAGGCTTCTCTGTCCATGGGATTTTCCAGGCAAGAATACTGGAGTGGGTTGCCATTTCCTTCTCTAGGGGATCTTCCTGACCCACAAGATTGAACCCAAGCCTTCCTGTATTGGCAGGGGGATTCTTTACCACTGAGTCACCTGGAAAGCCCTGTCCTTAAGATTAGTGTCGAAGTAAATACATAGGTCAGATGACAGGGCTCAGTTTCTCCCAATTCTTTTGCCATCTCCACAAAGTACTAGTTAATGGAACCTCCTAAGGGACAGGTAAGGGATTTTGGAAGTGACTACTTGCGTGTTTACATCAGTTTAATCTACCAAACAGCATGAAAGGGTCTCCTATCAAACGGATCAGCCTCCACATGAACATCATGGGAAGGCAATAATTTGGTGACAAGAAAAAGCATGTACAAAGCTTACAAAGGCCTGGAGCAGGAAGGCCATGCAGAGTGGAAGAAGAAATAGAGGGTACAGAGTTAGAGAATAAATGATGTTTATTTTTAAATGAATATGGGCCACTGATGATGTTGAAGAGCTGCCTAGAACACAAGTCATCCTGGTTCACAGTGACTGTTGTTGAGTCATTCAACAAGAATCAAATAACTCACATGTGCCAGGCACCATTCTATGTACCAAGACAAGAAAGAAAACACAACAGTTACAGTCCCTGCAGGTAAGAAGCTTATATTTCAGTAGATAAAGGAAGAGGGAGATGACAATGAATATCTACTTTATAAAAAAAGTACATAAAGTAATGGTATAAATGGTGATTTGGAGGGGGGCTATTACTATCTAGTCAGGAAAGGTCTCTTGGAGGAGATGAAATAGGCCGAAACCTAAACAAGAAAGAATCAGTCACGAAAAGTCTAGGGCAGAAGGAACAGCAGGTGGGAAGGCTGTGACACAGGGTGAGCTGGGCAGTGCTGAGGACCAATGAGCCAGTGAGTTGTCCAGCAAGTCAGAGGACAGCAAGAGAAGAGGCTAAACCAAAAGCCAGAGGTCATGCAAGGAGACTGGATTTTTTTTTTTTTTTCCTATCTGCAATATGACATCATAAACAAATTCTGAGCAGGAAAGTAACCTAAAAACTCTCTGGCCATGATATAGAAAATAGGCCACAGGAAGGCAGAAGAGGACTCATGGAGACTGGTTAGAAGGTTACTGACCAACTTCAGGCCATTCATGACGGTGGTTTGCACTAGATGGGTAGCAGCAGAGTGAACAGAATAGTAAAGACAAAGGACTTTCTGGGAGAGAATGGAAGGAGTCAAAGACGATGCCTGGGTCTTAGGCCTGAGCAAGTGGATGAATGGTGATGCCACGTACTAAAACAGAAAGACTGGAAGATGATTATGGTGAAGGTCGGGTGAGGGTCGGAGATCAAAGGTTCTGATTTGACCATGCCACATTTATATTCTGAGATAAAGCTATTAAAAGAGCTCTTAGATCCATGAGTCTTGAGTTCAGTGAAAGGATCAGGACTGAAGATGCCAACATGGGTGTCAGCATGAAGATGATAATTGTAGGTATAGAACTGAGACTATGAATAGGGGAGGGCCCAGGGACATTTCAACACTGGGAGGTCAAGCAGTGAAGCCTCCAGCCAGAGACACCAAAAAGGCAACACTGGAAAGGGGAGAGAAGCCAGAAGAGTGTGAGAGTCAAGTAAATGACAGGAGGAACACGTTCTAAGAGGGAAGGAATGATCAACTGTATTGTGTAAGAACAGAGATGTGACTACCCTGGATTTGTGAACATAACTGATAATGTTAACAAGGGCAGGTCGGGGGGAGTGATGGCAAGAGAAGCCCAGCTGGAGCTGACTGAGAAGAGAACAGGAAGTGAGGAGTGGAAAAGAGGGATGCTGGACTATCTCTGCACTAAGAATCAAGAAAGTTAGCAATCTGAGGTCATAGTGTTACGAGGTACCCCTAAGAATTAGTGCAGATTTCCTATGAAAAAAACAAAGGGCATGAAAAGAATCAGTCATCAGTTCATTCAGTCAGTGCCCAGGTACTGCAGAGTTCACAGCTCAGTCACTCAACAGGAACCAGGAGCCATGGAACAAGTGGTCCTCAGTGCACAGATGTCAACCTTTAGACTGACCATATGTCTGGACAGTCGCAGTTTATAGCTCTTGGCCTAGCATAACTATTAAGGATTTTGGAAGCATCCTGGTTTAGATAATAAATTATATACCCTTTCTCTGTATATAGTTCACTGTCTCCTTACCCATCACTGGACAAGCCCTATCCCTCAAGTGAAGTTAAGATCACTGTTGAAGTTAGATAAAAAGCTGCGTGGGCTTCCCTGATAGCTCAGTTGGTAAAGAATTTGCCTGCAATGCAGGACACCCTGGCTTGATTCCTGGGTCAGGAAGATCTCCTGGAGAAGGGATAGGCTACCCACTCCAGTTTCTTCACCTTCCCCTGTGGCTCAGCTGGTAAAGAATCCACCTGCAATGTGGGAGACCTGGGTTCAATCCCTGGGTCGGGAAGATCTCCTGTAGAAGGGAAAGGCTATCCACTCCAGTATTCTGGCCTAGAGAATTCCATGGACTGTATAGACCATGGGGTCGCAAAGAATTGGACACAACTGAGCAACTTTCACTTCACTTCAGAAAGCTGCCCAAGACTGGTTCCAGGCAAGAAGCTAAGGGCAAATATCTGAGTGTATCAGTAGAATATTAATTTACTTAGGAAATAGTAAAGGCTTCATCATACCAAACATTCTAACACAAAACTATATTGTCAAGTACTGAACCCTAAATTACTAAAATATAATGTAACAGTTAATATTAAATCACAGTGAAGTCTTCTGACATCACTACTAATTCATCAAAGCCTGCTGACAACCCACCAGGTACACACTGAAGCCAGACTGGCTCATATAAATCTTTGCCAGTTTATTTACAAAGTCCTGTCAAACACTGGTGGCTTAACTAGCTTATCTGTACACTGCATCTCGATATATTAAAATAAGTCATTTACCACCGTCTTGGCTAGCATGGTTCTTAGCTGCCCAGCTTTCAGCTGCAGACCAAGACCCACACAGCCAAAATCTTATAAAGTCTCTGAAGCTCTCATGGACACACAAGCCTGTCCCAACTTCAGCTCTGTGATGCAGAAGCAAGGAATTCCAGTGCAGCTATGTGAACCCTGTTTGCACCAGAAACCATCCTACATTTTTCCAAATCATGCTAAACGTCTAAGTCATCATTACCCACGTGTTCACATTATATAGATATGAACACGATGTATCTCAATTGGAACCAATAAATCTTATATCTGGATTTACATAATTTTGTGTGATTTTCATCTGTATAGAAGTCAAAATCTCACTAATTTTCCAAGAAAAAGAGATAATTTTAAGTAGAATCAAATATATGCAAATATATATTGAGCTAGAAAAGTTTAGAGATGTTAAGAAACCTTAAGAGATAATCTATCTTTTTAATAGATGGAACAGACTCAGAGGAGATAATGGCTTGCCCAAGACGACATACAACATCCAAAGCAGATCTCGAACTGGAATCTGGTCTCCTGACTCTGAGCCTCTCTGTCATGTTGCTTGCCATGAACAAAATGAATTCTCGTGGACACTCCATAAAGAGATATTTGTGCAAGTTGACTATACAATGTTAACCTGTTGTTGTTCAGTCACTAAGTTGTTTCTGATTCTTTGCAACCCTGTGGATGGTTGTTCTCCAGTATCTCCTGGAGTTTGCTGCTATAATCTATTTAATGCAAACAAACTGCTTACAACTGTTCTTACCATTGTGTTGTTGCCTGATGCTCTGAAAACCTTTTAAGAGAGTCAATTCAGAATGCCTCCACTCATAATCAGAAGAATAGCAATGGGGCAGACTGAGAAAAGGCCTTGCAGGTGCTCCTTGAGATGGATTTCTCAGCAGGTTCTAGAAATAAGAAGCCAAAATACTGCTGGATGGTTTGATTATCTTACAGGAGCTGAGCCTTTTTTAAAAAAAAATGAGTACCTGAATGTGTTATCTCCAAGATCAGCTAAAGCTAAACTAAAGGCTTTCATTGTTCTCCAAGACCAATGAATCATCAAAACTGTTTTTCAGATCTATTTAAGGACCTATGATGAGATCTGAACATGGATATCACCAATCAAAATGAGGCCTTCGAATATGATCTCATCCAGGCTACTTTTCAGGAGGTCATCTGAATCAATGTAAAAAATTTACTTGGAAGACAATTCCACAATTTCTGCAAAGCCTAAGAATCTTTATCTAAAATATAACCTCTACAGAGGTTTGTAAGTAGAATTTAAAATTAAATAAAAAAATATTTCTTCCAATATTTTTATGCAAGTTAAAGTTATCCCAATAGTGTGTGTATGTGTGTGTACCATATATACATATAAGTATATACATATTTCACATTACCTAATTAGCACAANCATTACCTAATTAGCACAAGACCCAATATATATGCATTACATAGAACTGACCTGAAATAGAAACAGTATACATAATCTGCATATAGAGCTTTTTAGATTCCAGACTAAAAGTATAAGCTTGAATGGTTTTTTATATAAAATGTGCTTTCTATTCTTGGTAACAATACAACAAAGATATTATTCATTTTTTATCTAGTAGATTCTATTTTATCATCATATAATAAAACTACAAAACTATCTCTGTGTTGATCACTGAGACTTAGGTTTTTTCCTAGCTGCAGTTTCTTCTTCATTGATATATATCCTAAATGGACTAGGGATTGTCAAACTGTCATGCTAACACTAAATTAAATTGTGTTTATGTTGTAACAGTTAATACCATGTCACAAAGTGTCAGAAGAAGAGTCGTGCTTCAAAGAAACAACGACAGCAGATAGATGATCTACAAAAACCCACTTTGATTACTTCAATCATAGAGGCTAATTTTAACAAAACAATGTAAAATCCAGGCTACTCTGCTAGAGATTTAATATATTAGATGCTACTTTAGCTGTAATTTTAAACAAAAGGGAACAGATGATGATCCTATTATCATAAGCAGTATCAGATACAAAGTTTTTCATTTGTGGTAAACACTGGTACTGCACAACAGGATAAGGCATAATGTTAAGACAACTAGGAGAGAACTGTGAAGTTACAAGGATCGTTCAGTTCAGTTCAGTCGCTCAGTTGTGTCTGACTCCTTGCAACCCCATGAATTACAGGATGCCAGGCCTCCCTGTCCATCACCAACTCCTGGAGTTCACTCAAACTCATGTCCATCGAGTTGGTGATGGCATCCAGCCATCTCAGCCTCGTCCCCTTGTCCTCCTACCCCCAATCCCTCCCAGCATCAGAGTCTTTTCCAATGAGTCAACTCTTCCCATGAGGTGGCCAAAGTACTGGAGTTTCAGCTTCAACATAAGTCCTTCCAATGAACCAGGACGGATCTCCTTTAGAATGGACTGGTTGGATCTCCTTGCAGTCCAAGGGACTCTCAAGAGTCTTCTACAACACCACAGTTAAAAAGCATCAATTCTTCGACACTCAGCTTTCTTCACAGTCGAACTCTCACATCCATATATGACCACTGGAAAAACCATAGCCTTGACTAGATGGACCTTTGTTGGCAAACTAATGTCCCTGCTTTTGAATATGCTATCTAAGTTGGTCATAACTTTCCTTCCAAGGAGTAAGCGTCTTTTAATTTCATGGATGCAATCACCATCTGCATGATTTTGGAGCCCCCCAAAATAAAGTCTGACATTGTTTCCACTGTTTCCCCATCTATTTCCCATGAAGTGATGGGACCAGATGCCATGATCTTCGTTTTCTGAATGTTGAGCTTTAAGCCAACTTTTCACCCTCCTCTTGCACTTTCATCAAGAGGCTTTTCAGTTCCTCTTCACTTTCTGCCATAAGGATGGTGTCATCTGCACATCTGAGGTAATTGATATTTCTCCCGGCAACCTTGATTCCAGCTTGTGTTTCTTCCAGGCCAGCGTTTCTCATGATGTACTCTGCATAGAAGTTAAATAAGCAGGGTGACAACATACAGCCTTGACGTACTCCTTTTCCTATTTGAAACCAGTCTGTTGTTCCATGTCCAGTTCCAACTGTTGCTTCCTGACCTGCATATAGGTTTCTCAAGAGGCAGGTCAGGTGGTCTGGTATTCCCATCTCTTTCAGAATTTTCCACAGTTTATTGTGATCCACACAGTCAAAGGCTTTGGCATAGTCAATAAAGCAGAAATAAATGTTTTTCTGGAACTCTCTTGCTTTTTCCATGATCCAGTGGATGTTGGCAATTTGATCTCTGGTTCATCTGCCTTTTCTAAAACCAGCTTGAACATCTGGAAGTTCGTGGTTCACATATTGCTGAAGCTTGGCTTGGAGAATTTTGAGCATTACTTTACTAGCGTGTGAGATGAGTACAATTATGTGGTAGTTTGAGCATTCTTTGGCATTGCTTTTCTTTGGGACTGGAATGAAAACTGACCTTTTCCAGTCCTGTGGCCACTGCTGAGTTTTCCAAATTTGCTG
>SJYQ01095288.1:41541-78629 GCA_006410935.1 Redunca redunca | reverse complement strand
CTATAGTTTATGGTAGTGAAAGAAACATTTTCAATCAAATTATATCTGATTCATCAATGCCTATTTTTAAGCCTTCGTGATTTTTCAAACTGATTAACCAAATATTTAATATTTTAATTTCTTACAGTCATTTATTAAAGGATGCTTTAAATAAAACTGGTAAACTGCTCTGAAAATGGAAAATACCTCACTTGACTGTCTTATTAGTGCTTATAAATGTGGAAATACCAAAATGTTTAAAATTCCAGATACCTCCCCAAAGATTAGTGGAAACAGGTACCTTAATTGATGCTTTGTTTTCAACTAAGCATTTAGTAGGGGCTTCCCCAGTGGTTCAGTGGTAAAGAATCCACCTGCAATGCAGGAGATATGTGTTCAATCCCTGGGTCAGGAAGATCTCCTGGAGAAGGGAAAATGGCAACACACTCTTGCCTGGAGAATCCCATGGACAGAGGACCCTGGTGGGCTACTGTCCACGGAGTTGCAAAAAGTCAGACACAACTGAGCAACTAACACACACACAGAAATCTAAGAGATCAATTTGATTAGAAAATGATGGGAACCAAGAAAATAGGATAATTAGACTAAGTTTGAACTACTAACATTTTTAATACATCAAAGCAACGGCCCAGAGTCAAAGTCTGAGTTTTGATCTTGCTGCACATAATGAATCCTACCAATTCCTCAAGAGAGTTAACTATCTTATGTTTCATCAGTACTTAATATTTCAAAAAGACCCATTCTCATGAAGGAAGGAAAAGAAGGAAGGAAGTTTTCCCAAGTGTTAAGACTAATTTTATATGTTTGTCTGACTTCAAATTTCAGTCGTGAAGCATGTATAATACTTGAGTGGTGAGGAGAGGAATGTGTTAGTCACTTAGTTGTGTCCGACTCTTTGAGTTCCTCTGTCCAAGCTGTGTGAGGACTGCTTTGATTCCAGTTCACCTTCATTTCTAGGGTGCAGCTCAGAACAGAGGATAAATATACCAGGATTCATAAATGCATACCAGAGTTCAATTTTTGTCACCCTAGACCCTTACAGCCTCCAACAGCCCAGAACTATCCTACAAGGCACTCCCAGGGGAAAAACAGCTTCTCTCCCCTGAGTTCTAAGATTCTCTGAAATCTTAGCCCCAGTAACTATTATTTTACTATCTTTTTATCTTACTAAGCTTTTTAGAAGATTTTACTTTCATATTTCATCTAACCTTTTTGGTTGTCGTTGTTGGCTCAAATTAGCCCTATCTGGCATTACTAGGTGTTACTGGAAGCTTAACAGTAAGTTTGCTCAAAAATAGTCAAAAATGGACTTCCCTCGTGGTTCAATGGTTAAGAATCCATCTTGTAATGCTTGGGACAGGGGTTTGATTCCTGGTTGGGAAATAAAGACCCCACGTGCCATGGAGCAACTAAGCCTGAGCCGCAAGTACTGAGCCTGTGTACTCTGGAGCCTGTGTGCCACAGCTAAGACCTGATGCAGCCAAATAAACAAATAAATATTAAAAAAAAAAAAAAACAGTCAAAGAATTAGAGCAGCAGGATCATCTTAGCACAGTCTAACATTTGGATGTAATTAAAATGTACCCAATTCCAAACAGATTCTAAATGTTCTCTCTCCTAAACATTCACACAGTAGCTTGATGATGAAGACTTAACTGATGCAAATGCAACTTTTCTTTGGCTTTAAATGAGATGGCATATGTAAAGTTTTTAGAATACTGACTGGCACATAGTAAGCACTCAATAAACATTAGCAAACATTATTATTCTATCTCCAAAAAGACGTTAATCCTTATAAGTTTATAATTCACCATCACTATTCTTCACTCTACTATTATCATAAGAAATCCTCCAGAAAACCAAAGTCATTTATTCATTTCGGTATTTTAAAAATACCCAAAAACTTTAGACAGTATTCCCAAACTCAAATTTTGAGAGTAGCTACCAGAAATAGTCAAAGATACTATAAACTGTGGGCCTAATTATCAGATATGTGTATTATTATTATTTACCCAGTATGAGCTTGTCATTTCTACCTACATGAAAAGAGGGCACTATAGATACCACAACAGACTTATCACATAGCTGTTCTGTAGTCACACATTTCATGAATGAAGAAACTGAAAACATTCACTTAACGGAAGCTGCTTCATTGTGTATGAGGGGGAGCCACACAGGAAGCTGTGCCATATGCTGAGTGCTGAGCATTCCATCGCAGGGTTACACTGTCAAGCTTGCAATCCACTGACTTATACGTGGAAGTGATAACAGGAAGAACCTCTGTAGCGCTAAAAATCAACTTATGGACCACTCACATTTTATGCCTGAAGAGCAGCAATCCTGCATCACCCACATTGCCCCACACGTTGTATCAAGAGTAGTCAGTCCACAGATAGCCTGCACCCTACACTTCAGGTGGAGCACGGTGAAACCAGAACAAAGAACAATGTCCTCAGGTCAACCTGTATCGCATCCCTGACGTGCATCTTAAAATATGAGATATAGCATCACACTCATTTAAGAAATACTTACTGACACCTGTTTTCTGCCAGATACTTTGATAGGAATTAGATACTTCATGGTGAATAAGATAACATGATCCTGGCCTCCCAGAAGTTAGCCTAATACAGAAGAGAAAGAGAAAGAAACACATGGCTATACTACAGAATCCCCTGGAAAAGGGAATGGCTACCCACTCCAGTATTCTTACCTGGAGAATTCCATGGACAGAGGAGCCTGGAGGGCTATAGTCCACGGGGTCCAAAGAGTCAGACATGGCTGAGCGAGTAACACTTTGGCTTTGATACTACAGAATGGTAAGTACTATGATGGAGAAGTACAGGGCTACTGGAGGAGACTATTGGGAAGAGGATATCAGGAAAAGGGTCCCAGGAAAATCACTCCTAAACTGAGAATTGAGAGATAAGTAAGAGTCAAGCAAAGATGAAAAAATAGAACATTCCAGAAACTACATGTGGAGAGACCTAGAAATTAGAGAAACTATATGGGTGCATTCTGGCCAATTAGATGCAAAGACTAAGCTTATTCTGTAGGAAGTCTCCATAACGAGGGTAATAGGACTCCCACCAAAAATAACATTACACACTACAGAGGGAAAGAAACCAGGAGAGAGTCAGGAGACACAGCCAACAAGAGAATAAGCACACACACACACACACCCAAAGACCTGGCAATAACAGAACAATTTGAAAGATTCTACATGCATCTAAAGTCAACAAAAAGACAAAAGAAGGTACACACACCACATTGCAAGAATAATACAGAAGAAAACAAAACAAAGAAAACTGGAAATCAAATAGAATTTGTATCAATGAAAAGTATCATCATTGACATTCAAAACCAATGCAAGACTTCAAGTTTTAACGTGTTTATCTATGCTTCTTCCTAAAAGAATAGGGAGTTATTTTAAAAGACATAAACTCACAAAGAGAACAGAAAAGGAGAAAATATACAAGAGAATTAAAAAAAAAAAAAAAGAAAAGAAAAGAACCAGAAAGCAAATGATAAGGTGGTGACTGATTTTAGAGCCCTAGGAAAGCTGAAATCTAAGCCTACTGGGTGGGCAGGAGTGGGAGGAAGAAGGGGAGGCTGGAAAGAACTGGCAGGTTCACAGCCAGGAACCTGGAAAGGCTCAGGGCTGGGAGACAGGAGCCGGCTAGGCAGGCAGGAGTGGAGGGTGGGGGAAGGGAGGAGGGCCAAGCGGAGAGGCTGTAGTTTGTAGAGGCGTCAGGCCACCAGGTCTCCTCCCACCCGGCAGACCTCTGGAGGCTTACTTTCTGGGAAGCTGCCCAGCTGAGGAGAGGACTGAGGCCCATTCAGGGGCTAAAGCAAGTGTCTGCTTAATTCTGGAACCCTCACCACTCTGCTCCTGCAACCCTGGCATTCAGGCTTAGAGCCATCTGTCCTACCTTCAGGCAAGAGATTCAGGGCTATCTTTCTAGGGAGAATGGCCAACACAAGAGAAAACACCTCTCTCACTTCTGACATTTTCTCATCCTTCTGTGAGAAGCTGGCTCACCAACTTTACACGCCACTCAACAAGCCCTATGCTCCAAGAGCTTCCAACCACTTTACAGAGTCTTGCTCTTACATACAAAAGGAGAGCCAAAAGTTGCCCAACATGTGATGAAAGCCTTGAATCTGAAAAGTAAACACCAATACAAATGTAAGAGGGTAGGTGGAAGAGAAATGATGAATTAATAGAGACAATTAAAAGGATAGAAAAAAATTTTTAAATAACATAATATCCTCAGAGAAATAAGAGAAAGTACTGCAATATACTGAAACAAGAATAAGAAGCTATTAAAAAGAAACATTTAGTACATTTAAAAGAACATTTCAAAAGATAAAATATGGTAATAGAAATAAAAATTCAGTGGATGTCCATCAACAGATGAATGGATAAGAAAGCTGTGGTACAGATACACAATGGAGTATCACACAGCCATTAAAAAGAATACATTTGAATCAGTTCTAATGAGGTGGATGAAACTGGAGCCTATTATACAGAGTGAAGTAAGCCAGAAAGAAAAACACCAATACAGTATACTAACGCATATATATGGAATTTAGAAAGATGGTAACGATAACCCTGTATGTGAGACAGCAAAAGAGACACAGATGTATAGAACGGACTTTTGGACTCTGTGGGAGAGGGAGAGGGTGGGATGATTTGGGAGAATGGCATTGAAACATGTATAATATAATACATGAAACGAATTGCCAGTCCAGGTTCGATGCATGATACTGGATGCTTGGGGCTGGCACACTGGGATGACCCAGAGGGATGGTACAGGGAGGGAGGAGGGAGGGGGGTTCAGGATGGGGAACACATGTATACCTGTGGTGGATTCATGTTGATGTATGGCAAAACCAATACAATATTGTAAAGTAATTAACCTCCAATTAAAATAAATAAATTTATATTTTAAAAAATTCAGTGGAAAGTTTGCAAAATAAAATTGAAACAGCTACCAGAAAATTGGAAACAGATAACGATATGGAAAATATGATTCCAATTACAGGTTAACCACGGAGGTCCCAAAACTACTAAAAGTACTTGGAAAAAGAAAGAGCAGAAATTGGAGAGAAAGACATGATCACAGTAACAATGCAAGAAAATATTCCAGAATGGAGGCTCACAGGTTTGCAGACTGAAAGGTCCCAAAAGAGGCAAGAACAATGGCTGGATAGGAAGAGATTCAGACAAAGGCATATTACTGTTAAATTTCAGCATGCCGAGAATAAAGAGAAGTTCCTTAAAGTTTCGGAGAAAATAGCAACAAACAGCAACAGAAATAGACGATTCTACTTAAAAAAGACATTCCAAATCCAGACCAGAGTTTTCATACACAAGTGCTCATCAGAGCATCATTTCTGAAAAGGAAAGTAAAGGAAGCTATCTGTATGTCCAACTATAGGGGAACTAATTAAGGAAATTTTGTTGCATACAACAATACAAAATCAGGACCCACACTTGTATAAACAGGACACAGAAAGCATTAAGCACAAAGTATAAGATTGAGAAAGATTGTTAAATTGGACTTCATCAAATTATGAACTTCTAATAAAAGGTACTGTTAGGAGTAAAAAATACAAGCTACAAGAAAATATTTGCTATATAAATTTGACAAAGGATTTATATCCAGAATATATAAATAATTTCTATGTATCAGTAGGAAAAGACAACTCAGTTATTTTAAATGATCAAAAGACCTGAACAGGCACTTTGCAAAAGAAGGTATCCAAAGTGCAAGAAGCCTGTGAAAAGGTGCCAAGATCGGTTTCCTACTGCTGCTGTAGTGGGAATTACCGCAACCTGGTGAGTCAGCGCAACACTCACTCATTACCTTACAGTTCTGGAGGCCAGGAGCTCACAACAGGCCTCTAAGGGCAAAAGCTGAGATATACTCAGGACTGTGTTCTTTTTGAGGTTCTAGGGGAGAATCTGTTTTTCCCCGAGGTTGCCGTCATTCCTTGGCTAGTGGGCCCCCTGCATTTCAGTCAGTCTAATCCTTCTCACGCTGCATCCTTACTTCCATCGCAACACCTTCTCCAATTCTCCTTCTACCCTCTTGCACTTAAAAGGACCTTTATGATCACACTGGGCCTGCTGAGATAATTCAGGACAATCTCCCGATTCTAAAACCACATCAGTAATATCCCTTTTGTGAAATGTTCAAAGGTCCCAGTGCTTAGGACATGGATATGTTCAGAGGGACACTGTTCTAACTACAACGTGCTCAACTTTATTGACCATCAGAGAGAATCAAATTAGACACACAATGTGCCATACTAACCACGAGGATGGATTAAATAGAAAAAGACACGCAATATTAACTGTTGGCAAGAATGCATAGGAAATAGAATTCTCATACACTGCTGTGCAAAAATTAATATAATCACTGGGGAAACTGTTTAGTAGTATATTTATTAAAAACTAAATATGTACACGCCCTATGATCGAGGTACACACCAAAAGAAAAGCACATATTCATCCACCAAAAGACATGTTCAAGAATATTCAAAGAAGCATTACTTCTAGTAGCCTCCAAGTGGAGACAACCCAAATGTCCAGTAGGAAGGTGAGTAAATTATATTCACACAATAGAATACTAGACAGATACAGTGAAAAAGAATGAACTCCATGTAACAACATGCGAGTCTCATAGACAGACTTGGTGAGCAGTCAAGCACCACATAAAAGAGCATATATTATGTAATTTAATTTATATAAAGCTCACCACAGGGAAAACTTATCTTTATGAGAGGGGTCAGGAGAGTGCTTATCTTCCAGAGGAGATAATGAGGAGGAGGCGACAGGTGACACACTCTGGAAAGCAGTAATGTTGTATTTCTTGATCTATGTGATAGTTGCATGGGTGTACTCACTTTGCTAAATTTCATCAAGCTGAATTCTGATAATCTGTGTGCTTTCTAATATGTGTGTTCTTGAATTTTAAAGTTTATAAAAATGTAAACATATTTGGTGTCAACTAATGACAATTTTACCTTTCTGGTATTATTTTCAAATTTTTGTTTAATGAGTACATATGGATATAATGGAGGAAAAGAGGCAACTTTTAAAAAATAGCAGAACTGAGATTCTGTGAGGTTCCCACCAAATCTAAGTACCAGGTATAATTTAAACACAGTGTAACTGAAAAACATTGGGCTGCTAGACATGCTGAAAATAATGACCTAGAATGAACTCATTCTTAAGGTGGGGAAGAAGAAATAAAGGTTTGGAAGCCTACATTACAAGTAGAGGACATTAAAGTTTACCTTCAAAACAGTTTATATATGATATACAAACTTTTAAAGCATTTCGGCTATCATTTGAAATTCCAAATTCTACTGCCCTTTTTTCTGCCCTTAATTCTGCCCTTTATAAACTTAATTATAAAATTCACATCCTATTTTTGATACTCTCTTATTGCCTTAGCCTGCAGAAAGTGAACTGAAGGCACTAGCCCAAAAGTCATCTGGCCAAAACCAGATGCCATGTTCTCCCATCCAGGGAGATTCTTATAAGGTTGTTTTTAATAGCATCCATGATTTTTAGTTTATAACTTCAACTAAGGATCATTTAACAATTATGCCCACTGAAAGCACTGGGGCAAACTTGTCTATGAAACAGAAGTAAATTTTCATTGAGTCTTTCTCTGGCACCGTATAGTTTTGATAATTTCTTATGTTATCTTACTGTTTATTTCTCCTGCGTTCTCTGTCAAATAGCTGTGATCTTTTTGGTGGTCTGCCAAAAATCAATTAACAATGTTACCCATTATAATTTCTGTAATAAATTGCACTAAAAGGAAGCGAAAATTTCTTAACCAATAAATTATTAAAAAAAGTAACCAGATGCAAAATTAGGGTAAGTAATAATAGCTCATTTCTGTAATCTACTTATTAATATAAAGTAGTATTCCTAAACAAACTTCTATAATTTAGTTATGAACAAACAACATTAAAACAAGATACTGAGAAAGCGGGACGTTCGGCTTGTGAGCGGGAACTTCTCGGTCGCGCACAGAAAAAGAACGATTTAAAAATGGGTGATGTTGAGAAGGGCAGGAAGATTTTTGTTCAGAAGTGTGCCCAGTGCCATGCTGTGGAAAAGGGAGGGAAGCACAAGACTGGGCCAAACCTCCATGGTCTGTTTTGACGAAAGACAGGCCAGGCTGCTGGATTCTCTTACATAGATGCCAACAAAAACAAAGGTATCACCTGGGGAGAGGAGACGCTGATGGAGTACTTGGAGAATCCCAAGAAGTCCATCCCTGGAACCAAGATGATCTTTGCTGGCATTAAGAAGAAGGGAGAGAGGGAGGACTTGATAGCTTATCTCAAAAAAGCTACCAATGAGTAATAGTTGGCCACTGCCTTATTTATTATGAAACAGAAGTGTCTCATGACTTTTTATGTGTACCATATTTAAATTGATCTCATACACTAGAATTCAGATCATGAACGGCTGATGGAATAATTCTGTTGGACAGTCCTGATTTAAATAAGATTGGTCTGTGGCTAAACAAATATGGTCAGCTTTTTTAATTTTGATAGTAATTCTGGTTCAACAAGTACTCTCACTTTTCCCATTCTAAAGAGATGATTGAACTTGAATAAGGAATATTAAACTTTTTAGGGAGATGGTGCATTCCTTCTCAAAACCTGTAAGAGATTGGTTTTATATTTAGATTTCTAAAACTGGTTATATTAATATATTTAAATACTGAAAAGGTCCCTTCACTGTCTCATAGACCAGAGGAGGATTCATACATGTTTCAAGTTGTGTTCGTTAGCCTGTTAAGGCAAGGGTTGAAAATACACTGACAAAGTCCACTTTATCTGTTTGGTTTTATAAACTATGCCAATTTAATTAAAATTCTCTATCTAGAATTTAGCCTTTTACTTAATGAAAGGCATTTTAGTGTGGTTTATGTATAGCATCAAATAAAGAGTATTTAGCACCTCAAAAAAAAATAAATAAATAAAACAAGATACTAACAGAAACAATAACTGTTCAACATTCTTCCACATATACTTCAAGGGTTTTACCTCCCATAAATTCACATATTTCAAGGATAAATAAAACATTATAAAATCAATCATGCCAATTAGTATATTTTTGCTTAGGGTGCAAATAAAATAAAACAAAGAGCCTGAAATAATTTACTAAGTTCTCATTTCCCTTACCATTTCTATTCTTTATTGCTATATCAGCCTTAAATGAGAATCAAGGTCATTTCAGTATGAGGGTTTCAGACATACATGGTAGTTTCCACATAGCATAGTGACAAACAAGCTTAAAGGAGAAATCCACAGAGAGCTAAACCTTTTCTGTTATTTCACAAATATTTGTTTAGTTCTTATACCAGGATTTTTGGAACCCCTCCAAAAAGGCTAACCTAATTTTTAAAATTTATTTCTTTTTAAATTGAAGGATAATTGCTTTACAGAATTTTGTTGGTTTCTGCCAAACATCAACATGAATCAGCCACAGGTAGGTATACATATGTCCTCTCCCTCTTGAACACTCGTTATTAACTTCCACTGTTCTGAATTTCTGGAAGCTTGCCTTGTTGTAATATATTTTCTAGCTATCTATTTTTACTTGCTACCACTAAAATACCAATCTAGAAGACCTTTACTTTATTATCCAGAAAGCGCACTTGGTATGAAAAGAAGGATGTCCCTTGCTAGATGCGCTTCTTTTGTGGCTAAAGAAGGCAAAGTGGCCTGCCCTGAATATGGGAGGACCTTAGACTCTCAAGTCACTGTACAGGATGGTCTAATTATAAAAACATTTAATCCACCAACATGATGGGATTGGCGAAGTTCTAAAATTATTATCATTTGTATTTTACACATGGTTACTAAAACGCTGCATCTCGCCTTGATATTTTTTTTTAAAAATCACTTTTTAAAACCCTATATAGTTAAAATTCCTAAGAATGCTTCAGTGAAAAGGTCAAAGACGTGTGTTCACTCTGAATGAGCATAAGCTGTGGAAAATACATAGTGCCCATACTGCAGTGTCTTTGAAGTGTATACAGGCCTGGAGACAAGTAACTTAGACATCCAGCAACTGACAACCTGTAACGACTACAGGGATGTTTTCCGTCCCAGTGGGATTGGCTCCTTGATATGGCACCTCTGCATGATTACTCATGGCATGCTACTGCTCAATACTTTCATTGATTTATTTCTGGAAATATGGTTTCCACATTTTTGTGGCACCCAGAAGGAAAAAAACCAAGCTGCTGAATTAGCTTCTGAGATTTGAGAGAGATTTAGAGGAAACTAGGTCACATATGGAATTAAATATACCTATAAAACAGATAATCATTTTCCATCTATTAAAATAAAATAACAAAAATATTATCATTTAAAGAGAAAATCTGCTCTAGCTAAAAATCCAAAACTCTGAATTATGTGAAATTTGACTCTATAATTTCTGCCATGTGGCAGAGTATAAGGATTAATAAACAAACCAAAAAAAACCCAAACAAACCTGTCTTCCTTTGTTTTGCTAAACCATTTAAAGAGTGTGCTATGTAAGTCTTGAAAAGAAATAATGAAACCAGATAAAATCACTATAAAGGAAAGGAAAGTGAAGTCGCTCAGTCATGTCCGACTCTTTGCGACCCCATGGACTGTAGCCTACCAGGCTCCTCTGTCCATGGGATTTTCCAGGCAATAGTACTGGAGTGGATTGCCATTTCCTTCTCCAGGGGATCTTCCCGACCCAGGGATCTAACCCAGGTCTCCCGCATTGTAGACAGATGCCTTACTATCTGAGCCACCAGGGAAGTCCAAAAAGAAATAATGAAACCAGATAAAATCACTATGAAACCAGATAAAATCACGAGCCTGTCCTTAGGGAAACAGTAGGTAGATTTTCAACCTCTGATTTGTGGCTCCATGAAATCAGATAGGTCTCTTGGTTAAGGATGCTTTGGGGAGGAAGAGAGCTGGTGGTCAACTGGCATTTTTGTTCGATATTCCCCACTGAAACAGATGGCACCCTGGGGATGCTTAATCTCCCAGAATAGGTGCCTATGAGCAAGATGACTCTTAAGTCTTCCGGATCTCAGGAAGCATTTTGCCCAAGTCCGTGGGAATATAGCCCTAATTAGACTACACTTTCCTGCTGCCCCCATACTTGACTCTTACTCATCGTTTCAGCAATCTGAATTCTGCCCCCACATGACTGGAATGAAAGTGCTCTTCCCGGGATCTCTTTGAGTCCCAGTCCAGGCCCCTCGCTTTGCTGGGTTCCACAGTGGAGCCCCTCTAGCAGCCCTCACCACCCGAAACACAGAAAGACAGGCATCTGCTGCCCCCTTCTCTTCCGTGGCCCTGCACTTCTGCAGCTCTTTGTGGCTCTGCCCCTTCCCAGCCTGCTTTGTGCTCCAGAAGGTAAAGGTAAGGATGTATCCCAGGCTTCTTAGCTCTCATCCTTCTCACTCCTCATGCTCTCCTTAAATCTCACACATATGACGAGGACCATGACGGTCTCTGGTGGACATTCAATCAATATCTGTGAGAAGACTCTCACCTCTTCTGGCAACCACTCATATAAGAGGCCATCTAATCTGGATCTCCATTCAACTATCTTCTCTGACCGCCATGCCCGCCCCCCACCCCAATGAACGGCTTAGAGACCACAACTTCCCTGAAGGGGTTGGAGCCTGTGACTCTGGTTTAACATTTAGTTGTGACTCTGTAATTGTGACTGTGACTCTGTCTGTAATTGTGATGACTCTGTCTGTCTCTCCCTTCTGGTTTATAATCCCACATAACAGAAAGAACATGACTTTGGAGTCAGATGGGTTCAAATATGGGGTGTGTCAAGTACCACCTATGGAACTACACCTTTGAAATTCTGTAGGATTACAGGGGAAAATGTATACATGTAAAATATTTGTATGTATCAATATATATTTTTAAAAATGTACTCAGGGCCTAGTGAGGTCAGTGTCTTTGGGCTGTCCCCTTTATTTCTTTTAAACTCATTTTGTAAAGCTCCTTACATGCTTTATTTAACTGGATTCTTCTAATAACCCATCGACAGATCTAGAAGAAAACGTTGGGTATGGCTAGATAAAAACTAAGAAGTGGTAGAATCAGATTCAAATGTAGGTCTGCTGGCTCTGGAGTCCTAGTTCTTTCCACCACATAAAGTGCCTCCAGTATGCTGGGTGGGTGGGGTAAAGAAATACACAAACGGAAAATCACAGCATAACGTGAGAAGTGCTATGCGAGATATGGAGAAAATGCTGCAGGTGTCCTGAAGAAAGAAACACTAGTTCTTCCTCAAGGAATCATGAAGGGCTTCCCAAGACGGTGTGCTGGAGCTGCCTCTTGGACAACATGAACCTACTCGACAGACCAGGGAAGGCAGTCTAAGCAGCAGGGTCGTGTGCAGTCACAGAGAGATGAAACCATTTGGATCACTGCAAAGGGTATGGTGTGGTGAGAGGAACAGTAAGGAAAGTGGGGAATGGAGTCGTGCTAGGAGAGGATGGAAGGCAGGTAGGGTGGGGCCAGGTCTGAGCATCTGAAGCCCTTTCCAAAAGTAACAGAGCTGGCAGGAGTTTTGAAGCAAGGCAGAGATAGATCAAATCTGTAGTTTCAAAGGCTAATTCCAATGCTAGCCCACTGCAGCAATTCTGGAATCCAGGACCACTTGGGGGAGCTTTTTGTTTCTAATGACTTGGTTTGTTCCACTGTTGTGAATGCTTGCTCATTTGGTTAAGGGGGTGTCTGCCGGGTTTGTCCATAGTAGTTATTGCTTGTCCATTGTCATTAATAAGTATCTCGAGGCAAAGTACTATGTAAGTATCATGTTCTTCAACTTGCATTGCTAGTTACATCTGTTGATTTTCTAACTCCATCGTTCCATCTGCATTTAATAGTTTATGTTCTACTCAATGGAGAGCCTTCTCTTCTTCCCATTACTTTTCTATATCACTAAAGATACATGGGTTTTTAATTTTATTCAATGGATTATAATTAATGCTCAAACTATCCCAGGTGTGACCTGTGGTGGTCCCTTCAAGCTGGATCTTATGTCATTTTAACAACTTCCCTTATTTTCTGAGCACTGCTATACTTTCTGTTTCAGACGCATCTTGCATTTTCCCTGCCCCAGGCCTAGAATCAGCTCTTTTTATAAGGAGTTCTAATTCTTTGCTGTGGCAAATGGTATTTAGAAACAAGTTCTGGGAGCTAGGTGTGCGCCTGCTAGTCATTGTTATTCAGTCCTCTCAATGGACAGAGCAAGGAAAGTGAGTGTGTGTGTGCATTATATATATACACACACATATACATATCTGTATTTCAGCGAAAATTTTCTTTAAAATATAGACTTTGGGCACTCATAGCTGGGCCTACCGGAGCAGAATCTTAAGGAACAGGCTCATAAATCTGCATTATTTTTAAGTTTAGGCAGATTTTCAAGCAGAGGACTGACTAGGGGAGTGATGGTAAAGGCAGGAAGACTAGTTAAGAAGCTACCAAAACTGTCCTGACATAGGTTGAACCAGGTGTGAAGTAGCAAGGGTGTGAACTAGGGCGGAAGCAGCAAGACAGAGACGATGTGACCAAATGGACTTGGGGCTGATGGATAATGGAGATGAAAGAGGAGGGAGTAACAGGCACTCGAGGCTTCCTGCCTAGAGAACTATTATTGCTGTGATCTGTTAACACTGCCATTTACACAGGCAGCGCTGAACACAGGCTTATTTCATTGAACACCTTCCCACTTATCTCCTATAATTTATATGAAAATCCAAGTGACATTCTGGGAAGAAAATAATTATGAAACATTATAGAATTTATATCTCTTCCATCATATTTTATCACATGGACTAAAACTTGAGTATTATCCAAGACAAGAAGGATGACATGAATTCTTTGTCAGCAGGCCAGGTTCCCACATAGATAAACACGGCCTGGCCAAAGTGAGTGCACTAATATCTACTATGCAAAATAATAGACCTGGAAAGGCTTTCTACCAAGAAGCAATGTCTATAATGATATCTCTCATATTTTTTTTTAAAGAGCTAGAGTTTGTTAGAGATAAGTCATTAAGCTGAAATGACTGCTTACTACCAGTGCAGCATAAAAGTCACTGGAGCATGAGTGAAATGTACAAAAGAGATGCAAGAAGAAAAGTAAAGCTAAAAGGAAATGGCCCTTGGAATTCTAACTGCTATAACAGAATGTTTAAAACTCAGATGAAAGTACAACCCAGAGGAAAATAACCATTCCCAGTGTTTCCGTAGTAAAAGTAACTCATCAACTATCTTCTCATTGCTGAATCCGCAGAGCCCTTTTCTAGACTTACTGGGTTGTACTCCAGTGATACTATTGAGGGTCTCCTTGACACTGCCTTTGCTCTTGGCCTCCAGGCACTCCGCTGTCCTCCTATCCCTGTGACTATTCGCATCATTCACATGCATCTTTATTTACTGATCACCTGAAAGCTCCTAAGCCTGGCCTCTTCTTCCTCTGCGTGCTCTCTGGGTTATCATATCTACTCCCACATGCTCCCTGAAGCTCGTGAGGCTCTCTCCTGAGCAGGAAAGTGAAAGTGTCACTCTTTCAGTCATGTCCGACTCCTTGCAATCCCACGGACTGTAGCCTGCCAGGCTCCTTGTCCTGAGCGAGAGACTCACATAAACATAAAATCACCTCTTGGATGTTCCAGAAACACTTCAATCTATATGTGTTCAAAGCTGAATTCATCATTCCCTGGCCCTGAACCTGCTCCTCATTCTGCTTCAGTGAATGATAACCGCCATCCAACCAGTTGATGGTTAACCTTACACCTTCCTTCTCCTCTATCACCTATATACAATCAGTCAGCAGGAATTCAGAGTTTCCAGATAGTATGCTTTCTTTGCATACTATCATAATGACCTCATATATGGATTACTTTAAGTGCCTCCAGACTTTCTCTCCAACAATTCACCATTCACACTGTAGGCAGAGTAATCAAAACAGAGCCTAAATCTAATGATGCTCCTTTCTCCAGAAAACCTTCTCTGACCACCATCCACTCCCACATATGGGTTAGGTATATGCTGTGGGCTAACTATCATAGACCTGAACACAGAGACCCAGCTGCTAACTTATTTATGAATTTTGCCTTCATGATTATAAGTTCCTTGAGAAGAGATGCATATTACTCACTGTTGGGTCCCCAGTGTCTGGCACAGGACACGAGAAATTTGCTGTTGTTGTTTAGTCGCTATCGTGTCCAATTCTATTGCAACCCATGGACTGTAGCCCACCAGGCTCCTCTGTCCATGGAATTTCCCAGGCAAGAATACTGGAGTGGGTTGCCATTCCCTTCCTTCTTGCCATTTCTGTCTCCTGCATTGGGAAAGCCCACGACACATAGTAGACATGTAAGAAATATTTGTTGTAGATCATTTTTTCCCTCTAATCAAGAGGTTCTTAACTTACAGCCCATGAACTCCTTAATAGAATTCAGAAGGGTTTATGTGTTTAGATAGACTAAAAGTTACTATAAGTCTTTATTTTTCACTAACTTGTAACAGACTTTAGTATTTCCTATCATTCAAAATGTAGGCAACAAACTATAGTAGTACCTGTGACCTTGAGGTCAATAAAATCACAGATATTTTCATATGTTACAGTTGTTACAGATTTTTCAAACATCATGTATACCCATTACTACTTTGAATTTACAATAATTATTAAAACTGCTAGAACTTTCAATTGCATGAGTTAATAAAGTTAATAAAGAAGCACATATATCATGACATATTATAATATTTTTCCAACTGTATTATTCCAATTGTATTTCAAAATAAATAATTTCCTTTCCAATCCTATTTATGTATTTTATTTTATGCATTTATGTACTTTATTTTATGCATTAGGAAATTCCATGATAGTGAGAGTCTAAATTGATTCATCCACTTTGGAAAAGGGTCTGGCAACACCCAGAAAAACTGATCATGTGTGTACCCCATGCCCCAGAAATACCACTCCCATGTGGAAATGGATATATACGTTCACTTATACTAGAATGTTAATAGTAGTCAAAAGAAACCAGAAGTCACCCAAACGCCCACCCAGAGTAGAATGGATAAACTATATTTCTATAGAAAATATGAAACTGAGAATAAACATGGAGAAGCAGAGACAAATCTTATAATGTTGATTGAAAGTAGCCAGACACACACAAAAATGCATACTGTACCATTCCTTTTAAAGGTGCAACACCAGGCAACACTGATCTACACTGTTAAAAGTCAGCATAGAGGTTACCTTTGCAGGGGGGGCACTGTGACCGAAAGGAGGTGCTCAGGGGTCTCTGTGGTGCTGGTAAGGTTCTATTTCTTGATGTAAGTGAGGGTTACAGGTGCAATGGGGTCGTGAGAATTGATCCAGCCGTACACTATGATATGTACACTTTTCTGTATCTAGATTATACTTTGGTAAAAGGACAAACCAGAACAAAGAAACCTACTATTCGGAGATAGGATCCATAAGCTTCACAGTCTGTCAAAGGCAACCCCTTCAAAAATTCATGTTGTACGCAGAAATTCCAAGGAGGTGATCTCAAAACAAACAAAAGTGAACACATACTAGTCATTCTTCATTCATTCCATAAATACTTATTAAGTGTGTGTCTTCCACATACCAGGCATCATTTTGGGCACTGTAGGCAGGGCAGCAAACAAAAAACTCTGCCCACATAGAGCTCATATTCTAGTGAAGAGAGTCAACAAGGTTTAAAACAAAAAAGAACTAAGGGGAAACATGAAACATGGATGAGTAATAAGGAGTATGTTGGGGAGGAGTCTACATTTTAAATAGGGTAGTCAAGAAGGCCTCACTGAGAAAATGACCTTGAGCAGGGGCCCAGTGGAGCTGAGTGAAGTCATGTAATGTCTAGAAGAAGGAGAAGCTAGACAGAGGGAAAGTGCAAAGGCCTTGGGGCAGTAGGGTACCCGGGCATTCCAACTGGGAGGCCAATGTGGCTGAAGTGGAGCAAGGGATGGGGAGAAAACAGATTAGATCATGGAGGTAACAGAAGGCCAAATCCCCAGAGAGGCTTCAGTTCAGTCACTCAGTCGTGTCCAACTCGTTGCGACCCCATGAACTGCAGCATGCCAGGCCTCCCTATCCATCACCAACTCCTGGAGTTCACCCAAACTCATGTTCATCGAGTCGGTGATGCCATCCAGCCATCTCATCTTCTGCCCCCTTCTTCTGTCCCTTTCTCCTCCTGTCCCCAATCCCTCCCAGCATCAGAGTCTTTTCCAATGAGCCAACTCTTCCCATGAGTGGCCAAAGTACTGGAGTTTCAGCTTTAGCATCATTCCTTCCAAAGAACACCCAGGGCTGATCTCCTTTAGAATGGACTGGTTGGATCTCCTTGCAGTCCAAGGGACTCACAAGAGTCNGCATGAGGTGGCCAAAGTACTGGAGTTTCAGCTTCAGCATCATTCCTTCCAAAGAAATCCCAGGGCTGATCTCCTTCAGAATGGACTGGTTGGATCTCCTTGCACATCCATACATTACCACTGTAAAAACCATAGCCTTGACTAGATGGATCTTTGTTGGCAAAGTAATGTCTCTGCTTTTGAATATACTATCTAGGTTGGTCATAACTTTCCTTCCAAGAAGTAAGCATCTTTTAATTTCATGGCTGAAATCACCATCTACAGTGATTTTGGAGCCCCCCCAAAACAGTCTGACATTGTTTCCACTCTTTCCCTATCTATTTCCCATGAAGTGATGGGACCAGATGCCATGGTCTTCGTTTTCTGAATGTTGAGCTTTAAGCCAATTTTTTCACTCTCCTCTTTCACTTTCATCAAGAGGGTCTTTAGTTCCTCTTCACTTTCTGCCATAAGGGTGGTGTCATCTGCATATCAGAGGTTATTGATACTTCTGGCAATCTTGATTCCAGCTTGTGCTTCTTCCAGCCCCAGCATTTCTCATTATGTACTCTGCATAGAAGTTAAATAAGTAGGGTGACAACATACAGCCTTGACATACTCCTTTTCCTATTTGGAACCAGTCTGTTGTTCCATGTCCAGTTCTAACTGTTGCTTCTTGACCTGCATATAGGTTTCTCAAGAGGCAGGTCAGGTGGTCTGGTATTCTCATCTCTTTCAGAATTTTCCACAGTTTATTGTGATCCACACAGTCAAAGGCTTTGGAATAGTCAATAAAGCAGAAATAGATGTTTTTCTGGAACTCTCTTGCTTTTTCCATGATCCAGCAGATGTTGGCAATTTGATCTCTGGTTCGTCTGCCTTTTCTAAAACCAGCTTGAACATCGGGAAGTTCACGGTTCATGTATTGCTGAAGCCTGGTTTGGAGAATTTTGAGCATTAATTTACTAGTGTGTGAGATGAGTGCAATTATGTGGTAGTCTGAGCATTCTTTGGCATTGCCTTTCTTTGGAATTGGAATGAAAACTGACCTTTTCCAGTCCTGTGGCCACTGCTGAGTTTTCAAATTTTGCTGGCATATTGAGTGCAGCACTTTCACAGCATCATCTTTCAGGATTTGAAATAGCTCAACTGGAATTCCATCACCTCCACTAGCTTTGTTCATAGTGATGCTTTCTGAGGCCCACTTGACTTCACATTCCAGGATGTCTGGCTCTAGGTGAGTGATCACACCATCATGATTATGTGGGTCGTTAAGATCTTTTTTGTATAGTTCTTCTGGGTATTCTTGCCTACTTAATATCTTATGCTTCTGTTAGGTCCATACCATTTCTGGCTTAGAGGCCATTATAAGGACTTCTACGCTTGCTCTGAGAGTTCTGAGCAAGAATTAACATGACTTGACTTATGTTGCAGCCAGATCAACTGGCTTCTGTGTTGAGAATAAAATGGGAGAGGCAAGGATGGAAGCAGGAAGGAAGTAGTGGTTAAGAGGAGAGAACAGATGCCATGAGAAACACAAACATAGGCACACACACAGACACCGTATTACTGTTGTCTGCAGCTCCATAACACTTCACTCCTAAATATCCTAGCACATTTCTCCTAAGACAAGAACCTTCCCTTATGTAACTGCACTGCTACAATCAAATTCAGAATTTTAATGTAAACACAGTGCTATTTCCTAACATATACTTCCATGTTCAAATTTCACCCATTGTCCCAATACTGTCACTTATAGCAATCCCTAACCACCTCAACCAACCCTGAATATTCATTGGAAGGACCAATGCTGAAATTGAAGCTCCAGTACTTTGGCCACCTGATGTGAAGAGCTGACTCATTGGAAAAGACCCTGCTGCTGGAAAAGATTGAGGGCAGGAGGAGAAGGGGGAGACAGAGGATGAGATGGTTGGATGGCACCAGTGACTAGATGGACATGAGTTTGAGCAAACTCAGGGAGGTGGTGAAGGACAGGGAAGACTGGCGTCCTGCAGTCCATGGGGTTGCAAAGAGTCAGACACGACTTAGCAACTGAACAACAACTAACCACCCCAATCTAGGATCACATATTGCATTTCCTTCTATCCTTTTAGTCTCCTTTGAACTGGAACAGTCCCTTACTTCCTTGTGTCTTTTATGAGAATAAGTTTTGGGTTTGTTTTTTTTTTTTTTGCAATCTACAGGCCAGTTGTAATGTAGACTGTCCTTCAATTTATATTCACGTTTATTCATGACTAGCTTGAGGTCATGAAGATTCTGAATCCTGCTTCTAAGTGCCAAATGAGAATATATTAGTAGTTTTAGAAGGTATGTACAGAATGAGATCTATAGAAATCTCATCCCCCTTGTCATACCTTTCTCCTTCTAAATAATTTGAGATATGAAGAACTAACAACAACTGACAATACATGAAGCACTCACTATGTCCACAACAGGTGCTAGGCAGGGGACACATGGAACTTGTATCAGGTGGGGAGAGGGGTAAGTCAACAAATGCAAAACCATGAGTGCAGTGAGTCTAGCGGGGAGGTCCTTGCGTGGTGGCCTGGATGCACAGAGAAAGAATGGCCTAAAGAGTCTGGCTGTCAAGGTACGGCTTCAGGGGGTGATGATACTACACTGAGATTGAAAGAAGAAAAACAGTGGACAAGTGACGGGTCATTTCAGGCAGTCAATGGTGTGTGCTAGGTTGAGGATACACAAAATAAGGTATTGGGTCCAGGTAACCAAGGAGTTTGATGTGGCCTGAGGATGTTAGGAGAGGGAGAGACACCAAGCTAGAGGAAGAGCGAGGAACCGATCATAATCGTCCTAGGAGACTCCTCTGAACAAGCATGGGTAAGCTTGATACTTATCCTGCTGGTAATGGGGAACCTTAGGTAGATTTTAAGTCTGGCTTGAGGAAGATTCTTTTTCAATGTCTGTTAGATGGCCAAGCTCAGTAAATCATTCAGGGTTCACTCATCACTAAGGCTGGTGATCAGCAGGGACGCACCAGTATCTGTGCCAGGTAAAGCATGGAAATAGATCTTCACCAGCAGGTAAACAGCTGCTGCCCCAAGCCTCACCTGCCTCAGCTGAGGTGTCTGAACTAGCTCCAGGAAGCCTCTTGTGTGTGCCATCAGGCCATCTTTCTGGTACCTGCTAGCATCAGCCCTTATTCCTACATGCTCCCCTCTGCCTCCAGCCCTACCAACGGACCCCAGCAGGAGAGTGAACACTCTTAGCAGGAGCACCGGCACCCCAGTAGAGAGAGAGGCCTGATGTACACCTAGCCCTCCAAGACTGGTCATCAGCCAATGGCCAGTATTTCCCAGGGACATCCTCCATGGCCTGTTATAAGAACTAAAAATTCCATGATGTGTTCAGAGTTACCAGAATTTTGTTTTTAAAACTTAATATCATTTTCCTGACTTCTTGACCTCAGCTCAGTACTTTTCATCATTGTTCTGCTCCAAAAACCCATTTGCTACCTCCTCTTCTAATCCACAGTGGAGTTGCCATTCATTCTTTCTCAGTCTATACTTCTCTTATTAGACAATCTTCCTTAAAAGGACAGCCCTTTGAAACCTAGGCCCACCTTCCAGGCTACAGCTGATTGAATTGGTAGACATCCTGACCCTGCCAACCCGGTGTGGCCAATCAGATTCTCTTTCCTGGAACTCTGGAATTCAGGCTCACAAGACCTAATCAATTGGTTTTGTAGGGCCAAGCTGCATGATCTAGTACAGTGAGGAGGTTAAGATGGCTTTTTGGGGGGACGGCTATGTGTAAAATGGATCACTGAGTTAAGGAGCCAGTCTGCAGTCAGAGAAAATCAAAGCACATTTTATCCAGAGAGAAGCAGAGATGTGATTTCCCGTGATGCATGCTTACAAGAGAAAGAAACAGGAAAAGACTAGCTGCCTGATAACTGTGCAGTGTATGAGAGGCCAGCAATATACTCTATAATTGAGTATCAAAAGATTCTCTTCTCACCTTGTGATCCCCTCCTTAACTCTTCTTTTGAGAAAATTTCAGTCTCTTGCAACTGATAATCTCTTACTTAGAAGGCATCTCATCACTGGTGGATCTTGTTTTACTCTTACCCATAAAATCAATTCATAATGAACACAGAAAAATGTTTTAGTGACATTATTAAACAATATGTAAACTAAACAAGAATTCTCAGTAACCTCAGAACAATTCTCTGACCAGCCTATATATGTACTACCAGTTCAAAGAAAGCGTCTTTCCTTGGCAGGCCAGCTTTCCACTTCCCTCCTTCACACCGATGGGAAGGGGAACAACAGAGAATTAGTGGGCAATCCTAGAATCCTTCAACTCCTAGGCTGAGGCCATCCAGGTGTCTGCCTCCCATTGAGAGAAGAAAAGGGTGAACTGGTAAAGAGGTCAAGGTCAAGAGGTCTGACCACTCCCTTTATTTTCCAGACAAACTCCACCTACTCAGCTGCCTCAGTAGGTAGGTCTCAGTAAGTCTGTCTCCAACAGCAAGACTGAAGACTATAACTTCATTTTCAAAACTCAGGATCTCTGGAAGTAAACAAAGTCAACGTATAGATTGCTGCTGGTCCTTAAACCAGCAGTTGCTAAAAACTGCACCGACTCCTCAATGTATAAACAGTTATACTGTTTAAATATATAAAAAGCTACATATCTTTCATAGGATATAACAGCATCTCTACAAATACAGAATGGTAACCAAAGCCTCAAATTCCTGTCATTTCTAGGTTAATCTTTTTAATGTTTGCTTGTTTCTGGGTCCCCAAATGTTCAGTATCTCCCGTATGAGAGGAATGGGCTGCCTGGTATGGAAGGTCAAAGGCTATAGGCATCCAACACAATTCAATACAAAAAGAAAAGTTCTCTTAACAAACGGTGTTGGGACCACAGGATATCTGCAGGCGAAAGAAAGAAGTTGGACCCTCCATCTCACACCATGTATAAAATTTAACTCAAAATGGATTATCTGTCTAAATGTCAAAGCTATAACTATAAAACTCTTAAGAAGAAAACAGAAATAAATCTTCATGATTAGGTGATGGTTTCTTAGATATAACACTAAAAGTATAAGTGATAAAAAAAAGAAGTTGGATAAATTGGACATCATCAAAGATAAACTGGACATCATCAAAATCTTAAACTTTCATGTTTCAAAGAACATCATCAAAAAAGTGAAAAGACAACTTACTGAATGGGAGAAAATACTTGAAAATAATATATTAGATGAGAGGCTTACATTCAGAATATATAAAGAACTCTTACAACAATAAAAAACAAACAAGCCAACTAAAATGGGCAAAAGATCTGAGTAGACATTTCCTGCAAAGAAGGTATACAAATGGTACTTCAGGAAGTTAAACTTAGAGTTACCATATGATATAGCAACTCCACTTCTAGGTGAAATATACTCAAGAGACAAAAACATGTCTACACAAAGGCTGTGGACACACTCTTCCACTGCCCACAGGGACACACTAGCCGTCTCCTTAACTTGTTCCAACCAATTCTTGCTTGGTTCTTTCTGAGAAGAACACTAGACTAGGTGAAAACTTAATGAAAAAATTGACTCTGTTAATTTAAGAATTTAATAAATGAGTCATATAAATATATATTTAAAAATCTATTTCACAAGCTAGCAATATCTTTTAGGTTGGAAAAAACAAAACAAAACAAAACAAAAAAAACACTGATCTATTGAGCTCTGAAACATGTGAATGAGGTCCCGAACATCTTGCTGCATAGTGGACTAGCAGCATCAACATCAACTGATAGGAGCTGGTTAGAAATGCAGGAAGTCAGGCCCCACACCAGGCTTACTCAGCTACATGTGCCTGGGTGACTCCTATGCACAATGATATCTGCAAAGAACTGTTTGCTGTCAAACACTTTAATTACATTTAAGACCAATCCACATATGACAAATCAAGTTAAACCTACAAGAGGAGGCTGACGGCTGAAGATGTGTAGTCTGCTGGCTAAAGGATGGCTTTCCGTATGGCTCTGCCTTCTGGGGAAGGAGTCAGCCCCAGAAGCAAAGCCAGCAAGGTAAACCCTCCCAGGAGCTTCCTTTTTCTTGTTTGGTGGCAAATACATCACCCACATCACAAAGGTGTCCAGAACCACCTCGTTGCAGGTAGGAGAGCCTCTAGGACAGCCCTGCCTAAAGATGCTGCCATGGAATAGGTTTCACTTACCACAGTATAACCAACATTCTTGTGGACCACTGGTGGTAGAGCCTATATAATTCTTTATAAGACAGCATACTCCAGGGTCATGTTTTTCAAGCTGTGACCCATTATATAGTAGCCATATTTTAAAAATAAAACCATGGTCATATATTCTGAATTAAAGGGATCTATGATATGATATGAGCAAGTATACTCATAACAATAACTGAATGGAATATTTGTGAGTGTCCTGGGAAATCTAGGACATATGGTGGCAAAACCCATGAGGCATTAATGACCTGGATGAGAATTACTATGACCTTGGTCTTTCTCTGGATATCTAGACCAGAATTCTAGCCATACCAGGTTCTTTCCCATCCTGATACCTTTGCACGTAACCTCTCTTCTCCATCACATCTTCACTTACCTGCCCCTTCTCATCCTTCAGATTTCAGTTTAAACACCATCTCCTTAGAGCGCTGCTCTGGACAACTTATCTAAAGTAGCTCCCACACCCTTCTTGACCTAGTTCCCCTCTATGGTCATTCCCTCCTTAGTTCTTAGCACAATCTATATTCACCTTGCTGTCTTGTTCATTCACTGTCAGCCTCCTCCATCAGAATGGGGGCAAGAACTTGGTCATGCTCAATGCTGCACCTGGTATATTCTACATACTAGTTTTTGATTAAAAAGTAAATGAAAAAGTAAAATCTACCCAGTTTAGAGAATAAATAAGTCTTAATAAAAATCACCAGACTAATAGCTTATTAACAAGAATAACAGTAAAATCATTTATGAACAGACCATAGGTGCTTTAGTCGCTAAGTCGTGTCCAACTCCTGGGACCCCGTGGACTGTAGCCTGCCAGCCTCCTCTATCCATGGGATTCTCCAGGCAAATATACTGGAGTGGGTTGCCATTTCCTTCTCCAGGGGATCTTCCCAACCCAGGAATCAAACCTGGGTCTCCTGCACTGCAGGCAGATTCTTTACCAGCTGAGCCCTTTCATTACATGATCATGCCAACGAACAAGCAAGTGAGATCCGATGAATAGAGGATGAGTGACTGCTTAAATCTCTTTCCCTCTCTGAGCTGTACCTATAAAATAAAGGCTCTCAGAGTTGTGGGTGAAGGGATTTCTGTGTGTGTGTGCAGTGTCTGGTACAGAGCAGGCACTCAACTCAATACAAGTTTGATTCTTTATAGTTACCCCTAAGTTTCCCTTATTCAAACTGGTCAAGGGACTGAATAATATGAAATCAGATCTCCAGGCCTTCATGTGAATCTGTTTACCCAACACCCCAATCCCAACCATGGCTGTTACACTTCTCTCTTCAAATTCAACAAGTGCAATTGTGCGTACTTGCAGTACCAGATAATTTTAGCCATGTCACAATTGAGATTTTAAAAAAAGTTTTTTTTAACATCTCCAGTAGTTCACTGTTTCAGGTCATTGCTTCAAATCTGTTGATGTTCTAAGATGAACCTGAACATGGTTCCATTTCTAGACAGAGTTCTAGTGATCTACTTCAAATAGCCTTATGTAAAGCGTGAAACTGGAAAACAAGAGTCACAGGAGTCATGAACTGACCGAGTTCTGGTTAGAAACAAGACACAATAGTAGAGACCATAGTGACTAAGAAAAATAAAGAGTGTAAAGCAGTGAAGTGATAGCTCTGGGCTTTGGAATCAGACTGACTTGGGTTTCAAATCCCATTCTACAATCTGCTAAATATTGACCATGGGCAACATCTTTAACCTCTCTATGCCTTGGTTTTCTCATCAATAAACTGAGGCTAACCACAGTACCAACATTATAGCACTGAGTCTGCACTCAGGAAATGTTGGTTCTGCTTATTAAATTCATTCTCAGCCTCAAGAATCTTATATACATTTACAAATGAAAATATTCAGAGTGAAGGAATGGCACTAAATGATACATATCAAGTGAGCAGCATGGTCACAAAAGATGCAAAACTTTAGGAGTGCAAGGCACTTCTTTATCCAAGGGTGGTAAAAGGGTTCATGGGAGAAGCGAGATTGAAATGGATGGGGCACTTAAGACAGAGATACAAACAGGCTCCCTGTGGTGACCTCTTCCTATTTGCCAAACACTGTGGGGAACCTTGTATGTTATCTCCATCAGCTACAAGTTAGATAACTTTAAATCTCTACTGCACTGATGACAAGCTATTTTATTGATGACCGTTGAGACTCACAGAGATTTGGAAATTTTCCCGTCACCAAGCTGGTGGCAGATCTAGGTTCAAAATCAAATTTGTTTGACCAAAGCACATGTCCCCAACCACTATGTCACTGGGGAAAGGGATTGGGAAGAGATGGACGAAGTGGGCGAGAAACCATTCCAGCATGAGGCAGGAAAGCACAGGGTCACAGAAAATAAAAGTATAAAGGTAGGTTAACACCAAAGAGAAAGGAAAACTCAGGAGTTTGGACTTCAGACGGTGGACAATGAAGAATCACTGTTTTGTTTCTGGTGTAAGTGTGTGTTTTTAATTAAATACTGTACTACTGCTATCGTTGCTGCTAAGTCACTTCAGTCGTGTCCGACTCTGTGTGTCCCCATAGTCGGCAGCCCACCAGGCTCCCCCATCCCTGGGATTCTCCAGGCAAGAACACTGGCGTGGGTTGCCATTTCCTTCTCCAATGCCGGAAAGTGAAAAGTGAAAGTCGCTCAGTCGTGTCTGACTCTTAGCGACCCCATGGACTGCAGCCCACTAGGCTGCTCCATCCATGGGATTTTCCAGGCAAGAGTGCTGGAGTGGGGTGCCATTGCCTTCTCCACTGCTATTGTTACTAAGAGCACTTACTGAGCACCAACTAAGGACAAGGCCCCACACTAAACTATTTGCACATATTATTTCAAATAGTTACCTATTTGAAATTGAAATTCTGCAATTTAGTTGTTGTTAATTCCTTTCTTACAAACAAATGAGGCCCTGAGAGGTCAAGTCACTCACCTAGATGCCTCTGGTAAACAGGAGAGTGAATTCAAACCCAAGTGGGTATGAAATCAAAGTCAGTGCCCTTTCCCCTAATGTGGTACTGCAGAAAAACCTCCCTTGCAACAGAGAGCCAGGAAAGAAGAAAAATGAAAATGGAGTCAGACACAAAAGGGGGTCCCAGAATAAGGGAGAAATGTCTCCACTGGAGTCACCATGAAAAATGATCGGGAGGAGACAGACAGTAAATGTGTGCGTGACCTTTTCTTTCATTTGCTCCAGTTCTGTGTCATAGTCTGCTACCTGCAGCAGAAACCAAGTTAGTAATTATTCCTGCCTCGATTACTGTCCTTGCCTTCAAGCCCTGATCTGAGTGCTTCTGTTGCTTTAAGCATCTTCCCATCACAATGCTATCAGAGCTAAAATATGGCATCATCCACTAATCTGTTATCTGTATTGAAGGGTAATCATTCAAGAGAATAAAACTAAGCCTCCACATCCAATAAATCACATTATGCTTCACATATCAACATTTTTTAAAATCTGACTTAAACACATAGTCTTTCAAATCAGGAGGACACATATGCTGAGCTCTAATGAGCTCTGCCAAATCCTACATTATTATTGAAGTTCATTGTGATCTCAGAGATGATACAGTTTTCTAAAATGGAGCATGATATCAATATTTGTTTGGCTGCTTTCTAGTTAGGATTCTAGGGAAAGTAGCACAATAAATAACGCAGTAGAAAATGTATGCATTATGAATATATCATTCAAACAAATGCAAAATCTATGTGGATGATTACTTACCTTGTTTGATGGAATCAAGGGTTAGAAGTTTTAATATTCATGTCATGATTCCAAAACACCCCAAGCATTTTTGCACTAAAATCTTAGCTTTAGTCCTCCTCATTCAATGACAAACATTAATACTTTAAATAGAAAATCAGTAGTATAACTAGCTATGCAGAAATGAGTTGAAATTCATAAAGATAAAAGAATACATATTTCTTCTCCATATGTATAGTTAATACATTAATATTCCTAACATTTTACAATATTAATTTCAAACATCTAATATGTTCCTGGGAATAAAATTATGAAGGAAATGGTACTTAAGAGTGCCATATACTAAGGATCAAAACAAATATGGTTTATATACTACCTTCACCGGATAAAGATATTTACAGATACAAGATAAAGCAAAATAACAACATAAATATTTTGTATTCTCTAATTTTACAGCTCCCGATTATATAATGATCTGTGATTTTTGTTTTTTAATCTATTTGGCTTAATTTTATTCCTACGTGCAAACACATAGACGGATATTAAAGAACTCGGCTCTCCTACACATATTCAGACCCAACCAAAAACATGGAAAATTTAGTCCTTTCTCCGCAGGCAGCCTTGCTACCATGTCACAATTCAGCATAAAGATATAACTGCCTTAATAAACAGAAACCAAATCATCAGGGTTTTTTGTTTTCAACAATTGAAGCTCCCTGCAAATCCAGTTAGATGAATAAATTCATTCACCTTTTCTTCAAATCTGAGTGTTTCTTCAACTAAGTCAGATATCACAACAACCCCACTAGTCCAACAGTCTGTCATAACAGTGGTTTTTACTGCAACTCCACCCTTTCCCCACCTTCAGTTTCACAGTACCTATATTTTTTTTTTCCTGTTAGAGGAAAAACATTAAGATGAAGAGTTCAAATCCTCAGAGTCGTTCAGTGAACTGTCACATTACTATTATTTAACCGCAGGGAATTTCCTGTTTAATTGCCACTTTCTCCCTTCCCCAAAGGACTACATCTTATTTTGATGGTGTAATGGAAAGTACAGTGTTAAGAAAGGGCAAAAACATAATGGGTTTTAATTTTTAAACGTCTAACCTTTTCATGAGTCCCTGTTAATCATCTGCACCTGTGACTTTAATAATCAGCTTGGAATTAAACAGCAAAATCTCCAGGACAGAACTCGGGAAGAACGCCCCGATCACAGCCATTATCACAGCAGGGAGAGAGGTAAAGCTCTTCTATCAAATGTGGCATGAACAAAGTTTTAAAAGTCAGTTCCACCAAATCTCAAGAACAGCAGAGCTCCTAGTACTTAAAACCTTCATCTTTTAAAAGTCAACATTTTTAATATATATATTTTCCACTATATTTTAACATAGTGATATAGTTTGTTACTTTCTGTAACATTTGCTTTCAACTTTAGGGCTTAAGGGGAAAACGGCTCCAGAAAAATCACAACAGTACAAAGCGGGGCGAGGGGAAGCGAGTCTTCTAAAGCATCCTTCCCATGGAGTAATTAAGACCGCTAACATTATGCCACTGAACCATTTATTTCATTATGAAATGAGACATAGAGTACAAGTGGCAATATCCTGAAATGTGATGGAGGTTGTTCTACATCAGTGAACACACAAGTCTGGAAGGTATAAATACGGTCTCTGTCAGCTGTAGTCCATCCTCAGCAAGTCATTTTCCCTGTGGGCTGAGGCTCCCATATTGTGGAAACCTTCCCCAACTGCCAAGGGCTGAAAAGGAATTCCCTGTGAACAGCATCTGGACCACACCTTGTATGGTCACAGGAGAAGCTGACAAGGGCTGGAGAAAGATGCATCTAGCCCAAAGATGAGAGGGCAGGGCCAAAAATCAAAACATATCCCTTTACAATTTAATAAGTAGGACCTTCTAAAATGGCTATTCATCCAGTTTTGTCTTCACCAGTCCAAGCCATTCACTACTAGATGTTGGTCATTCTGTGGGCTGGAGGGTAGGGTTTTGTTGTACAGAAACTGCCAGTCTTTTATACCCTCAGTGATGGTGTGGAAGCATCCATTTAGTGTATAAATATGATTCTCGGCACTAAGTCACTACCAAGTGAAATATTAGAGAACAAACTCCCCACCCACTGCAGAAATTTCCTAGTTTCCAAGCATCTGGAAAGAAGATCCCAAATTACCTTTAGCAAAATTTCCTTTCGGTTTTTTTATTATTATTTTTTTTCAATCGTCTTACTTGCTGAGCAACCTTCTAAAGAGCCTCCCAAAGATGATACCCACAGTTCAGGTTATCGGTCCTAAATTTTCCTAGTAAGGGAGGGAAAGAGAAGTGTTTAATAGCTCCCTAGGATCTTTCCACTTGTAGCAGGAATGAACACCTAAAAAAGCACCAGGACACTTAACTCCTTAGTGATTTAAAAAGCCTTGCTGAGCAACAAAGCAAAGAGATTTCTCCCTCCCCACCTGCACCCTTACCCTGCTTCTGCCCTAGCCTTAGAATCAGCAGCCCTTCTGTAATTCCCTGAGGTACCAGAGAGACTCCTTATTCCAAGGGGTGCCCAGCTCTGACTCCACGAAATCCCAGTTAGTCATCCTTCTTCTCACCCTTCCAACCTCCACACCCAACCCCTCCACGCCGCTCCAGGCCACCTCCTTACCTGATAATGTCGTCGTTGTGTCCCAGGAAGAATTTTTGGCTGTGCTCGCGGGTGTTGTAAACCACCCCGACCCCAGCCACAAAGTAGACCACCTCCTTGCCGGCGGTGTAGTACAGGTTGTTGCGGCACTGGTGACCCCGGTACCCGTACACCCACTCCAGCCGGAGCTGGCAGCTGGGAGCTGTCCGATCCGCCATGATAAGCCGACCCCACTAGCCCCCCGGACCCCCCGCGCACCGGTCCGCGGCCCCTGCGCGCCGGGTCTGTCCTCGCCAAGTCTCAGGCTGTGGAGGACCTGCAAAGGGCTCAGCGTGCAGCGCCGGGCGCTGATTTCCGCGGCGACGCACTCACACAGACCAGCACGCCGGCCGCCACCATCATCCACCGCCGCCGCCGGAGACGAGCCGCCGGTGCACGGCCGCCAGACCCCGCCGGGCGCCCCAGCTTCCTCTCCCCCGGGCTAGGCGTCTTCACCCGCGCGCGCGCGCCCGCGCGCCTCACTGCACCTGCGGGCTTCGGCCCCCGGGAGAGGTTCTTGGGAGGGTCACCCCGCCTTTCAAATCAAGGATCTGCATATCCAAACACTGATTACCCAGTTCGCTCACTGAAGTTTGCAGTGCGCGGGGCGGGGGCCTCGCAGCAGGCAGCGGGATTTATTCTGTGACAGCTTTAATTTGACAAGGAACTCCGGTAAGCTTTGCCATCGCCATCCTCGGATCCGAAACTGACAGTCTACATCCAGGAGGCGAGAGCCAGGAAGAAAGAAACAGATAATTTGCATAAGTCATCCAGTCCAAGCAAATGATCCCCAAACTAAACCAAGTTTGTTTTTTTTGTTTGTTTCTTTTTTTACAAATTGTTAACTATTCCTCTTTTCTCTCTCCAGATCCATCTCTTTCCCCCCCACCCCCCGCAGATCCATCCTTTTAATGATACGAAATATGCCCTAAATGCTGCCGGGTGGTGGTTACTGATACGATTTGAAAGAACATTTGCAGTTTCCCCATTAAGCCAGGGCAAACATGCAATGGTCATTTTTTAGACGCTCCAATTAGTTGTGTATATATTCAGAATTTATATCTTCCGTGAACCCTCTCTTGGCCGAGAAAACCAGAACGAACTTAGCAGCTCTCACTAATCAGGAACTCCAATGGCAAGCTTCATAAAGATTTTTTTTCTGAATCGGAGGAAACTGAGACACTACGGTAGCTGGAGGCAGGAAAACACAACCTACAAACGCTCTCAGTCCAGAAGAAATTAATAATTAACAAGTGACCAAAATCGTGTACCTCTCCCCAGAAACGTTTGCGCTAGCTATGGGGTCCCGTGGGCTCAAGGGTCTCGTCTCTAAGCCCG
Organism: Redunca redunca; assembly: GCA_006410935.1. Taxonomy (NCBI): domain Eukaryota; kingdom Metazoa; phylum Chordata; class Mammalia; order Artiodactyla; family Bovidae; genus Redunca; species Redunca redunca. Next base: position 47,213 of record SJYQ01095288.1, on the reverse strand, counting down.
GCGTGGGGAGGAGCGCCCGCGGAACCACTGGGGACAGCGAGCCCCCCCACACACGCGCACACACGTCCCAGGCATTGGTCGATGCCCACCCGAGGGATGCCAGCCCCCGGGGACACCCCGGCCTGCGCACAGACCGGGGAGGCTGCGTCCTGCACTCCTCCCACACCCGATCCAGGCTCGCCTGCGGAGCATCCCAGCTCTCCCGCCTCTAACCTCTGCTCTGAAACGGCGCCTCCAGCACGTCCTGGATCTCACAGAGCAAGCGAAATCCTCTGCTTGCCCGCCCCCCGCCCCTTTCCCCGCCTCCCGCACCGAGGACTGGCTTCGTCACTGGGACGCCACCGGAGAGAGGTTCTTCCTCCAGTCTAGGCTCCGGGGGCGGGGCCACACCGCCGCTTTCGGGGACCTAGGCTGGCGGGTTACTAGGCGAAATCTCGGCGCTTGGAAACGGCGACGCCCCGGAGCGCTGGGTCCGCCCCCTCCCTCTACCGCCCACATCCCCCCCCACTCCCGATGCATTCTGGGAAATGTAGTCTGCTCCACGAGGCCTCAGGCAGGGAACACGCGGTGCCAAACCACGAATTCCAGGATTCCATGCGCCCAGAGTGGGCCACATAGAGGCCGCTAACCAAGTCCCAGGTGCTTGCGATTCTGCAGAGCAGAGGCAGGCACACCAAGCACAACCTCTGGGTCGCGCCCTGAGTTCCCTAGTGACTGAGCTACTGGGCCGCGTGCGTGTGTATCTAAAAAGAAAAGCAGTGAAGTTGGAATAAAGACCAAACCATCTCTATACCGGGGGAAATATCAATAACCTCAGATATGCAGATGACACCACCCTTATGGCAGAAAGTGAAGAACTAAGCCTCTTGATGAAAGTGAAAGAGGAGAGTGAAAAAGTTGGCTTAAAGCTCAACATTCAGAAAACTAAGATCATGACATCCGGTCCCCTCACTTCATGGCAAATAGATGGGGGAACAGTGGCTGACTTTATTTTTCCGGGCTCCAAAATCAATGCAGATGGTGATTGCAGCCATGAAATTAAAGGATGCTTACTCCTTGGAAGGAAAGTTATGACCAACCTAGATAGCATATTCAAAAGCAAGACATTACTTTGCCAACAAAGGTCCATTTAGTCAAGTCATGGTTTTTCCGAGTCATGTACGGATGTGAGAGCTGGACTATAAAGAAAGCTGAGCGCCGAAGAATTGATGCTTTTAAACTGTGGTGTTGTAGAAGACTCTTGAGAGTCCCTTGGACTGCAAGGAGATCAAACCAGTCCATCCTAAAGGAAATCAGACCTGAATATTCTTTGTAAAATCATGTTCTAAGGATACACATCCTGAAGCATTTAGGAATAAAATGTTAAATCTACAACTTACCTTCAAGTGATTCAGAAATGTGTTCTCTATGCACACACAAACACACAAATATGCATGCACAGGAGAGAGAAAATAAATATGGCAAATATTAGCAATTGCTTAATCTGTGTATCTTTTTCTGTATGTTTGAAATTTTTTATTTTATAATATTGAAATTTATAAATTTTTTTATTATAAAAGACCAGGAAAATGTTTCTCAAGGATCTAGGCAGAAACAAAAGTGAAGGAAGGATGTAGAGATCAGGCTGGCCTCTCATTCTGGAAAGATGGAGCAGTATTTATAAGTTCTGATAGAGAAGGATAGTGTGCAACATTAGAATTACACCTAGCTAAATTAAGTGTGAAAAAAACAGGCAGACATTCTCATACTTTAAAGAACTTCAGGGAAGATTTTAGCCCTTGTGACCGTTATAATGAACTTCAACGATGAGTGGCTAAAGAACACACATAAGCCATTTAAAAAGGTAGAAGTTTCTCTATCACATAAAAGACAATTGGAAGTATAGCAGATTAAGGAAATTGTCAGACACCCAGAATCTTCCCATCTTTTTCCCATCTTGTTGTTATACATTAATACAGATTTCCACCTTGTGGTTTAAGATGACAGATCAAACTTCAGCATTAACATTCCAGCTAACAGGAAGGAGAACACAAGATCCCCTTCCTTTATGGATATTTTCTGTAAATTTCATATGCTTCTGCTTACATCCCATTGGCCAGATTTAGAGAGCATCTAGCTGCAAGGGAGGTGAGGATAAACTACATTGTGGGAATATTTTACTGAGAAAGAAAGAGAAAAGAAATGCTGGTGTTCACCAGAAGTATCTGCTTCCATACTTACAAAAAGACTACCTGACAATGATATTCAGCCACTCAGAAGTGAACAAAAGAATCAGAAATGGTGACGAATGGTAAAACGATGGGAGATGAACAATAAATCAGTTTAATAGGGAAACAGTTCTCCCCATTCATTATTCAGTTTCATTTTGTGATTGGCATTAGCTCAAGTAAAATTGGTTGAAACCCTCTATTCAAAAAAATAAGCTGGTATAATTCTATTCTCATGAAATTATTTCTATTCATTTGGCTATCTGTCCATGCATCAAACTAAATATCTGTATAGAGATATTGTAATACAGTTCACCAAAACCTAACCCAGTTATTTCTGGAGCAGTGAGATTTAGAATTTAGTGAGGCTTATACGTTTTTGACTATTCAAAAATAGTTGAAATGAACAGGTACCATTTTTAATAAAACAATGTCATTATCTGTGCCTCTATGGTCAATTAATCTACAACAAAGGAGACAAAAATATGCTGTGGAGAAAAGACATCTCTTTAATCAGGGGTTCTCGGGAAACAGGACAGCTATGTACAAAAGACTGAGATTGGTATATTTCCTCACACTATATACAAAAATAAGCTCAAAGTGAATTAAAGACCTAAATATAAGACCCAAAACCATAAAACTCCTAGAAAAGAACATAGGCAGAACATCCTTTGACATAAATCATAGCAATCATCTTGGATCTGTCTCCAAAGGCAAAAGAAATAAAAACAAAAATAAATAAATGGGATCTCGTTAAACTTAAATTCTTTTGTAGAGCAAAGGAAACCATCAACAAAATGAAAAGACAGCCTACTGAATGGGAGAAAATATTTACAAATTATGTGACTGACAAGAAATTGATAGCCAAAATATATTAACAGCTCATATAACTCCATCAAATAACAACACAATTTTAGAACAAGCAGAAAACCTGGACAAACATTTTTCCAAAGAAGACATACAGATGGCTGACAGACATGAAAAGATGCTCAATATCACTAATTATTAGATAAATACAAATCAAAGCTACAATGAGATATCACCTCCCACCTGTCAGAATGAGTATCATTAAAAAGTCTACAAATGATAAATGCTGGTGAGAATATGGAAAAAAGGAAACCCCTGTATACTGTTGATGTTTTCCACTATGGAAAACAGTATAGAGGTTCTTCAAAAACCTAAAAATATGATCACCATAATGGCTACCATATGATCCAGCAATTCCACTCTTGAGTATACATCTGAAAAAAGCCACAATTTTGGAAATCTACATGCACCCCAGTATTCAATAGCAACATTATTTTCAATAGTCAAGTATGAAATCAATCAGGTGTTCATTAATAGATAAGTGGATAAAGAAGATGTTATATATATACACACATTCATATACATACCGGAGAAGGCAATGGCACCCCATTCCAGTACTCTTGTCTGGAAAATCCCATGGACGGAGGAGCCTGGTAGGCTGCAGTCCATGGGGTTGCGAAGAGTCGGGCACAACTGAGCGACTTCACTTTCACTCTTCACTCTCATGCATTGGAGAAGGAAATGGCAGCCCACTCCAGTATTCTTGCCTGGAGAATCCCAGGGACAGGGGAGCCTGGTGGGCTGCCGTCTATGGGTTCGCACAGAGTCAGACACGACTGAAGCGACTTAGCAGCAGCAGCAGCACATATACATACAATGGAATATTTTTCAGCCATAAAAAAAGAATGAAATTACACCATTTGCAGCAACATGGATGAACCTAGAGAGTTTTATGCTTAGTGAAATAAGTCAGACAGAGAAACACAAATACTGTGTTATCACTTACATACTCTGTTATCACTTTTTAAAATATGGAACCTAAAAAAAAAATAAGACAAGCAAATGTATGTAACAAACAAACAAAAATGTACAGACTGATAGAGAAAACAAACTAGAGGGTACTGGTGAGGAGAGGGAAAGAGAGAGGGGCCACATTGGGGTATGAAATTAAGAGTTAGAAACTGCTGTGTATAAAATAAGTACAAGGATATATTATACTGAATAATTAAATATAGCCATTACTTTGTAATAACTTTAAAGGAGTACAATCTATAAAAATATTGAATCACTATGCTGTCCACCAGAAACCAATATTTTAAGTCAATTATACTTTCAAAAAAATAAGTCAATGCTATTAGAAATATCTGCTGATGATAGATTTTATTTTTATTAAAATGATATTTGTAATCATCAGGACAGACCCTTTGGTTGATCTTTCCAGACCCTGTTAATTGGCAATATCAAGAACCTGTCAGATCACTGTACGGAGCTAAGGCACATGAGTGTAGGTGTTTAACCACAATTTTCTCTGTAAAAGATAGCCAGTGAGAGCTAAACATTGTAGCCTTGACCTCATTAGCAGTTTAGATATCACTGAACTACAAAAAACTGATGATGATATTTCACCAGAAATCAACTAATGGGGTTAGAGTTCACATTTTTAACCAAGTAAAAGACTTAAAAATATTAATAGTACCTGAAAAGCTTCTTTACATCATTAAGCACCATGAAAATGCAAATCAAAATCGCAATGATATTCACACCTGCTGTAACAAAAAGACAAGAATCAGAGAGAATGTGGAGAAACTGGAAACTTTATACATTGCTAAGTGAGGATGTAAAATGATGCAGCTGCTTTCAAAAACAATCTGGCAGTTCCTTCGAAAGTTAAACATAGAGTCACCATGTGAGCCAGCAATTCCATTTCTAGGTATATAACCAAGAGAAATACATCCACACAAAATCTTTTATATGAAAGTTCATAGCAGCATTATCCATAATAACCCAAAAATGTAATTAATCTAACCTAAATCAAATCCCTTATGATTATACAGTGGAAGTGCGAAATAGATTTAAGGGCCTAGATCTGATAGATAGAGTGCCTGATGAACTATGGAATGAGGTTCGTGATATTGTACAGGAGACAGGGATCAAGACCATCCCCATGGAAAATGCAAAAAAGCAAAATGGCTATCTGGGGAGGCCTTACAAGTAGCTGTGAAAAGAAGAGAGGTGAAAAGCAAAGGAGAAAAGGAAAGATATAAGCATCTGAATGCAGAATTCCAAAGAATAGCAAGAAGAGATAACGAAGCCTTCCTCAGCAATCAATGCAAAGAAATAGAGGAAAACAACAGAATGGGAAAGACTAGAGATCTCTTCAAGAAAAGTAGAGATACCAAGGGAACATTTCATGAAAAGATGGGCTCAATAAAGGACAGAAATGGTATGGACCTAACAGAAGCAGAAGATATTAAGAAGAGGTGGCAAGAATACACAGAAGAACTGTACAAAAAAGATCTTCACGACCCAGATAATCATGATGGTGTGATCACTCACCTAGAGCCAGACATCCTGGAATGTGAAGTCAAGTGGGCCTCAGAAAGCATCACTACGAACAAAGCTAGTGGAGGTGATGGAATTCCAGTTGAGCTGTTTCAA
>SJYQ01095288.1:0-41191 GCA_006410935.1 Redunca redunca | reverse complement strand
TTATTTTTGGGGGCTCTAAAATCACTGCAGATGGTGACTGCAGCCATGAAATTAAAAGACACTTACTCCTTGGAAGGAAAGTTATGACCAACCTAGATAGCATATTCAAAAGCAGAGACATTACTTTGCCGACTAAGGTCCATCTAGTCAAGGCAATGGTTTTTCCAGGGGTCATGTATGGATGTGAGAGTTGGACTGTGAAGGCTGAGCATCAAAGAATTGATGGTTTTGAACTGTGGTGTTGGAGAAGACTCTTGAGAGTCCCTTGGACTTCAGGGAGATCCAACCAGTCCATTCTGAAGGAGATTAGCCCTGGGATTTCTTTGGAAGGAATGATGCTAAAGCTGAAAGTCCAGTACTACGGCCACCTCATGCAAAGAGTTGACTCATTGGAAAAAGACTCTGATGCTGGGAGGGATTGGCGGCAGGAGGAGAAGGGGACGACCGAGGATGAGATGGCTGGATGGCATCACGGACTCGATGGATGTGAGTCTGAGTGAACTCCGGGTGTTGGTGATGGACAGGGAGGCCTGGCGTGCTGAGATTCATGGGGTCGCAAAGAGTCGGACACGACTGAGTGACTGAACTGAACTGAACCAATCAATCAGTGAATGGATTAGTAAAATATCTACATTCACATAATGGAATATTATTCCTCAATGAAAAGAAATGAACTGATACAAGCTATAACATAGAATCTTAAAAATGTTATTCTAGATGAAAGAAGCCAGTTGCAAAAGCCATACACTGTGTTATTCTGTTTCCATATGGAATGTTCAGAAGAGGCAAGTCTATACGGACATAAAGTAGATTAGTGGGTCACTAGAGAAGAAGATGGGTAAGTGGGGGAAATGGGAATGAATACTAGGTTGAGCTGTTTGGATGTCATCACTGACTCAATGGACATGAGTTTGAAGAAACTTCAGGAGATAGTGAAGTACAGGGAAGCCTGGTGTGCTGCATGCAGTCCATGGGGTTGCAAAGAGTCGGACACAACTGAGTGATTGAACAACTAATGAGTATGGGATTTTAGGGGGAGGGTGATAAAAAGTTCTAAAATTAGATTCAGATGATGATTGCTCAACTCTTATTATACTGAAAACCATTGAATTGTACAATTTAAACTGATGAATTTATAGTGCTATGTTGTGCTTAGTTGCTTAGTCATGTCCAACTCTTTGCGACCCCATGGACTGTAGTCCATCAGTCTCCTCTGTCCATGGAGATTCTCCAGGCAAGAATACTGGAGTGGGTTGCCATGCCCTTCTCCAGGGGATTTTCCCAACTGGGAGAATCATACACAGGTCTCCCACACTGCAGGAGGATTCTTTAACATCTAAGCCATGAGGAAAGCCTAAGAATACTAGAGTGGATAGCCTATCCCTTCTCCAGGGGATCTTCCCAACTCAGGAACTGAACCAGGGTCTCCTGCATTGCAGGCAGATTCTTTACCAGCTGAGCTACCAGGGAAGCCCAAATTTATAATACATACTTTATATATCAAAGCTATTAAAAGAAAAATAAAAACAAAGTTCGATGCATTTTACTTGGTTGCTGGCTGTAGATTTCCTGTATATTGTACCTATTAAGAATTTCTTGGTCTTTGATTCCTTAAACGCCAGTTACTTTTACAGCAGAAATTATTTCTTATTCATAGAGGAAAAGATTTTTAAATTAAAGTTCACGGCTCTAATCTATCATCCAGAACTTATCCTTTGTTTAATGTTTTATAGGAATAGTAAACATTTTAGGTAAACTATACAGATCATATTAGAAGATGTAAATGCTAGGGTTGAAAGGAATGAATAATTATCAATAATTTATAGAGAAAGAACTTTCAAAGTATTTCCCCCCTTTTCTTTTCAAATATTTTTAACAAAGGAAAAAGAGGCTCTGGCTATTGAACTAGAGGTAGACACTACAATCTAAGAGGAGATCTAGTCAATGAAAAGTTTCCATTTTTTTCTGAAGATAGAATTCCTGTATATTCCCTGTCCAATAAAGATAACATAAAAGAGTCAGATCAGAGAGGTAAGAAAAAGCCTTTTAAATCCAGGCTTGAAAAGGACCCATTCTAAAAAACATTCCTAAATACCCAGAAAGCCTGTCTTTCAAAGGTGACTCTGTGTAAAGTCTAGTTTGAGCCTTCCCTGGTGGTTCGGTGGTAAAAGGAAAAAAAATCCACCTGCAATACAGGAGATACAGGTTGGATCCCTGGGTTGGCAAGATCTCCTGGAGAAGAAAGTAGCAACCCTCTTCAGTATTCTTGCTTGGGAAATCCCATGGACAGAGGAGCCTGTCGGGCTATAGCCCATGGGGTCACAAGAGTTAGACATGACTTAGCAACTTAACAGTAGCAACAAAGTCTAGTTTACTTGAAGACCACCTCACAATGTACAGATATATCTACAACTTCAGCATATCATTTGATATTTCTTAATCCAAACATTACCCTGGGAATGAGTTTTTTCTGCTGCTGATAATAATTTAGTCATAGTGTTCCTCTCTAATAAAGCTACTACTGAAACTCTTACATGAGTTTACATGTAGGAAATCTCACATGTAAAATCTTACATGAGATTTCTAATCTCAAAGAGAGAATATGAGAAATTATTCATATAGCTTAATAACATATGCTATATATTGGGCTTCCCAGGTGGCACAGTGCTAAACCATCCACCTGCCAATGCAGGAGATGCAGAGAGACTCAGGTTCAATCCCTGGGTTGGGAAGAGCCCTGGAGTAGGAAATGGCAGACCACTTCAGGATTTTTGCCTGGAAAATTCCATGGACAGAGGAGCTCAACTGGGGTCACAAAGAGTCAGACACAACTTAGCACACACACACATATGTTCAGGACATGTTAAATGTTTTGGGTTGATTGGGAGTAACATCTATTAATAGCTGTTAGATCTGGATCATTGAAATTGAAATCATTACATATGCTTCCTATGTGAACCCTCTAGGCTAATTAATGTGCTTTCTCCAAAATTTTTGCAGTATTTCCTAGTGAGAGCAATGAGAGTTTCGTATAGAAAATGTTGATTGTGCTCCAAAACTTTAAAGATGTGGCTATCTCACTGATAGGTAGGTTTCTATAATAATAATTTAATACTTATTATTTCTTATTTATTAACAGTTTCTCTGTTACCTTCAGGTATACTTTCTAGAATATTACTTAGGCTAACAGTGTTTACTACTAGAGGAGGCCCAGCTCATGGCCAAGAATGAAGAAAGCCCATAACAATTTTATTGGCTGCTTGTATAGTTCTCAAACAGATAATCCCCCTTGTCCCCACACTGCTGCATTCTGGTATGAAGCTCAAGGAATTCTAAGAATTCTACACTTGACTCTGTCCTTCCAGGTTGTTATGAAGGCACTTTTGACACTGTGAGAGACAGCTTGCTCGGTATCTAACTTTCAAGCATAGAGACATAAGGAATGAACTCCTGGAGTGTTCTTTCACTGTCTCCACAACTGTTGGGGCACACCTGGTGCCTTGTACACAGCCAGCATTCCATACATTTTAACCATTATTGTTAGTTTTCTTAAATTTAATTTTAATTGGAAGATAATTGCTTTACAATGTTATATTGGTTTCTGCCATACAACATGAATTAGCCATAAGTATACGTATTTCCCCTACTCTTGAACCCCCCTCTCACCACCCCATCCCACCCCTCTAGGCTGTCACAGAGTACTGGGTTGAGCTCCCTGTTTAACCAGTATTATTGTTGTTATTGGGCTTCCCAGATGGCACCAGTGGTAAAGAATCTGCCTGTTACTATAGGAGACATAGAGATGTGGGTTCGATTTCTGGGTCGGGAGAATTCCTTGAGTAGGAAATGGCAACCCGCTCTAGTATTCTTGCCTGGAGAATCCCACAGACAGAGGAGTCTGGCGTGCTACAGTCCACAGGTCGAAAAGAGTCGGACACAACTGAAGTGACCTACATTGTTGTTATAGGAAGTGACTCTTCTCACAAAAGGCAGCAAACTAGAAGCTTTCCTTCCCTCCACTGACCAGAGAGAACACAGCCTGCCCAGAGAACGCTGGTGGGTTAAACCCTGAAGTTAGAAATTTCTAAAGGTCCAAGCATAGGCCAAATCGCTTTTCAGGTTAGTGAGAGTGACAAGGAAAGCAGCAAAGCCCTCTGCAAAGATCAACTGACAAAGATTCCCTACTAAGCATGGACTCAGCATCAGCGTTTGTAAATATGAAGAAAAAGAACTACCCGGGAATGACTCTGCAACAAAGAAGCCACACTCACAACATGGGGTGGTGGGGTAAAGTGCCCTTTAGGACAAGAGGGTGACCAGCGAGGTCAGGGAGAAGAGGCAGCCAGCCATGAGTGAACCAGAGCATGGATGTTCTAGTAGACTCAGGGCCTAGATGTCAGCACCAGCTCTTCAAGAGTAAGAATGAGCTTGGAGGGGTTTCTCTGGTGGCTCAGTGGTAAAGAATCCACCTGCCAATGCAGGAGACATAGTTCCATCTCTGGTTCGGGAAGATTCTACGTGCTATGGAGTAACTAAGCCCAAGCGCCACAACTACTGAGCCTGTGCTCTGGAGCCTGGGAGTCGTAGCTACTGAAGCCTATGCACCCTGGGGCCTGTGCTCTGCAACATGAGAAGTCTGTGCACTGCAACTAGAGTAGCTCCTGATCACCATAAATGGAGAAAACCCATGCATAACGAAAACCCAGAGCAGCCAAAAAGAAATAAAATTATATTGAAAAAAAAAGAATGAGCTGGAAGTGCAGAGTGGAACCCACTGTGGACTTTGACTTCTCTGCTTGGATTACACCAGAAAATGTGGGGCCTGCCTTCTCAACACATCCCTTTGTTATTTTCATAAGGTCCTGAATTTTAAAATCTGCTCTGAAGACAAAATTTGATTCATTCCTTACACCTGACATGTATAAACTTCAAGTGGGTCATAAATATACAGTTGATCTCTGAACAACAACAAGGGTTAGAGGTGTACAAATCTCTGAGGAGTCGAAAGAAACCCACATACAATTTACAGTTGGTCCTCCGTATATGCAGTTCCTCTGTATTCACCGTTCCCCTGGAGTCAAGCAATCAGAAATTGTGTAGTTTTTAATATTTACCATTGAAAAAAAGTCTGCACGTAAGTGGGCTCTGGCAGTTCAAACCCCTGTCTTTCAAGAGTCAACTATAAATATAAAAATAAAATCATCAAGCCCTGAAAGAATGCATGAGTTAATTCACCTACAAGCTGGAAAAGTATTTCTAACTATGTTGCAAAATCCAAAAGTAACAACGTCAAAAACTGATATATTCAATTACCCTCCCAAATTCAGAATCTTTTGCATGGCAGAGAATAGCATAAGAAAGTGAAAAGAAAAATGATTAATTGAGGGGAAATGTGTAATTAATTTCACAGAGAAGGGACAAATATCCCTAATACATGAGTTTCTTTTAGCAAAGGTTTGAGTCCATGGAGGAAAGGTGAGTAATTTGAATAGAGGACAGAATTACCAAACCAGGGGCATGTGGATTAAAAACAAGACCTGGATTCCAGCCCTAATCACTTCCTGTAAGGCCCTGAACAGGCAGGCATTCCATTTCTTCACGTCTCGCTTTACTCAACTGTAAGATGGTGTTCAACTAAACAATTTGTAGGGCCTCTTCCACCTCTAAGACGTTACAGTTAATTAAAAGCACTAGTCTGTTATTGGTAAAACGCATTTCAGGGAAGCAGTACAGTCCAACTACACATCATCTCTTGAGATCCTACTTCAAAAGTGGGGAAAGCTAGAGAGAATCTGTCCTATTCACTCCCAATCTAGGGCTCTTTAAAAAGACCAAGCTAACTTCAGGAATAGACTTAAAACAATGTTGTCAATTATATCCCAATGAAACTAGGGAAAGGGGGCTAAAACAACAGAATTGTATACTTTTAAATGTTAAGTTTTGGACTTCCCTGGTGGTCCAGTGGTTAAGAATCTGCCTGCCAAAAAAAAAAAAGAATCTGCCTGCCAATGCAGGGGACATGGGGCCGATCCCTGGTCCAGGAAGACTCCACATGCTGCGGGGCAACTAAGCCCGTGCTCCATAATTACTGAGCCTGCACCCTAGAGCCCACGTGCTGAAACAAGAGAGGCCCCCACAATGAGAAACCTGCTCGCCATGACCAGAGGGTAGTCCCTGCTCGCCACGACTAGAGAGGCTGCACGCAGCAACAAACGCCCGATGCAACCGATTATTTTTTTAAATGTTAAGTTTTATGTTTGTGTCTTATATCTTAAGAAAAATATTTTTAAAAAGCAAAAAGACTGCTCACCCCCCAGGGAGTATCCTTGATGACCTAAAGAAGTTTTAAATGCTGATGTGGATCGAAGTAGGAAACTTTATAACTGAACTAAGAAAGCATGGATGGCAAATTTAGCTAGACTGACAGCAAGAATCACCCTTTACCAAGATTGGCTAATTTGCATGGTCCAGGACAAAATGAAAAATGCAATGTCCTTATCCAAAAATTGTTAAGATCTTAAGACAGAGACACCAGAGCATTAAAGCAAACTCAGGCGCCTTCTAAGGGGGGGCCGATGAGACAGCACAAGTCACATGCCCATGAAGTTGACTGTATTTATCGAACTTAAGATTTTTGGGGCCCAGGGCTGAACACTATACAAACAACTCATTCAATTTCCACCACAATGTTGCAAAAGTAATATTACTCATCCTCTTTTATGAAAAAGGAAATAAAGACTTTAAGAGGTTAAAAACTTTGTCCAGTTTCCCACAGCCAGTTATTGACAGAGCGGGACTCCTTCCTTAGGCTGGACTCCAAAGTCATGTTTTTGCCAGTGGTCTTCAACTTTATTAGGAAAAAAATTTGAATAAATATTCCAATTTTTATATATGTATACTATAAATTATGTTCCTTATAAATCATGAAAACAAAGAAAGATGGCATTTTAAAGGTGCCATCAATAGAAATTCTAATATTTTCTTCCCATATCTCAACTAGTCACCTTTCACCAATCTCTGTTGTACCGAGGGTTGTCCTTGACCTAGCCAAATTCAGAGTTAATAGCACTTAAGATGTTCATTTGCCTACGAAGTGTGAACTTTCAACAGGATAAGCCCTTGAGTTTCTCTTTCTGTAGGTCTGGGGGCGGGGGGGGGGCGGCGGGGGTGGGCACCTGCTTGGCTGCATCCGACTCTTTTTGCGACCCCATGGACTGCAGCCCACTAGGTTCCTCTGTCCATGGAATTTTCTAGGCAAGAATATTGGAATGGGTTTCCATTTTCTCCTCTAGGGGATCTTACCAACCCAGGGATCAAACTCATGTCTCCTTTGCTTCCTGAATTGGCAGGAGAATTCTTTACCACGGTACCACCTTGAGAAGCCCTATTGTTAAAGGGTATCACTCAAAAAGGTAAGTTCATAACAGAGTTTTAGGCTCTGTGAAAACAATGGGTATTTCTTTTTCTAAGAAAACGCATGTACACTCGTGGTGAATTCATGTCAATGTTTGGCAAAACCAATACAGTATTGTAAAGTAAACTANTGTGTCCGGAGAGACCAACCCGGGCTGTTTGAATTAAATGGAAAATACAAAATTTGTTTCCTTACTGACCTACAAGGGGAAAAAAAAGTGCAAATAAATGATACCTGTAGGACTAGATTTTTCTAGTCTCCTGTCAGTTCAAAGGGTAGACTCTTTGGATAGCTTGCTTTATAAAAGTAGCAATAGAAAAATAAAGGGATGTGAGTAGAAAGAAGACTGGAGTAGCAGATTATTTATTGAGCTTATGTCAACAACTCTTTAGCTTCCTTTCTTTGGTTGCTATGGCAACTCCCAGGTTTATTCATCCCAGCCCTCCTTTTGATACAGCTCAGAAGTCAGTAGTATGTTGGAGCTGCCGACAGAGTTCCTGCTTCAAATCCCATCTTTGCCTTTGACTAAACATGTGACTCTGAACAAGTGATTTAAACATGTATCTTTGTGCCTCAGTTTCCTCATCTGTAAAGTGGGGGTGATGATTACTGAGAGTAAGCATGTGAGGCACTTAACACAGTGCCTGCCACGCACTGCACATTCAATAAATTAACAATCATCACCAAACTGCTGTCCTCGTCATGTCTGTGCTATCTAGGAAGACTCATCAAAGTCTTTCTTTCACCATATTTTAGGATGAAGCATGGGTCTTGGTATTGGCCAATCCCAGACAAGGAGAAAATTAAGTGCTAAAGAATATAACTTTAATATCTTTGACTCATTGCATAAAATGTCAAGTTGTTCAGTTTTTCATTTTAATGCAATTGAATGAATGGATGAATCACTCTATTCTGCCTGTAATTTCAAATCTTTATAATATTTGCTTTAACTAGAAATTACATAAAGCAAATTTATTCAGAAAGCCAAACTTTACCAATTATTTATTCTTTTAAATAGACTTCTACATACTCCAATCCATGTTTTTATTTCAGCATTTACTCTAATTATTAGGAAAAAAGAGAATAAAAATAAGCACCACTTTCCAAATTATATAACCTTAACGAGAAAGTTCAATCAACTCATATTTGCCAGAGATGTTTGGTTTAATTTTACTACTACCTTTTAGCCTTTCCTTCTTGATATTGTTAATTACATTAGGATTTAAGCAGTTCTTTCAACATTCACTCTCTCCACTGTCACTGATTTTTTAAGAATTGTCAAAATAATTTTTTTTCATATTAACAGCCAATATGCCTGCTCCCAGCTGGTCCAGATTCAGTCAGTCTGTTTTATTCTTCTTTTAAGCAGATTCAATTTATGTATAAAGCCCCCATTTTTTTGCTAGCATCCCTTAGCTACTTAACCATTTATCCTCTACACAGGGTTGTCTGTTGAATTTGAACGCTTTACTTCAAACGGAATCATTCCTCATTTTGGTCTAGTCACCATCAGTGAGGCTTAAGCCTTCTGGTGGCAGTGATGACTGGCCATCCACACTCATGCTTCACTCTGATGGCAGGAGTGGCAGAGAAATATGAGGCCGCAGAGATCTTCCAAAGAACCTGGACAAAGAGAGTCAAGAGGACCCATCTACGTAGTAAAGCTTGGTACTTTCTAACACTGCTGCATTTTACACATTTTACCTCTATAATCAATGTGACTCAGCTCTTAAGATTTTTGAGGGATTTTTACGTTACTTATTTAATTTTGACTGTTCTAGGTCCTCTAGTTGTGGAGAGGTGGGACTACACTCTAGTTGCAGTGCTCAGGCTTCTCGTTGCCGTGGCTTCTCTTGTTGCAGAGCGCAAGCTCCAGGGCACAAGGGCTTCAGCAGCTGCAGAACGTGGGCTCAGTAGTGGCGCCTCCGGGCTTTAGAGCACAGGTTCAGTAGCTGCGCTGCATGGGGGCTTCATTGCTTCTCAGTATGTGGGATCTTCCTGGATTGGGGATTGAACCTGTGACTCCTGTGTTGGCAGGCAGATTCTTTACCATTGAGCCACCAGGGAAGTCCTGAGGGATGTTTTTTAAAGTCAGAGCAACTTTACTTCGGTGATCTCTGGTCCGAGTTCAGTGTTTTACTTGCTTCCTACCTTACCAGAGGGAAGTAAGTCCATTCTTTCAAACCAAACACCAGAGAGAAACATGGTGTGGCAATGTTACTCTGGTATCTCCAGTGAAAATCACTCTGTTGTATTCATGCCTTTGTGTATTCAAGTCCTTGACTCTGGCCTTGAGCATGTTTTTTGCTTTGGCCAAAGGAACATTAGCAAATGTGGTGTTAACAGAGGCTCAATAAGCACTTGCACACAGGGGCTTGTCCTCTTGGAATGCTTCATCTCGGAGCTAGTCCCTGAAGGGTTAAAGACCAAGCGGTGGGGTGGGGGGACACTGGTACCCATTGGGACATTCCAGTTCCAACCAAGCTGCCAACAGAGTGCAATAGTGTGAGTGTCCTTAGCCACACAACATGGGGCAACATTTCCTTTCAATGGAGCTGAGTCAACCCTCAGAATTGCAAGAAGTAATAATTGTTTAGTGTTTACATTTTGGGATGTCATGTTAACACAGCAATAGACAGCTAAACACGTGCTGAAAGTTATCTTAATTACACATAGTAATTACCCTAGGTTTTCTCTTAGGAAGGCACTCACATACACACATTGCATTTTGATAAAGATTCAACTCTAAGTTCATAACCAAGTGAAATGTCAGAAGGATGCCTGACACCCTGCAGTGTGCTTTGGCCTCTGAGCTATTTAAGAGCATGTCACCCAGGGCAGCCCTGTTCTCACTGACAGCTCTTTCAGGGAGCCAAGCTAGCTGGCCCTCCAGGCACTGCACAGCTTATTTCTGAAAACGCTGACAGATTGTTTCTCAGAATATTGTCATAATACTGTGTCACTGAATCTTGAACTGCCTTCGTGGTGGCAGATTTCTGGAGGGATTGGTTCTATCTTTTTACCTATTTACGACTCTGTGTTGAACCCTTGAAATTGGAAAGTTATTATCTCTGAATTGTAATTAATATCTGCAAGTTCTAATGAAATTTTAATAGCCTAATGAATAGTTTTAAAAATAGTTTCCTTTTTCATTAAAATATACATTTATTAAACATAATCATGAAACTATAGAAATCTATAAAGAGAAATTTTACTTAGAGAAAAAGCATGTACATTATTAACAGTGGGCTATGTAAATAAACTCCAGTACATCCACACAGTGGGGTGCTATGTAACTATAGAAAGATGAGCAAGCTTCGCTTATACCAATATGGAAAGAACTTCTAGATGTATTTTTAAGTGAAAAACAGGCAAGTTTCAGAAGAGTGTACATGGTATGTTTCCCTTTGGACAAAAAGGGTGAGAAATCTATTATTTGTATTTGCATGAATGTGTAAAATATCTAAAAATCTGAGGAGTTGGAAACTGACATGGCGGGGATTAAACATTTGACTTCTCACCATATACCTTTCTATACGCCCTGGTTTTTAAACTGTGAGAATGTGCTATCTATTCAAAAGTTGTTGAAGTTTGGGCAGACAATAACTAAAATATTAACAGTGATTGCCTCTGGAATCACTGTTAATTGATTGGCTATAGAAAGTAACAATTTATTTTCTTTTGCTAATTTGTATTTATTTTGTCTGCAAAAACCAATCATGTAATTTAAGAAGTAGCATTTAAAACCTACTGAATAAAGAAAAAAATCCATTGACAGTTCCATCATTTAATCCAACCACAATTATTATTTTTCTATGCATAAGCTTTGTAACCTCAAATATATATAGTCTAGTATCTCTTATCTCAATATAGCAAGGTTTATTTAAACATTTTCCTACAGCTGAACACTGATTTGTTTTTTGTTGTATCCTTTCATAAATAATGATGCAATAAATCTGTTTATACAAAAAGTTTTTTTAGCTATAGCATAAATCCTCAACAGTAAAATTATGTTTCAAAGGGTATAAACATTCTCAGAAGCCTGAAAAATCTTCCAAACAAATTGCTGTCAGTAGAAATTTATGAGAACCCCAGGTTCACTGACTCGATGGACATGAGTTTGAGCAAGCTCTGGGACTTGGTGACAATAGGGAAGCCTGGCATACTGCAGTCCATGGGGTTGCAAAGAGTCGGACATGACTGAGCAACTGAACTGAACTGAACAGATTCATTCAATTATCACTAGCATTAACACTTTAAAAGTCTTTGCTAATAGGCCAAATCAATCTCTTTATAATTGTTTTACATTTCTTTGCAACTAATGAAGATGAACACTTTTAAATTTGTGTTGACCTATTTAATTTCCCCCTAAAAGTCTTTTTTTCCAAGTTCTTTGTCCATACTGAGATCTCAGAGGTTTTGCTTTGTTTATGGGTTCCTTAAGCCATGAAATTAAAAGACTCTTACTCCTTGGAAGGAAAGTTATGACCAACCTAGATAGCATATTCAAAAGCAGAGACATTACTTTGCCAACAAAGGTCCATCTAGTCAAGGCTATGGTTTTTCCTGTGGTCATGTATGGATGTCAGAGTTGGACTGTGAAGAAGGCTGAGCGCCGAAGAATTGATGCTTTTGAACTGTGGTGTTGGAGAAGACTCTTGAGAGCCCCTTGGACTGCAAGGAGATCCAACCAGTCCATTCTGAAGGAGATCAACCCTAGGATTTCTTTGGAAGGAATGATGCTAAAGCTGAAAGTCCAGTACTTTGGCCACCTCATGCAAAGAGTTGACTCATTGGAAAAGACTGATGCTGGGAGGGATTGGGGGCAGGAGAAGGGGATGACCGAGGATGAGATGGCTGGATGGCATCACTGACTCGATGGACATGAGTTTGAGTGAACTCCGGGAGTTAGTGAAGGACAAGGAGGCCTGGCGTGCTGCAATTCATGGGGTCACAAAGAGTCGGACACGACTGAGCGACTGAACTGACTGAACTGAACTGAAGCGTATTTTAGTTATTAGCAGTTGTCAGGTCTTGTCTGTCTTTTTCATTGGAACTATTTTCCCTCTGCCATCTGCATTTTATGTTTTTCATTTTAGAATGTTGAGTTTTTATGAACTCATTTTAACTTGTGTGCTTTGACATGGATCCCTTCAATCAGAGGTTTAATCAAGATTCTATTTTATCTTCTATTTGATATATTTAGATTTTTTAGAACTTCTTTAATTTATTTAGAATTAATTTCTGTGCAATGTTAGAAGAGGATTGAATAGGTATTTTAAATTCCTTAATCCAAATTCCTTAATCATGTTTATTGGATAATCTTTCCCTTTCCCATTGACCACGTGGCCTTCCTTATATTTTTGTTTCTTATGCGTAGTATTGCCCGTTTCCCATTTCTGTACTATGTACTATGTTGCATTGATTTGTATCAGTATTATATGCTTTACATAGTTTGAGAATATCTTTTCATAAATGGCAGCCTTGGTACCCATAGGACAATCACAGTCATTTTCTTTGATATTTATTATCTATTCCAAGTAAATGATTTTATCTTTCAAAAATGTGCCATGGTTTTCACTGGAAATTTGGATGAATCTATAGTTTAAGTAGAATTTGTTTCTTTATTATGTTCTTGCCTCCAAAAGGAGCACAGTTCTTGGATCCATTCAATCAGGCCTTATTGTAGCTCACCATCATTTTTGCTTGTTTATTCATTTAGTTGGTTGGTTTCCTTTTCATTCTAAGTTGCTTCAGTCATGTCCAACTCTGTGACCCTATGGACTGGACCTCACCAGGCTTCTCTGTCCATGGGATTTTCCAGGCAAGAATACTGGACTGGGAGTCATTCCCTCCTCCAGGGGATCTTCCCAACCCAGGGATCAAACCCAGGTCTCTTATGTCTCCTGTACTGGCAGGTGGGTTCTTTACTACTAGCGCCACCTGGGAAGCCCTTTCTTCTCATAGGTCATGTATATTTCACATTAAAAGTATTTCTTGGTACTTTATGGGGTCTTATTTCTATTGTGAATAGGGTCTCTTGTTCCCTACATGCTGCTGCTGCTGCTAAGTTGCTTCAGTTGTGTCTGACTCTGTGTGATCTCATAGACAGTAGCCCACCAGGCTCCCCCATCCCTGGGATTCTCCAGGCAAGAACACTGGAGTGGGGTGCCATTTCCTTCTCCAGTGAATGAAAGTGGAAAGTGAAAGTGAAGTCACTCAGTCGTGTCCGACTCTGTGCGACCCCAAAGATGGCAGTGCACCAGGCTTCCCGGTCGCCGGGACTTTCCGGCAAGAGCACTGGAGTGGGGTGCCATTCCTTCTCCCTCTTTCCTACATAGAGGAATGTAATTGATTGTATATTTACCTCAAATCTGGCCCTTTGGTGGCTCTATTCTCACACTGGGAAATGATTTCTAGTTTAGGTTTTCTGGAAATACAAGTTGTTTTAACTCTTAACTGGGCCTGGAACTCTGTTAATTCATAGAGAAAACAAAAATCATTATGATTTTAAGAGGGCCAATCAACTGGTTTCTTTGAATAGTTCCTTTCTATCAACTTCATTGTTTTGAGGATATAGCCTATGTTTTAGGGACGTTACCAAGCAATCATGTAAAACTAGAAATGTGTGTGTATGCTGATACTTACAAGTAAAATAACAGTTCTTGACTCAGATATGAGCAGAGCACCCCGCTAATTCTCACTGTATTGACAATCTCAGGTGAGGAGAAGTGAGAATTCTAAAACCAAAAGGAAACTGAAGAACTCAGCAGAGTGACTGAATCAGTGGTGGGTTCAATCTGCCCAGATGTCAGAGTCCATTCCACACTGGATCTACCTTTATACAGATAGGTTTGATACCACCTTTGTGTAGATAGATTTCTAAAAGAATCAGAAAGGCATTGGCTTCATGGATGTTTGTCACTTAAAGCTGCTATGGAGATACTCATTATTGCCTTCATTTTAGCCAGGAAACAAGGTTCCTCTCTGTCCTCTTCATTACAAGTCTCCTATAGAAACACATGGAAGTGGGCTCTGGCTCCCTTTGTTTTATCCCAGGAGCCAACACGGCCAACGGTGCTGCCTCTCCCGGGATAAGTCGCCTTGCCCAAGTCCCTGAAGACTAAGATGAAGAGAGGTGGGAGCAGGGCATTCTACCCCAAAGAAAACCTGCAGGAGGGCAGGGGACAAAATCAATGAGAGGATAATTAGGAGGGTAGGAGGGAGTTGAGAAAGGCCTGATGTGGACTGATGGATGCCTTAAGGGTGAAAAAAAAGAGGGGGTGGGGACTGTCATAATCCATCCTCTGCATTCTGTGTAACATCTAAAAACCAGATTTTCCTTCTGACAATGGCTATAACTTCCTACCTTCCAACTGTTAAAGGACTGGTTGAGGGGTCACCTAATCTCCTCTGGAAAAAGGTCAAGAGAAAGGATCCTAACATGTGAGTCACCACATTTATTTAAAGTTCCTGTTTCTGTCCAAAAGGTGAGTAAAAAGTCCAACTGGAGCAGCAATTTGGCAGAGTTTGAAAGTTCAAAGGGTGCACGTGTATCGGTAGGAAACTTTCCACTGAGCAATGTCAACCAAATGCTAGAAATGTCAAAGTAACACAGTTAGTAAAGAGCTAAGAGAAATGACTTGTGCCCTCTGAGAAGCAGCTGGAAGATGATAGAAAAAGGTCATTCTTTTTTACAATCGGGAAGTAAAAGTAAAGCTGGCAATCTCTGTGATAAGATCTATGCCCAGGGACCCCTGCCCAGAAACTCAGAGTCAGGAAGCACAGCAGCACACCGCTGGGGGAGAAGCCCCTCAGGCTGATGCAGCTTGGTGCCTGAAAGGTCAGAGGAAACAAGCATTCAACTGTTTTTCTTCTCTTCATGTGTTCTGACCCAGAGGCCCCCTCCTCCCTGCTCTCAGATGACTGCTCTCTTTGTGGCTCGCTCTGGTATAAAATCAGGATGAATGTCATTCCTAGTTACCTGGGGAGAAATGAGTTCAAAGTAACCTCCTGTGCTGGCAAACCCGTCCTTCCTCCAAGCTCTTGACAAACTGACTTCCTGCACTTGGGGGTGCACAGGCCTCATCCTTTTGGGGAAGGGCCTTGTAAGACTCTTGCTTCTTGGAAGGAACGTTCTGACAAACCTAGACAGTGTATTAAAAAGCAGAGACGTCACTTTGCCAACAAAGGTCTGTCTAGTCAAACCTATGGTTTTTTCAGTAATCGTGTATGAATGTGAGATTTGGACCATAAAGAAGGCTGAGCGTTGAAGAATTGATGCTTTTCACCTGTGGTGTTGGAGGACTCTTGAGAGTCCCTTGGACTGCAAGCAGATCCAACCAGTCCATTCTGAAGGAGATCAATCCTGAATACTTATTAGAAGGACTGATGCTGAAACTCCAATACTTTGGCCACCTGATGCGAAGAGCTGACCCGTTGGAAAAGACCCTGATGCTGGGAAAGACTGAAGGCAGAAGGAGAAGGGGTGGCAGAGGATGAGATGGTCAGATAGCATCACTGACGCAATGGTCATGAATTTGAGCAAACTCTGGGAAATAGTGGAAGACACGGGAGTCTGGCATGCTGCAGTCCATGGGGTTGCCAGGAGTTAGAAACCGCTTAGTGACTGAACACCTTACCTGCTTGCTCACCACTGCCCCTAGAGTATGACACAGTGCATGACACCATTGGATGCACAATCTGAATGAAGTTTTAAATCTAACTGTATTTTCAACCCGTCTCTGCTCATTCCTGAGGCTCCACAGGACTTCCTTCAGAACATTGTTTCAGACCCAGGGTATGAAACAGGGACAAGGGACTATTATTGGATCCTCTTTTCCTCAGATACTACGGAGTCTCTGCTGTGATCTCTAGCCACACCAAAAATAGGCTTTTTCCTGAGAAAATTGATCCAGGACTAGAGAGTCAACTCATTTTTTTTGAAAATTGATCCAGGACAGGAGAGTCATCCATTTTCTTAATTTGGTGGAAAGCAAGGCTGGGTCTTAAGAAACCACCTGTTTCCCAGAAGAGTTGGTCCTGGCTAGAGCTGCCAGAAGGGTCTCAATGCCACCCAGACCTTGAGACACCTCTAGCCAAGGTGGAGTCGTTAGCAATTGGGTTTGAAGCGGGGAGATGGATTTTTATCAATTTTAGACTTTCATTTATTTGAACTTCAGCTCACAAGGGCAAGATAATTTGATTTTGACATTTAATTCCTTCAAAACGTCATTGTCTTTGGATTTTTAACGTGCAAGTAGGTCTGATCTTTAATCTTTCATTTCTCCCTGAGAAATTTGTAATGTAAGAGGGATTTATATTCACACTGGAGACTTTCTCTGTGAAGTATCTTAATGTGATCATTTAAGGCTCTCATCAAAGAACCTCTAATGATAGACAATATGACTGATTTAAATGGGGTCACAAACAGAACAGGGAGTGAAATGTCCAGTTTTGTGAGCTCACTGTATGGTTCTGACCCATCTCAGAGCCTTCTGCAGCAAAAGTTAAAATGCCCAGCAGATTTTTTTGAGCCTGAAGCTTATACAATTTGCAGGAAGGGAGCAGTTTAAGGATAAAAGAATGTAAGTTGATGAATACAAAATTAGCTTTAGGGCCTTGGAAGGGGCCTGAGCATGTGCAGGGTTGTGAAGCATGAGCATTCTCAAATTTGTGATAAATCCATCTCTGTTGCCCACCAGTGGTGTGGAGGGGACCCCCCAAAACAGTGGCTAGTCTATGGAGACAAGAGCAGGACCCTCCTGATGAGTTACTGGTAGCTCCCAAGATAGCCATACTCCTGGCTGAGCACAGGCTTAACGGTTGCAAACTCACTTCAAATGATTTGTTTATTCACAACAGATTTCTTTGATGAATATCCATGGCCTCCATTGTAACTCCCTTACCAAGCTACAATGAAAGTAATTCTTAGATTGAATTCTGCTACCCATGCAAATACTGATGAGCAGGCAGACGCCAAACAGTACTGAGACCTATTCTGGGACCTCTGTGAAGGCCCAGTTCTGTTCTGAGAGATTAACTAGAAGGTTAAACTTCTAGTTTAACTTCTAGTTTAAGGCTGCTGCTGCTGCTAAGTCGCTTCAGTCATGTCCAACTCTATGCGACCCCATAGACGGCAGCCCACCAGGCTCCCCCGTCCCTGGGATTCTCCAGGCAAGAACACTGGAGTGGGTTGCCATTTCCTTCTCCAATGCATGAAAGTGAAAAGTGAAAGGGAAGTCGTTCAGTCGTGTCTGACTCTTAGCGACCCCATGGACTGCAGCCGACCAGGCTCCTCTGTCCATGGGATTTTCCAGGCAAGAGTACTGGAGTGGGGTGCCATTGCCTTCTCCGAGTTTGAGGTTAACTAGATGCAAATGTGACAACATTCTGTTGACAGGATATAGATAGATTGGGGCACAAGAATCCTCCACTAAATATTTCAGTGTTGGCTTTTTGTTTCCTAAGAATAAGGGAATTTTCCTACATAAGAACTGTACCAATGTTAAAATCAGGAGATTTAACTTTGATATAAGCCTATTATCTAATCTTCAGTCCATATTCGGATTTTGTCATTGTCTCAGTAATGTCCTTTATAGCTTTTTTTCCCCCTCGGTCTGGGATCCGTTCCAGGATCACACACTGCAGTCAGTCACCAACACATTGCCTCCTTTAACCTGCAATAGCTCCTCAGTCATTTTTTGCCTTTCGTGCCCTTGACATTTTGAAGCATAAAGACCAATTTATTTGTAGAATGTTCCTCCTTCTGGCTTTGTCTGATGTTTCATGATTAGCTTAGGGTTCTGTATTTTTGGCAGGGATGCTGCAGAAGTGATGCTGTGTCCTCCGAGCATCGTTTCAGGAGGCACATGGTAACGGCTTGCTCCATTATTGGGTGATGTTAAATTTGACGTCTTGGTTGAGATGGGACACTCCACTCCAAGATTCCCCCTTGGTAATTAAACAATAGCCAGGGAGACACTGTGAGCCTATGTAAATATATGGTTCATCATACAACCCATCTACTATTTTGGGCAACATTGATGAATTTCTAATTCTGTCATTTCAATTTTTTTTATTGTTGAATTCCTATTATAGGAAAGAATATTATTTACTTCATTATGAACTCACAGGATGTTATTCAATAGGTAGTTATCCATTATTACTAAAATTTCAAATCCTGTTTAGGTAAGAGTGAGATTGTCTGTAATTTCCAACACCCACTTTCCATACCTCTCATTTTACTGGCATCACCCATTTGTCTAATTAACAGAGTCTCTATTGTTAGTCCAAGATAAAGATAGCTGAAGCATTTTTCAGTGTATATTCCTGAATTAGGTAAACTGAATATAGAGTGTTGATTAAAGCAAACGTACATATTTACATCACAGTGCCTATGCTGAAGAATTTAAAGTAAATTATAGAGTATATAACAGTGATTAAACCTGAAAAGTCAACAGAATGAAAAGCTGAGTAATGCTAAGAGGAAATGTGCCCACCTCCTCTTGGAGCTAAATTAGTATGGCTCTTTTGCTCCCTGTCTGACTACAAGTTCAGCTCATCCCCTCTCGTTTTCGCTCTTGGAAATCCACCTTGCCTGCGTGGAGCTCTGTCACCCTGCTCCCCACTAAGCTGTAGCTTAACAACAAACATCCTGCCCTCACTGATGGAGGGAGAGGAGGTCCAGCNACAATAAGTCATGCCTCTAATTGGGTAATGATCACCCCACATGAAATGAGTGTCTTTTGAAAGAAGAAGGCAGTCTGGGAGTATTTTTTGAAGGCAAGGAAGAAGGGCAACTGTTTAAGAGGATGAGAGAGAGTGATGCTCCTCTCAAGCAAAGTGGGTGAAGAACTGTGGGAAAAGCACAGCAGAAGGGGAGAGAGAGGAGAAGGGAAACTGAACAGCGGCATTGGCAGCCCCAGAAGGATGTGCTGAGAAAGGGACCAAGAAGCCACGGGGTGACAGATTTTTCAAAATTCCCAGTGAGACTTGAGCAGCTTCAGGCTTAGGCAGCCACCTGGTTGGCTGTGCTCAAAGGATTGTGCCTTTATTGAGGAGAGCAGGAGGGGGCAACCTGGAGAGAATTGCAGATGCCAGGCTCGAATCCCAGCCTGGGCCCCACCCTCTTTTCACCTTGGTTTCCAAGTGGGTGTTCTGGCCACTGGAGGGGAAGTGTTCAGACAGAGCTGGCTGGTGGTGGTGAGTCAGGGCCCCACCCAGGGCCTGGGCAGTCCCAGGGGGGCCTCTCGCCTACAGGCCTGGCAGCAGCTGCTGGGTGTTATCAGGAGCAATGGGGCAGCAGGGGCCTGACGGGCCATTCAGATTCCCTCCAGATGACCTGTGGCCACAGAGTCCAGCTCCAGAGCCCTGTGGTTCTGCTGGCTCCATTTGATCTGGCCATCTGCTAAGGGTTTGCAATTTCAAGGTCAACAGTGCAAGGGGAGAAAGCCTTGTAGGGTGATCAGCCTAGCTGGAAAGGACCATCACCTAACAGTTCATTACCCACCTCCCTTCAGTTGTAAGCCCTGAGAGGGCGGGAGTCCTGTTGTGGACCCCACTGACTCCGCAGCACTTGACACGAAGTCTGGGATCCCATAGATGCTCCATAATGGAATGAATCGGCTGTGCCTTCAAATCTCCCTGCTGCCCCTGACTGGCTGTGTGACCCTGCCCAAGTCCCTTAACCTGTCTGAGCTGCCACTTCCATCAGTACAATGGGAGAAAGCCAGTAAAGGTATAAACTCGGGACACCATTGCCCTCCTGCCGTGAAATAAGATAGCTGTCTGGGGGTGGAGGTGGGGGGCATCCAGTCTGTAGCCGTCACTCAAATATGGGGGGAAGTGCACACGGAGGAGATACTTTCACGTTCGGAAAGTCTGCAGCTTCTGTGGCGGGTAGTTCCAGGTGCGTCGTACAGATGTTACTTTTTAGGAAGACGGTGTGGTTATGTGGTTAAGGGTGCTTGTTCTGGAGGTGCCATACCTGGGTTCAAATCCTGCCTCCACCCCTTACTTCCTGTGTGGTTCTGGGCAAGTTACTTGGCCTCTCTGAGCCTGTTTTTCTGTGTGTAAAATAGAGTGGTCATGAGTTTTCAAGGAGATCCATCCCAGGCTGACACTGGCACAGAGGAAACCCTCAATGTATGTAAACTGTGATCACTAGTTTCCATCCCTCAACCCCTTGAAGCAGACAGGACTCTCCCCAGGGTGCAAAAGAGGAAACCAGAGCCGGCCAGGTGGGGAGGCGCGCCTGTCGGCAGAACCCTAACTAGATACCCCCCTGCTCCCGAGGCCCACCACAGTTGCCAGAAATAAGGTGACGTATGGCCACCCCTGCCTCCACCCGCTGCCCTGGGGGAGAAGTGAAACACGAACCCACCAGGGTAAGAAAGAGGAGAAGGAACCAGCTGAGGTGAGGACTGGCCAGTGGCCCCGAATCCTGTCAGAAGGACAGTCTGGGGCAAGGTCAGGTCCAGGTCGGTGAGAGGGTGGAGGCAGTGGGAGGATTGTGTGACAAGAGGGGTCTGGTGGCTGAGCTGGCCGTCAGCGAGGGGTGAAGTGCTGGTCCCAAGAATGCGGAAGGAAGCCCTTTTATCAGCATTCACAAGAACAGAGAGGGAAGTTGTTTGCATCTGGCCAGATACCTCAGCTGTGACCTCCTGTCTTTAAAGAGAGGGTCCCTGCAAGCTCTGCTTTCAAAACTCTCTTGGGAGAAAACTCATGGCCCCGATTCTTAGAAATTGCCCTCATCCCAACGCAATAAACAACTTAGCAGCTTTCTGACTTTCTGACCAGCACCCAGGGCTTGACCTTCCGCCTGGTAGACCTTCAGCCTCTGAGAGTTGGCATGCCTATGCTTTCACTTTACCCACTTTACAGACGAGAAAACTAACGTTTAAACCTGGCATCAGGTCCTAGCACTGCCATGACTATCTCTTGGGTCCCAGTGGCTCACAGCCGGACCTGGTTTCCCATTTGTAAAATGCAGAGGTGTTTAGGCCTTATCTTCCTTTCTGTCCTTCCATCACTCCTGAGCAAAGGGTGTGGAATTCTAAGGAGAAAAGTCACCTAATCAAGTGGTGTGGATTAGCCAACAACCCAGCCCTGAGGTCAGCCTCTGGAAGCAATTTAAGATGGCCCAGGGATCTGAGACTCCACACCCCCACAAGCAAGCAGAAGTATTCCCTCCCACACGAGGCTGCCTCCCTTCCTGAGCAATTCTACTCTGATTTCGTGGGTGAAGCAGCTGTGTTTTCTACAGTGCTCCAATGCCAAGCTCATCACACGTCTTAGACCAGGCAGGATCCTCCATCAGGGATTACTGTCCCAGCCTGTAATAAGCACCTTCCATGGGACAGGCTGCACTCAACAGTAACCTCCTCTCCCCCTGTGCAACAGCCCTCGATGAGGCAAACAGTTCTTATACCCATACTACACCCATGGAAAGCTGGGGCTCAGAGAGGCACCTTGTCCGGGGTCATTCAAAAGCAGAGATCCCAACCCACTCTAAATGACTCCTCTGGATAGAGCTGCTCCATTTAAATCAACACCCGAGTAAATGGATTAAGTGTCATTTTCTTTCTTTTTTAATTAAAAACATTTTTCCCCTGTAATGAATATGGATTGCTTGGCGTTTTGAAAGGGAGTAGCCAATGGAAGCATTTACAGATAATTTGCTGTGTCATCTAGAATTTGATTTAAATTAATTCAGTTTGGGGAGGGCTATAAATAAAACAAAATTGTCCATGAACTGATCGTTCTAGAAGCTGAGTTGAGGTTCTCTAGACTTTCTCTCCGATTGTGAACGTGTTTGAAAATGTCCGTGATCAGGTAAAAATCTAGTTGAAATTTAATGCTTGCAAAGTAGTGAATTCCGGATAAATGAACTGGCCTGGGACAGGCTGTATGCTCAGAGGCATGGGGGCACGTTGCCTGTCCCACAGCTGAAAGCATTTTAAGGTCACTTGGAGAAGGTATTCATTACAGCCTCCTGGGTCTGTTCTCCCTGGACCACAAGGTCCCTCTTTGCATCCAAGAGAACAGTCTGCCCCCAAATGGGCAGCCAAGTGAAGATGGCATGTCGGGGTTCCCGCAGCCACACTGCGGTTTTATGATGAAATCTGGCACTGAATGTGGTTCACGTTCAGCCAGTCAGGAGATTTGAGGAATCTTTTATAAATGTTACCAGCAAAGGCACAGTGGCTGCCTGTGTCCGGGGCCACCCAGAAAACTGGAAAAGATGAGACCTCTGACGTTCACTTGATGGCCACATGTTTGGAAGTGGCCCCTCTCCGCGTGTCCCTGGGGGCCCAGTGCTCCTACCTTTGTCCAGTGTGCCCTGGGAGCTCCACTTTCCTACTAGATTCCCCCTGAAGCAAGGAGACCTTCTCTGTTGACACCCTTTTCTGTTTGTAACTGTTCCTTTCTCAGACAAGTGGCACCAGCTCTCCACTGGCCTTCATTATATTGAGCAAGTGTCATTTATTTATTCAATAATGATTTATTGAACACCAACTGTATGTACTGGGGTTACAGCATAGAGCAAATAGATAGCGTGACGGGCATGTGCTGCCTTTAACACCCATGGTACCCATGCTCCAAGAGCTTCTAGTTTTGCAGGGGGAGAAAGGCAGTCATCTGCTGTTAATACTACTAATCATTTAATTACAGTTCTGACAAGTGTTGTGGAGAAGCTTTGGGGCTTTGAGGGCAGATGAGAAAGAACGTGATTTGATGAAGTGGGAGCACTCAGGATTCAAAGAAGCCTGTTTGTAGAGAATCATGTCTAAACTGAGATCTGGAGATTGGAGGTATTTGATGTCCAAACAGGGAAAGGGAATTATTCCAGACAGAGGGAACAGTGCGTTCAAAGGCTAGGCAGGCATGACTTGTTGAAGGAAATGGAGGGACAGTGTTCTGTCTGTGGAGTATGTGAGTACGAAGGGGAAGGAGATGGTGGTAGATTATGAAGGGTAAGTCAAGGATGATGGAGAACTCATAAGAATGTGTCTTTGAGCAGGGGAGGTGATATTGTCCTTTTGAACCGAAAATGATCACTCTGGTTACTGTGGGGCGCTGAGTAGATCAGAGCAGGGGAAATGCAAAAGCTGCAGGCCTGGGCCAGCTCATATGTCACATTTGTGAGAATTAGGAGAAAATATCCACCCCCATCCCCCACCCCCACAAGAAAGACACAGGTCTATAGACACATGCTTACAGAATGGAACCTGGTCTGAATTTCGGTGCCCACTAACTGAGTCAGAACCCTTGTGCAGTGAACCACTTGTACAAATGTATACAATGGCCATGGATGGACTCTGAGAACAGAGAAATCAGAAGATGGTAGAACATTTGCTGACAAATCTGCCTCATCCTCTTCAAGCACCTGGAATTCTGAGTTCTTGAGCTCAAAATTCATGTTTGTAACCCCAGTGCAAGTAGGAGATGCTCCAAATGTTTGCTAAATGAATTCTTCTTTTTTTTTTTTTTTCCTTTAGACTTTCTGTCATCTTGTTCTCTTCTTCTGAATTCATAGTGGCTTCCTGTTCACACACACCTGCTGGGTGTTAGGAGGCACTGTTAGGCACTTGACCTTTTTAGTCCTCTAAACATCTTATCCTCTGTCCATTTGACAGAGACCAGGCCAGGGTCACATGGCTAGGGAAGGTGAACAGGGATATTTCTAAATCCTTGACAGGCTCGTTGTGCTGTGTATGAATCTATCAAGTCTTGGCGGTGGGTGGGAACAGGGGGTGGTAGCATGCCTTCTGATAAGGAGTCTATGGTTGAATCTCTAAACCTTGAATCTTAGAATGTCAGAGTTGAAAGGGACCCCTTGGGGCCTCGTGTTACAGATGGGCCCCTGATGCCGCAGAGAAGGGCTGGAAATTGTTCAAATGTCATTGAGTTAAGTCAGAGCCAGAGCAGAACTGGGAACCAGGTCCCTTAACAGGTTTGGAAGAAAACGATATCAGAAGTGGAGATTAGAAGAGAGAGACCAAGGGAGTGATCACTCTCTAGGGATGGTATCTGACTGCGATGGGTATCAGTGAGGTGGCCCAGGGTTAGCTCAGGACAACAGAGTCCTAGGTGACTGTGTGAAAGGGAAGAGCAGGCAGAGGAAACGGAACTTCCTCAAGGACTTAAGCAGGTCTCTAAACTGGAATTCATTTGGATCCAGCCTGGCCATAGACTTTCTTTTAAAGTTTTTTTCTTTGAATTTTTTCTAAATTGGAGGATAATTGCTTTAATGTTGTGTTAGTTTCTGCTGTATGGCAATGTGAATCAGCCGTAAGTATACATATATCCAGTATTCTTGCCTGGAGAATCCCAGGGACAGAGGAGCCCGGTGGGCTGCTGTCTATGGGGTCACACAGAGTCGGACAAGACTGAAGGGACTTAGCAGCAGCATACGTATATCTCCTTCCTCTACAGCCTCCCTCCCACCCCCACATCCCACCCCTCTAGGTCATCACAGAGGACGGAGCTGAAATGTTTTATTGTAGTATATAGTTGCTTTATGATGATGTGCACAGCAAAGTGAATCATTTATGGGGTTGGGGTGGTGGGAACTGGGCGACTGGGATTGACATATATACACTACTAAACACAAAATGGATAACTGGTGATAACCTACTGGCCGTAGACTTTTCAGACACGAAGTTGACTTTCTTGTTCCGGGCCGATGGCCAGGACAGTGTTCACTGTCACCAAACCGCTGTGAATGGCCACCAGGCAAGGTCAGAGAGAAGGCCTGGTTCCTCCCTGGGGCTTGTGGCCCAGGTGCCCTCTGAGGGCCCCACTCCAGTTCCCAGTTGGTGCCAGCTTGGGGTTTTCCTGCCTCTGGGTCTGCATCACAGCCCCTCTTATGTCACATTGCTTCAGGTCCCACTAAGCATTGCTCTGAGCTGGAAAATCCCTCGGAGCCCGCCTAGCAGCCCATGATCGTAGCAGCAGGAAACTGACAACCAGGCTCCCAGGGTATGAGGTTTCTTGTTGGTGTGTGGTTGGGAGGGTGGGGCAGCGTGGGGGTGGAGTGGCAAGGGATGGTCAGGAGAGAGCAGCGGAATCCCAAAAGAAGGAACCCCTCAGACAGTTTCCGGCCAGTTTTCTTTTCTGAAGTGGCCTTTGCTTCCAGCCCCAGGTCTGTCTCCCTGCATTGGGTCTTCATGGAGCCTCTTGGGGAACATCTGGATTCAGAGTCCAGCCCCTCAATTCAGGGACTGCAACTTCTGTGGTTTAGTAGTAGAAGCAATGGTAAGAATGTAAGTAAGAGTTGTCATTAATCAAGTCTTTTGTAGATGGCAAATTCTGTATGCAGTAGGGTACCAGCACACAGTAAGCCCTCAATTGATCGCAACTTTATTTTTTGTTTTTACAAGTTTTATTTCATATTGGAGTATAGCTGGCAACCCTCTCCAGTATTCTTGCCTGGAGAATCCACACGGACAAAGGAACCTGGCAGGCTATAGCCCATGGGGTTGCAAAGAGTCAGACATGCTGAGCGACTAAGCACACACACACACATAGCTGATTAAGTGTATTGGAACATAGTTGATTAACAATATGTTAGTTTCAGGTGTAGGGCAAAGTGGCTCAGCTATACATATACCTGTATCTGTTCTTTTTCAAATTCTTTTCCCACTTAGGTTATTACAGAATATTGAGCAGAGTTCCCTGTACTATAGAGTAGATCCTTCTTGGTTATCTATTTTAAACATAGCAGTGTGTATACATCCATCCCAAACTCCCAATCTATCCCTTCCTACGAATGGCAGCTTTATTCTAACACATCCACCTGAAGAAGCAGGTATTAGTCTCATTTTACAGATGGGAAAACTGAGGCTCGAGACCACGAGTCACTTTCCCAGAGTCGTTGAGTTACTTGTTCATCCACTTGCTCAACAGTTACTTACTGGGTCCCTGCTGTGTAGCGGCCACTGTCCTGGATGCGGCAGAGGGAGCTCAGAGCTCAGTCCCTGCCTCCCATTTACAGGTAGGCCTTCTTGTGGAGGAGTCCCGCTGTGAGCACATAAGTGCATCAGCAAGGACAGTGCCTGCAGACTGGGGTCGGGAGCACACGGGGCAAGGAGATGCAGAGTCAGTGGGGGTACAGTGGTGGTTTTTGGCTGTGCCACACGGCTTAAAGTATATTAGTTCCCTCATCAGGGTGGGACACAGGGCCCCACATTGAAAGTGCTGAGTCCTAACCGTTAGAAAGCCAAGGAAGGGGTGTTTTAGAAAAGATGCTGAGGGCAGGCTTTTCTTCACGATGATGTTTGAGCTGGGGTTGAATGGGCGAGAAGGAGCCCAGGGAAGGTTGCTCTGAGCAGACCAAAGGCCCTGGGGTGGGAAAGGCCTGGTGAGTTGACCAGAGCTCCGAGGAGGGGCAGAGGTGAGCAGCGAGGAGCGTGGGAGGGGGGCGCTGGGAAAGCAGGCGGGCCTGGGTCACAGCAGGTTTCTAGACCCCAGGGAAGAAATGGAGGCATGAGGGGTCTCAGTGGGAAAGGCTGAATTTAAATCTGTAAATTCAGCCCACGCTCTGCCCTCTTCGCCTCAGCCTTGATTCTGAGCTAGACTTGTGGGGGGAGAGAGGCTGGCCGGGACCCTCGGTGCTCATGCTGTGTCGTAGGACAGGCAGAGCTCATTTTCCAGCTCCAAGCCTGTCGGCCTGTGGGTTCCCCAGTGAACAACAGGAACAGACCCTGGGGAGTCAGACAATCAACCCTAAGGAAGGAGCCCCATTTTAGCCCAGGACTCTGCCTTGCCAGCTGCCCCCAGACTTCTGGGCCTCCTCCTTTCCTCCACTCACAGTTCCCTTACCATGGAGTCAGCACCAGCCCCACTTGAGCTCAGACCCCACCGTCAGAACCAGTGGGATGGAGAACACGTCATTTAATTGCCCTCTGGGCCCCTTTTCCCTGACCTATGAAAGGGGCCGAAACCTGTCTCCTCGCCTCAGGCTGTGAGTGAACATTAAACCTGATGGGATGCTGTTAATGAACTCGGCCTGCTCTGGGCCAAGGGTGCTCTCAGTGCTTTCTGGGCAGGAGTTGACCTTACTGTCATGTGAACGATAGGAGCAGTGATGGTTATCAGGCCAGCTTTGAGAGCACGTGGCCCATGAAGTCATGCAGAGCCACCACGTGCTTCCAAGGGCCCCACACTTGGTTTTATACTCAGTCATTGCTGTCTGGAAATTCTTGATAGTTTTTCAGCATGGGGCCTTGCATTTTCATTTTGCCTGGGGCTCTGCAAATGATGTAACTGGTCTTGATTATTATATATTCATTCATACATTCAAGATAGATTTATGGAGCCAGGTATGGCATATGGTCCTGGAGAGAGAGGAGTGAACAAAGCAGAATTCCTCACCTCCATGGAGTTTACTTTGCATTACTTGGTTCAAAGAGGGTAAATTATTTGCTCAATGTCACACAGTGAATAAAGGGGTGCCCAAGATCCAAATCAGAGCTCTTAACCTCAGTACCATCTCCTTTTCAGCCTAAAGCTGCAAAGTGTTTAACAGGACACCAATCCCAGAAATAGCCATACGGCTCTAAGTGCTTCAGGTGTGTTAATGCGTTACAGCAGCTTGTTTTAGGGTCAAGAAAATGGAGATCAGAGAGGTTAGGTAACTGGCCTTACCAGCGGTGGCTGGTAAGGAACAGAGCCAAGACAAGGAGCCCAAGCAGACTGGCTGAGAGCCGTCCTCTGAGCCGCTCCAGCATACTGCTTTTTGAAGTCATCACTCAGGAAACAGTGGCTTGTTATAATTATTTTAATCACCACCATGTTCGTTTTCATCTCCAGAGACCCCATGCAAGTGTGAGGCCTGACCCACGTCACTTTGTGCAAAATGAAAGGATTAACAAACGAATGAGCAGATTGCTTTTACCCATGGGGAAACATTGACTGCTGCCCCCCTCCATTCACGCAGCTCCCACATGACTTCTCACCAGGACCCTGACATCCAGCCTTCGCGGCCTTGCCTTCAGCCAGTGATGAAAGCTCTCCGTGTCCAGGATGTAGAAAATAGGGTCGCGGCTTCCAGTAAACAGGCCGGGCTGAAGGGAGGGGATGCTGTGGGGAGCAGTGGTTCACATTGATGGTTATCGCTGAGTACAAGCTTTCCTTTTCCTTCCCACGTGAAAATAGGGCTCGTCCTAGGGGTTCCCTCCCCTCAAGACTGTCACTGTTTAGAGGGTCTCATCCCCCACTAAGAGTTAAGGAATTGATCCATCTGGCAGGCCTTGAGCACAGTGTGGTTTCTGAGACTCTGTGCAGACCTGCCACTCTTCCTCACTGACGAGTGACAGGCACAGTCATTCATTCATTACTCAACAAGTACTTACTGAGTACCTACTATGTGTCAGGAACTCTTGTAAGAACTGGGGATACAGCAGAGAATAAAGCAGGCAAAAACCCCTGCCCTAAGAGAGCTTACATTCTAGTCCAAGATATTTCTAGCTGGGACTTCTTTGGATTGTATGGCAGACATCAGGAATTTTTCCTGCTTGGGCACTGGAATTTTTTCAATCTTATGAATATTATCAAGTTTTACCTAAGGACACAGGGTGCTTTTTATTTCAGGTGGGAGAGGAAATCTGCCACCTCTAACTCCATTTTGGCCAGAATCAGTTTTTCTTTACAAGAAAACTGCAGGCCTGGGAGGAGCAAGACTTTAAAAGTTCATTTGTTATTTCTACCTTCATGTGGGGGCTCCTTTCTGAAGCATTAGGGTTATGGGAAGTGAAGAACTGAAAGACTGAAGTAGAATATAGGACTTAGAAGATAAATCCAGAAGTGCTCACAGAGTCATTATTTCATCTGAATTCATCACATCTTACAAATCTGCCAGCAAGTCAGGAGCTTGTTTTCACTTTACAATGAGGAAGGTGGAGCTGGGAAAGCTGAAATGACTAGCTCAGTCACACAGCTAGTTAAGACCCAGAGCTGTTGACTTCTGCCCTCAAGCTCCTCTTAACACCCTGTGGGTCAGGGGTCACTGTGTGTTGTGGGGGGAGGGCAGAGGACATCTCTGACCCCTTAAACTTGTGCTGATTTGGTGGTTTCTCACAACTTCAGCCTCAGCTTCCCTGGGGCTCCAGTCAGCACAGCTCATATTCCCTGAGCAGTAGCTACAGCTTAGAAAGAACAGTGGAACAGAATGTCAGTTCCATGAGGGCAGGGGCCGCATCGGTTTGGGTTACCCCTGAGGTCCCTGTGCCTGGAACAGCACCTGACCCCTAGTATGTTTTCAACAACTATTTGTCCAATAACAGAACATGGAGGAATGAATCTGCGGAGTAAACAGACAGTAATATCTCAATTGCATTACCAGTGATAATGAAGACTAATTTCTGCCTTTTGATTCTGTTTTGACTTTGTTGATGCATTGTATGCTTCCTGAGGGCAGGGTTTGTTTTTTTTTCCCCCAATTTCACTTATGCACTACGATGTCCCCAGCATCTATTAAAACAGTGCCTGTCTCAGAGTAGGGGCTTAAGAAATATTTGCTGGGTGAACAGATGAGAGTCAGACATCTAGTTTTCTGTGAATGTGTAGCATCGGGGTGAAAAGCAAGGGACTTGAAGCCAGAGCTGAGTTGGACATCTGGCTCTGCCACTTCTATGACCTGGAGGATGTCACTGAGCCTCAGTTTCCCCAGTACTTATACTAAGGGGTGTCATTGTTTCTGCATCCAGATGTCCTGAGGATTGAGGTTGTGCAAACAAAGTTCTTGGAATAGCTCCAGGAACAAAGAAAAGGCTCCAAAGTTTTAAAAGTTCTTGTGTGTCTAAGAGTGTGAAGTGAAGTGTTACTTGCTGAGTTGTGTCTGATTCTCTGTGACCCCAGGAACTGTAGCCCATCAGGCTCCTCTGTCCACGGGGATTCTCCAGGCAAGAATACTGGAGTGTTGCCTTTCCCTTCTCCAGATCTTTCCAACCTAGGGATCTAACCCGGGTCTCCAGCACTGCAGGCAGATTCTTTAGTCTGATTCTTTACTGTCTGAGCCACCAGGGAAATCTAAGAGTGACGGTGCATTAAAAAAAATACTTTAAAATTCTTCAAAATCGAAATATAGTTGACATATAATCATTTGTTAGTTTCATGTGTTTTATATAAAGATTTGACATTCACATGCTTTCTGAAATGATCATGATGAGTCTAGTCACTATCTGTCCTCATGCAAAGTTATTACAGTATCATTGACCATATTTCTTATGTTGCATATTAAATCCCTATGATTTATTTTAAACTTTATTTTATATTGGAATATAACCAATTAACAATGTTGTGACCATTTCAGGTGGACAGCAAAGGGACTTAGCCACACATATACAAGTGTCCATTTTCCCCAAAACTCCCCTCCCACCCAGACTGCTTCGTAACATTCAGCAGAGTTCCCTGTGCTATATAGTAGGTCCTTGTTGGTTATCCGTTTTAAATATAGCAGTGTGTACATGTCCATCCCAAACTTCCCAACTATCCCTTCCTTCCATCCTTCCCCTCTGGCCATCATAAGTTCATTTTCTAAGTCTGTGAGTCTGTTTCTTTTGTAGACAAGTTCATTTGTATTGTTTCTTTTTAGATTCCACCTATAAGGACTGCATATGACTTACTTATTGTGTAACTGGAGGTTTGTAGCTCTGTAATCCCCTTCACCTATTTCCCCTACCTCCACCCCTCCCTTCAGGCAACCACTTGTTTGTTCTCTGTATCTATGAGTCTATTTTTGAGGGTGCAGTTTTTTAAGGGCCATTTTTCTCCAAAGGACTTTTATTCCTGGTGGTTTAGTCACTAAGTTGTGTCCAACTCTTGTGACCCCATGAACTGTACCCTGACAGGCTCCTCTGTCCATGGGATTTTCCCGGCAAGAATACTGGAGTGGGTTGCCATTTCCTTCTCCAGGGGATCTTCCCAAATCAGGAATCGAACCCGGGTCTCCTGCACTGCAGGCAGATTCTTTACCAACTGAACTACAAGGGCAGCCCTTGTTTAGCCCTGGGAATCCCCCAAAAGAGCCTAGCAGTTGTTCTCCTGAAGGGTGAGGCTGCGTGGAAAATAAATTCCTATCAAATCTCCATGGACAATGCCAGGACTCCTGAAGCCTTCAGGGCAACTCCCTGTCACCGGCTGTCTTGTGCCGGCTGGATCCTGATGCAGCTGGATTCACTGCAGGGTCACTGGGCTCTGCTGGGCCGCCCTAGTCATCTGCAGCCCTTTGAAGTTAGGCTTTGTCTTTTCTTGTCTCATGGTTGATGGGGCCTCAGAGCACACAGCAGGCCATTCTGCACCAGGGTGCAGTGGGTGCTTGTGAGATCTCCAGCAGAGATAGGGAGTGAAATCTAGTTCTCCAGCAAAGGCAGCTGCAGATAAAGTGTACCCTGGGCTCTGCCATCGTCACTGAGGCCCTTTCACCCTCATCAGTGGATCTAGTCCACATTTGGGTCTTGACCCACACAGAGTCTTTCTGGCCTTAACTCTTTGGGCCTGTAGATGCCATAAGTGTAGGTCAATTGTTGCTTTAGCAACAACTGGTCATCATCAACTTTGGTTTTGAAAAGAATGACCAATAAGACTGATCTTTGTTTGAACTGCAAGGGCGAGGGAACAGTACAGAAGGGTGATGAGGGAGGCTTCTGACATAGAGGGGCTGGGAAGATATAGAAGATGAAGTAGGTAAGGTGCAGGGCACAGAGAAAGCTCTCAACTCATTAAGGCAATTATTATGTGGATTGGAAAATAAGGAGATTCCGGACCTAAGTGTCCATATCCTTCTTTAGACATTCAAGTCCTACCCATGGTTATTTTTTTAATTTTAATTTTTTAAATTTTATTTATTTACTTAATTTTTAAATTTTAATTGGAGGCTAATTACTTTAAAATATTGTGGTGGGTTTTGCCATACATTCACATGAATCAGCCATGGGTGTACATGTGTTCCCCATCCTGACCCTCCCTCTCCCATCCCTCTGGGTCGTCCCAGTGCACCAGCCCTGAGCACTCTGCCTCATACATCGAACCTGGACTGGCAATCTGTTTCACATATGATAATATACATGTTTCAATACTAATCTCTCAAATCATCCCACCCTTGCCTTCTGCCACAGAGTCCAATAGTCTGTTCTTTACATCTGTGTCTCTTTTGCTGTCTCGCATATAGGGTCATCGTTACCATCTTTCTAGATTCCATATATATGCGTTAAAATACTGTATTGGTGTTTTTCTTTGACTTACTTCGCTCTATATAATAGGCCCCAGTTTCATCCACCTCATTAGAACTGATTCAAATGCATTCTTTTTGATAGCTGAGTAATATTCCATTGTGTATATGTACCACAACTTTCTTATCCATTCATCTGCCAATGGACATCTAGGTTGCTTCCATGTCCTGGCTGTTGTAAACAGTGCAGCAATGAACTTTGGGGTGCACGTTTCTCTTTCATTTCTGGTTTTCTCAGTGTGTATGCCTAGCAATGGGGTTTCTGAGTCGTATGGCAGTTCCCTAACCCTAACCCTACCCATGTTTAAGGTTCATTCACAGTCCACTTATTTGGAGAATTTTCTGGAGCTTGTTTCTCCCAGCTTCACTGCTGCATGGCTCTCCTCCCTATCTGCTCTGTTCCACTGCAAACTCTCCTTAAACACCATGTGTATGTGTGTGTCTGAAAGTAGCTTGTGTGCTTCCATTCATTCATTCAGAAATAGGCAAGATAACCCAGTGGTTAAGAGTGCACATGGCAGCCTGGTAGCTGGAGGTCCCTCTGACAATTACCACCTGTGCGAGTTCAGTAGGTGACCCACTTTTTCTCTTTACCTCAGCCTTCTCATCTAGAAAATGGGCACAATAATGCCAGCCTCATCAGGCTTGGTGATGGTTAGCTGAATGACCACCCATAAGCGTTCAGAACAGTGCCTAGCATATAGTACGTGCTCAATAAATAATATATCATTCTTTTTTCAGCAAACATATATTAAACATCTCACAATGCTATGTGTAGAACTATTACTAAGCTCATGGAGATAAAAGATACCACTTGCCTTCCTGAACTCACACTTTATACCCCACACCAACCTTTGGTCATTTCCCTTCTTTATCTGCAGGAAAATGTTTACTGATAAATTCATCAAAGGAGGACATTTATTCCTTCCCTGATGAGAGCTTGAACTGCCCAGGGTTACTTTTGTCTCGTGTGCATTGTATTAAGGACTAGAGGGCTTACAAAGGGCTCTATCACTTACATATACAAAGTTATTTCTCTTCCCTTGTGCCTCAGTTTCCTCAACAGTAAAAGGGAAGGCAGGTGGCCACTTCTGCCTTTTAGGGTTTGCAGAGCAAAACATATGAGGCAAGGCTCATGGAGGCATTGTGGAGCCCCTAATGCCTTGCAGAGGATAAAGGTGAGGGTGGTCTCTCTCTATCCCACTGAGAGCTTCCTTGGAAGGCAGGGCAAGCTGCTTGGTCTCTGACAGGATAGCACACACTGGGGCCAAGTGCAGGGTCACTGTTACTTCCTTGACAAACACTCCACACAGTACTCAGTGAGAGTCAGAACTTCCAAATTGCAGAAACTCCTCTCCAACAGCCTATGCAAAAATAGAAATGTGAGATGATGACTCTGGGGGTAACTGGTGTGCACACAGGAAAAGCCTAAGTGTGGCCAAGGCCTCAGGACAGCTAAGGGGCTCACTCATGCACTCTCTTGCTCTGTTTCTCTCTATTGTCGTATCTCCTTTTTTGCCTGTCAGCTGCATTCCCTCAAACCAGCTCCCTCTCGGTGGCAGGAAACATGGCCACCAACAGCATCCTGTTTCCTTAGAGAGGAAACTGAAGTTTCTTTCCTAGATCAAAAAAAAAAAAAAAAAAAAATCTCAGGGCAAGATTCTGATTGGCTTAGCTTGGGTCATATGTTAATTCTCAGGATCAATCAATCAGCTATGGGGGGGTGGAGGGCAGCAGGGGGAGATGGAGTTCCAGAGCACAGACACAGCCACTAGGGGGCCTATGCAGCTATCAAGGCCCTGGAGGGGAGTGTCCCCTTCAGTCTGCGAGAGTGTCCGAGGCTGCCCTCTTACCACACTTGATACTTTTCCTGTGCCCTGGCTCAAATGTTTGTCATTTCTCCATGTAGATGATAAGCTCCAAAGAACAAAAAAGGGACACTGGATACTCCTTTCATTTTCTCTTCTCCTTCACCCTGCCCATCACACACAGGATGGCAAACTTGAGCACACTGCTAGTTACGTGGTCATGGAACTAAGGCACAGAGACAGAAAGCAATTTGCCCAAGGTCACACAGCTCACAAATTTCTCTTAGGGTTAAAGGCTACAATCCTCATTCTTACAAGGAAGCCTCTCTGTAGCCCAGTCACTTCCTGCCTCCCCAGGCTTATCTTATGCACTCTATACGTCTTCAAGGTGGTTATTATTTTTATTGCTATTCCTATCATCGCTGGAGGCACCCGCACTGATCCACTTCCCTCTCATTAGAGATAAAGGAGTTTTTGACTCTGCATTCTGACCAGGGTGCACTTCTTTCTCAAATCTGCCCCCTACCCCTACCTTCAAGGCTTCTGCACTTGGAGTTTCCTCTGCCTGGAACACAGTATTACTTTCCTATGGCTGTTGTAACAAAGGACTACAAACTGGGTAACTGAAACAACAGAAATTTATGGTCTCAATTTCTGGAGGCTGGAAGTCTGAGATCAAGGGGTCTCAGGGTTGGTTCTGTCTGTCCCAGGCCTCTCCCCCAGCTTTGGGTGGTTTGCCAGCAATTTCTGATTCCTTGCCGTGTGGCTGCATCCCTCCAGTCTCTGCCATTACCCTCACGTGGCATCCTCCCTGTGCCATGTCTGTCTCCTTCTCCAAATGTCCCCTTTTTATAAGGACACCAGGCACAAGGGCCCACCCCCATGACCTCATGTTAACTTGATTACCTCTGTGAAGACCCCTTGATTGCAAATAAGGTCACAAGATCTCTTTGTGGAGGACACAATTCAACCCATGTGCTCTGTCGCTCAGTCATGTGTTTGACTCTTCTCGACCCCATAGACTGTAGACTGCCAGGCTCCTCTGTCCATGGGATTTTCCAGGCAAGAGTACTGGAGTGGATTACCATTTCCTTCTCCAAATTCCACCCGTAACAAACACCATTTCTCACCTGCTGCACCCTAAGAGACATCCTCCTTATCCATCCCAGCTCAGGTGAGCCTTCTCTGAACATCCCAAACCACACCCAGCCCTGCTGCGTGCCCTCGAGTGCTCTTCCCTCATATCTGTTGTGGATAGCTGGTATCTGCTGTGTCAGGATCCGGTTAGAGCCTGTGTCCCCTTCAGAGACTCCCCTTCATAAGGGCAGAAGCATGACTGTTCTGTCTGCAGCCCCAAAGCCCAAAACCCTGGACTATTGACAAAGAGATCAGTAAATGCCTGTGGCCTGAATGAATGAAGGATTGAGAGGTTAGTCTTCATGTGCAAGAAATATTATGTGCTCAGCCATGTTTGACTCTTTGTAACCCCATGGACTGTAGCCCACCAGGCTCCTCTGTCCATGGGATTTCCCAGGCAAGAATACTGGAGTGGGTTGCCGTTTCCTTCTCCAGGGGATCTTCATGACCCAAGGATCAGACCCGCGTCTCCTGCACTGGCAGATGGGTTCTCTTACCACTGAGCCGCCTGGGAAGGACAGATTAGTCTTCATTAATCACGAAAGTGAAGAGACAATTCTAAGCAAGGGTCTCAGAGGCAGAAAGATTAGTATTCCTTCTGGAGAGAAAGGATTTGCTCCAGCATCCACCAAAGGCCCAACCCCTGCCCTCACACACCCCTGACTCCTTGACTAATTGTCATGGCTTTCCCTTCCACCCTGTCACACAGGGAGAATCCGCTCAGCGTAGCTTTGTAGGGAAGGCCTCAGGAACCTTGGGGAAGCTGGAGGTGAGTCAGAAAGGCTGGTAAGTTGAACAGCTCTGAAACCCGACCCTTGGCATTGAGCTGAGGGGTGGCGGGTTTGCAGAAGGTAACAGTGTTTGCTTTAAAATTCAGGGGGCCCAAGGGAGCATCATCTTGCAGAAAACTGCTCTGGTTGGTGAGGAGCCAAGTGTGGTCCAGGCTCCAGGTAGCCGGGTTTGCTGTCCCACCTCGGCCTGTGAAGGTGACAGCATGGACATCGCCAGGTCTGCCCTTCCCCCATAGCCGTCCTGCACTCACCTGTGTAGGGAGTGCAGCTTTAACCTTTGTAGCTTCTACTCTCCTGTGTGTGGGTAGGGAGACCAGGCAGCTACATCGAGAGACCTTCATCTGTCTCAGTTGGACCACTCAACCTACCCACCCACAAAGCAATTCCAGCCCCCAGGGTTCCCAGGACCCCTAGGGAACACCTCATAGCCAGTAGAATCCCAAAGGGAAAAAGGCCTCCCCAGACCCAGCCCAGGACGAGGGCCAACTTGGAAAAAGTGACTTGCAGGCCAGTCACCATGTTTTTCCCCAGTGAAAGGCTGACTCATTGCAACAGGCCTGGGCTGGCTGGGACTCGAGTCAGTGGCTTGGAACATGCCTGGACAGTCAGTGCCTTGTCTGAAAGGCTGGTCTGTGAGAAGCCACGGGTCAGGGGAGCTGAGGCCACAGCTCTGGGGAGCACTCACGTACAACCCCGGGAGCCAGAGAGAAGTAGAGGGTGGGGGTCCTTATCTTTCCTCCCTCCTCGGGGGCTTGGCCTAGCGCGAGTTGGGTAAGGTCTGCAGGGGCCCTACCACCCAGGGGGAATTAAGTCCTAATGTCCTGAGACATTCGTATTATGGTTCTTCCTCCTCACAGGACATGCGAACAAAAAGCCAACACTGAACGTTTATGTACAGAAAACCAATCAGGTCTCATTTTCTTCATGAGGTTATCTCAATACTTTCCTTTGAAATATCAAAGTGGAATTGTTTTCCAGTCTGGGGCAAGAGGGAGGGGAACTGGGACCACTTTCCTAGTGTGCTGAGAACGTGTTTGTCTGCTGATGGGGTAATTCCGCACCATGCAGAGTGCAAAGTCTGACTGTGAAGGATCCCCACTCCCCCTCCCCAGACTGTCTTCCCGCCTCATGCCTTTGTCCATGTTGACATTCAGGGCTCCTTGGCAAGGACTTTTGGAATCCTATTTGGCCTAAATCCTGGCTATGCTACCTGCTTGCTGTGTGACCTTAGGTAAGTCACTTGATCTCAAGTGACTAAATTTCTGTATGTGTCACATGGAAAGTGCACAAGATAAATGCATGCAGAGTGCCTAGAGCAGCACTCAGCACCTAGTCTGGCTGACATACTAGATCTCTTCTGGCTTCTCCCTTTATTGCCCTACAAAGTCGCGTTTTAGGAAAAAATACTGTCAGTCATTGACACTTTAGTGTGAATAAGCTCCTGTACCTACTCTGTACAGATTTTTCTTTCTAACCTCATAACAGTTCCTGCAAGATCATTAATATCCTTTGGTGATG
Source organism: Redunca redunca (assembly GCA_006410935.1). Lineage (NCBI taxonomy): Eukaryota > Metazoa > Chordata > Mammalia > Artiodactyla > Bovidae > Redunca > Redunca redunca. The sequence continues at coordinate 3,289 of SJYQ01095288.1, read as the reverse complement.
GAGGAAACTGAGACTCAGGGAAGTGAAAGAACTCTCCCAAGGTCACATAGCAGAACCTCGTTCATTCAGGAAACATTGATCGAACTTCTGCCCTGCCTCAGGATGGGGACTGGGAGCACAGTAATCAGTGAGTCAGACCCCTCATCTTAAGACCCTCATGGGTAACTGGCTGTATTTGAATGTTTCTGTCATCATTCTAATTGTTCAGGTCCCTGTAAACCTTGTGTATATAGGCAGGGAGAGCCTTCACCTTCCCTCCAATTGCCTGTTCCAAAGAGTCATTTTCTTCCTAGTGTGCAGGACCGGCCCTGCCCGAGGCTGATCTACCAGATCAGAAGAGCCTCCTGCCTTTTCTTTCCACATCATCTCCTGGGGCTCTGCTGAGTACAGATTTCCAAGTCTACATCAGAATTCCATTCTTGTCCCTTCTTTTGTACTTCATGATATAATATATATTACAGAAACACATGGCTCATTGTAAAACAGAGAGAGAAGAGAAGAGAGAAGAGCAAAATTTTTGGAGTTAACAGAAACTCCAGGTCTTGCTAAGATGGTTAAAATTTTGTTGTATTGTCTGCCAGAACTTTCTCTTATGCAATTAGAATATAATTGTGATAATAATAATACTCTACCACTTATTTTAACTACCCCTGACTTGGAGCTTCCTCCGTACCAGATACTGTTCTAAGCACGTTAGATAATTTAACTCATTTATTCCTCACGGCAGCTCAGTGAGCTGATTATTATTGCCCCCATTTTACAGGTGCGGAAATTGAGGCAGAGAAAGAGTGAGTATTTAAAAGTATACGCGTTACGCTTTAAAAATGGGATCACTGTTTTGTGACCTACTTTCTCCCCCTTAACAATAACAATTCTCAGTGTCCTTTTTCATGACTGTTTGGCATTCCAAACTTTATACATACCATAAATTACTCAACCAGTATCCTGTAGCCCATTTTTCTGACTTTCAAGTGTTGTTTTTTTTTAACTATGCATGACATGAAGATGTCCATCCTTGTAGTTTAATCTTTGAAAATCTGACAAATTACTCTCTTATGATAACTCTTTGAAGTGGACTCAAGATGTACATGTACCAAAGCTTCTGGCATCACTTGCAAATTGCCTCCCAGAGGGACAACCTTCATGGGATGCTGAAGGAATGTGAACTATCACAGTCCCATGGAGGACAATATGGTAATATCCATCAGAATGACAGAGACTCATGGTATGATCCAGCTTCTGGAGGGGGGGCGGTTATTCCATAAATAATGTTATACACATACAAAATGATATACATATATAATTAGTCATTGCAGCCCTGTCGGTAATAGTGAAAGGTCAGCAATAACCCCAGTGTCCATAGTAAGGAACCGATCAAATAAACAACAGTATATCCGTACAGTGAAATAATATGCAGTTGTAAAAAGAATTAAAAGCTTTTCTATGTATTCATGGGACTAGCTTCCCAAGACACAGCAAGTTAAAAACGTTGTGAAGTTAAAACTATGACAACATTGTTAATTGGCTATACTTCAGTATAAAATTAAAAATAAAGGCTTCTCTGTCTTTATTACCAAAAAAAATAAGTGCAAAACATAAGTGCAGAGAAGGACAAATTACAGGTACAGGATTATCAGATGCAAACTACTATGTATAAAATAGATAAGCAACAAGGATATATTGAATAGCACAGGGAATTACAGTTATTACCTTGTAATAACTTAACATGGAGTATAATCTGCAAAAATACTGAATCACTGTGCTGTACACATGAAACTAATAGAATATTATAAATCAACTATACTGCAATAAAAAATATGTGCAGAATTATGTAAGTAGCATGCTATTTTTATATGAAAAAGGGAGGCAAATGATAACCCTCATTTGTAGTTGCACATATAAACACAGATAAGCTCTAAGGAAAGTTCTAACAGTACCTACCTGCCTGCTTACAGGAGATTTTGCCTGGACCAAAGGGATCAGGATTAAAGAGTATGAATTAAGACAAAGTAATTTCTTTCACTGATCACTTTTTGTGCTTTTAGATTCTGAAACGGTGCTGTGCTTCTATTCAGAAAATTAACCTTTAAACATTGCCTTCCGGTGTTCAATTTTCTTAGGTGTGATAATGCTATTAATTTTTTATAGAATACTTATTTTTGAGAGAGAGTAAAATATTTACAAATGACATTGTATAATGTCCAAATTTGCTTCAGAGTAATATATAAACAGCAGAAACTGAATGGTATATAAATTACAGATGAAAGTGATTAGACATGAATTGATGACTTGTTAAAGCTGGAAAGCTGATAGTTAGAGGATTCATGATGCCCTTCTGTCTACTTAAATAATTTACGGAGGTGAAATTCACATAAAATCAAGCACTTTAAAGTGAACAATTCAGTGGCTTTTAGTACATTTATAGCATTGTACCACCACCACCTCTAATTCCAAAACATTTCCATCACTTCAAATTAAAACCCTGTACCTATTAAGTAATTTTCCTCCATTTCCTCCTCCTTCAAGCCCTGGCAATCATCCATCTGTGTTCTGTCACTATGGGTTTATCTATTCTTTATACTCCGTATCAGTAGAATCGTACTATTTGTGACTTCCTGTGTCTGGCTTCTTTTACTGAGCCTAATGTTTTGGAGGCTCATGCATGTTATTGCATGTATTATTCTACGTACACATACTGTAGCATAGAGCATGTACTGCATTTTTCTTTTTAGTCCATTGTGTTCATATACCATATTATGTTTATCCATTCATCTGTTGACATACATTTGGTCTGTTTCCACTTTTGGCTATTGTAAATAGTGCTGTTAGGAGCGTGCTTGTACGTGTCCTTGTTGGAGTACCTGTTCTCAGTATTTTGGAGGTATATACCTAGGAGTGCAATGGCAGAGTTAGATGGTAGTTCTATGTTTAACTTTCTGAGACATCACTAAACTGTCTTCACAGGAGCTGAACCATTTTACATTCCCACTAGCAATGTAGGAAGGTTCCAATTTCTCCACATCCTCGACAACACTTGTTATTTTCTGTTTTGTTTTTTCTTTATTGCAGCCATCCTAGTGGGTGTGAAGTGGCGTCTCGTTGTGGTTTTGATTTGCATTTCCCTGATGACTAATGATGTTGAGTATCTTTTCATGTGCTTCTTGGCCATCTGTACATCTTCTTGGATAAATGGCTGTTCAAGTCCTCTGCCCATTTAAAACATTGGTTCATTTTTCTTTTTGTTTCTGTCTACTTTCATAGATGTTTCAAATTCTCCTTAGTGAAAACA
>SJYQ01095287.1:600169-661589 GCA_006410935.1 Redunca redunca | reverse complement strand
AGACTTGAGGCTTCTCTCCTGACTTCCTGGACTGTCTACTGGTCCCAGCCTCCTTGCCAGCCCGGCCAGCAGGTGAGTGTCGCCTCACTTCTGCAGACAGGCAGCCTCCTTCACAAGGACCCTATAAGAGGGGAGCTATCTCCTGCGGCATCACTGCCTTAAGGCACTCCAGCCCCGCCCTTGGGCTCTGCTCCTTCCTTTTTGTTGTTTCAGCGATAAACTGTTTAGTTAGGTCTCCTCCCTCTGGGTCTGAAGGATTTCAGCCCTGACTCTGGTTGCTTGTCCCCCGACTGGCTCTTGATCCTTTCCTTGACTGATCCAAGGGGCCTCCTTAGGCTAACCAACCTGGCAGACTAGGAGATCACAGGGACCCCGTTGTTGACACTGAGAGAACGCCAGGGCAAGTAAGTACCATCGGCCAGGACCCATCAGACCCCTGTCAAGCCATCCCAAGAAAACAGAGGCGCAACTGTAAGCATCCAGATGGACTCCCTGCTAGGATGCATGTTATTAGCTAACTGGGGAAAATTTAGACCAATAGGGCAAAAAGTATTAGGTCATTAAATTACAATACCACGTTGCAGCTGGTCATATTTTATAAAAGAAAAGGCAAATGGGGAGGGGAGTCCCATCAAATGCTCAAATGGAAGTCACTCAGTCGCGTTGGACTCTTTGCAATCCCATGGACTATACAGTTTATGGAATTCTCCAGGCCAGAACACTGGAGTGGGTAGCCTATCCCTTCTCCAGTGGACCTTCCCAACCCAGGAATTGAACCGGGGTCTCCTGCATTGCAGGGGAATTCTTTACCAGCTATCAGGGAAGCAAGATCCTATCCCAAAAGCCAAGTCTAGAGAACTGCTTGGGGTGCCTGGCTCACACCCCATCCTCCCACAGGAACCCCATGTTTTAGGAGATCCCTTTATCAGTCAACCTCCCTGAGGTCCACAGCTGGGAGCTCCTACATATCCCAATTCTGAAGGGGTGGCAGTCTTCCAGACCATTTACCCCTAATGTACCATCTGGGGAGCTGGAGACCCCAGACTCCTATCAATAAGTTCATGGATATGGTCTTTGGGCTATTTAACAGTATAGATAGCGTACAAGGGGCTACCCTGGTGGCTCAGATGGTAAAGAATCCGCCTACAAAGCAGATGTGGGTTCGATTGCTGGGTTGGGAAGATCCCCTGGAGAAGGGAATGGCAACCCACTCCAGTATTCCTGCCAGAGAATTCCATGGCCAGAGGAGACGGGCAGGCTACAGTCCATGGGGCTGCAAAGAGCTGGATATGACTATTTCTTTTTTTCTTTATAGGTGAGAAGAGACGAAAAGGACTCGGGGACAACATGAAAACGCCTAATTACTGGCAGCGTCCTTAACCCCAGCACCACCTCAGGGTTACGCACCCTTGCGAAAACCCATGCTAAGGACAGGACCCAGGAAGCCTGGGTCAGAGCTGCTCTCTCAGAGAAAACATGTTTTAAGTGTGGACAAGAGGGCCACTGGAAGCGTGACCGTCGCCAGTCCTGAAGGGATACTGGGGCTCTCAAACCAATGATGGCTGAGAGGACCAGAGGCTGACGGGGCCCAGGGCTCCCTGTCTCCCAAAGAACACCTGAAGCCTCTGGGGTTCATTTCTCTGGAAAAGCCTCAGGTAAGCCTTGACGTGGCTGGTAGGAGTTTTCTTAGCAGACTGACCAACCTCCTTCCCAACCCTGTAGGACGATGGGGACTGATGGAAAGCCCCAGACCAACCGCTGCTCCTGCCTGAGTGCACCGACCCCTTGCTGGGAACGGACTTGCTCACTAAATCCCAGGCAACAGTACAGTCTGGAGACCCTCAAAGAAAAGGCACCCACCAAGAAAAAGTTACTCCTGATGGGGAGGGGAGCATGCTCAGTCCCAAGCCAGAGGTCTCCATTCTACCCCATCCAAGTTGTCAAACTATGGGCTGCTGACCTGGTTCACGGTGCTGGGAGTAAAGGCGGCTTCTTCTGCACCAGACTCTCAACACCTCTTTGCCTTCAAGTGGACAGACCCAGACACAGCAATGCCACGAATGCTCCCGCTCTGTGTGCTCATAAAACTCAAGCCAACGGTGCCCACAGGATACGAATGGAAACAGAAGTCTGACAAAACATTGTCCTGGTACCTTTAAAAACAGGATTCCACAGGGATACAGACAAGGCTCCTTACATCAAAGGCCAGACTGAGGGCCACACAAAATTGTAAATAGATTACCAAAATGGGAGGCCAGCGGTCTGACTAAACTAGCCATACCTGCCAGGAATTTTGGGGAGGGCTTCCCCCAAGTTAAAGGAGGAAAAGTGAAGCATTCCAACACGGGTGAGCACAGGCGTGTCAGTCTCTCAATAGCATGAGGTAGCCACCGAATTCTTTTTAAAAAAGAAAAAAAAAAATTGTCCTTGTTTTATAAGTCTTCACAGAACTAGAGGTGCGGCTCTAAAAGTAATCCAAAACCCCCAGTCCTTTACCACTCCCAAAACCTTGCCTATTGGTCTTAAAGAGTATTAAGATTAAAGAAAGGGGAAACCAAGTCATCCTGGGAGGAACGCGCCTGTGCCTTCGAGACACAAATGTCCTACCTGGTCTTCTCCAGGAATGCTTACCTCTGCCATCTTTTTAAAATACAAAAAAGTGGAATCACTTGTTTGACTCAGTACAAATAGAATGCTCTTGTGACTGACTCAGCTGGTAAAAAATCTGCCTGCAAAGTGAGAGACCTGGGTTCAATCCCTGTGTTGGGAAGATCCCCTGGAGGAAGGAGAGGCTACCCACTCCAGTATTCTGGCCTGGAGAATTTTTGTTAGGGCTACAGTCCAAGGGGTGACAAAGAGTCAGACAGACTGAGTGACTCTCACTTTCAGATTAAAAAGAAATAAGGCAAGCCACAAGCAGCAGAGGTCTAGGGCACAGCACAGGGCACTACATCCAACACCTCGTTCTGTTCCTCGTCGCTCAGTCGTGTCCGATTCTTTGTGACCCCATGGACTGTAGCCCGCCAGGCCCCTCTGTCCATGGGGATTGTCCAACCCAACCCAATCCACTGGAGTGGGTTGCCATGCTCTCCTCCAGGGGATCTTCCTAACCCAGGGATCAAACCTAGGTCTCCCACATTGCAGGTGGATTCTTTGCCATTTGAGCCACCAGGGAAGCCCAAGAATAGTGGATTGGGTAGCCTATCCCTTCTCCAGGACATCTTCCCAACCCAGGAATCTAACCAGGGTCTCCCTGGTGGCTCAGAGGTTAAAGTGTCTGCCTGCAATGCGGGAGACCTGGGTTCAATCCCTGGGTCAGGAAGATCCCCTGGAGAAGGAAATGGCAACCCACTCTAGTATTCTTGCCTGGAGAATCCCATGGACGGGGTTGCAAAGAGTTGGACACGACCGAGCAACTTCGCTTTTTTCCTCTCTCTTGCACTGCAGGCAGATTCTTTACCAGTTGAGCTACCAGGGAAGCCCCAATATCTTGTAATAACCTACAACAGAAAATAATTTCAAAAATAATATATGTATATAAGTGAATCACCAAAAAAATGTCTACTTTTTGAAAATAAGTAATTATCTTTTCGCTAAGTTTTCTAAATGTCCTTTGGACATCCAATAACAAGGAGAGAGATACAACATTTTTAATATATTTGTGTAGGATATAAGATTAATATGATTTTTGCTATATCTATTTTTCTTTGTTGTTACATGTCTAATGGTTTATGATGTCTATCTTCTCTGTGAATTGTACCTTTTATCATTAAAAATATTCATCTTCGTTTCATTAAAAATAATAAAATGCAAATTTTGAAAGAGGGAGTAAATAATTTGCAACAGGGATTTTTCCGATGGTCCAGTGGTCCAGAATCTGCCTTGCAAAGCAGGGAATGCAGGTTTGATCCCTGGTCAGGGAACTAAGATCTGACATGCCATGGAAAAACTAAGTCCCCACACCAAAACTACAGCCTGTGTGTGGCAACAAAAGATCCCATGTGCTGCAACTAATAACCCACACAGACAAACTTTAATAAATTAATAATTTGAACTTGTCAAGGAAAATAAAAATCTTAAGCATTTTCCATAAATATTAGTAGTAAGGCTTTAACCAGTGAGACAAATAAGCTTGATTTGTTCCATCTGCCAGAAACTCAGTTTCAATCCAACCTCTTTTGCAGACTAATGGGTTTATACTGCTGTACCTGACTCATGGCTGAAATTTTAGAACAGGAACTCTGGGGCCTCTGTGTTTGCCTGTTCAAATATATCTATATGTGTCTTGTAGATGTAAGGTACTGCCAGAAATTAATTTGTAAAACTGACTTAAAAAAATTAAGTGCTTATATACATACTCAGAAAATAATCTGGCCAGAATGAACTTCAGTTTCACATCATCTTGAAAATATTTAGTACTAAACTGATGTCATTAATGTTATGTACCATGGTTTACTAGACCTTGTATCTACTGCTAACATAACAGCAAGAAAAATAACTCAACATGGAACAACTTTTAAGGAAAGCATGTGTTTTCAGTAAAAAAAGGTGTGAGGAATGAAAAAATACTGAAGAGTTATGTACAATCAGGATTTTCTAAGAGTGGATTGAGTTTAATTGGATTTCGGGAGGGCCCCTGAGGCATCCCAGAGAGAAATGTTTCAGTTCAGTTCAGTTCAGTCCCTCAGTCGTGTCCAACTCTTTGTGACCCCATGAATCGCAGCACGCCAAGCCTCCCTGTCCATCACCATCTCCCGGAGTTCAGACTCACGTCCATCGAGTCAGTGATGCCATCCAGCCATCTCGTCCTCGGTCGTCCCCTTCTCCTCCTGCCCCCAATCCCTCCCAGCATCAGAGTCTTTTCCAGTGAGTCAACTCTTCACATGAGGTGGCCAAAGTACTGGAGTTTCAGCTTTAGCATCATTCCTTCCAAAGAACACCCAGGACTGATCTCCTTCAGAATGGACTGGTTGGATCTCCTTGCAGTCCAAGGGACTCTCAAGAGTCTTCTCCAACACCACAGTTCAAAAGCATCAATTCTTCGGCGCTCAGCCTTCTTTATGGTCCAACTCTCACATCCATACATGACCACTGGAAAAACCATAGCCTTGACTAGACGGACCTTAGTCGGCAAAGTAATGTCTGCTTTTGAATATGCTATCTAGGTTGGTCATAACTTCTCTTCCAAGGAGTTAAGCGTCTTTTAATTTCATGGCTGCAGTCACCATCTGCAGTGATTTTGGAGCCCCCCCAAATTAAGTCTGACACTGTTTCCACTGTTTCCCCATCTATATCCCATGAACTGGTGGGACCAGATGTCATGATCTTCGTTTTCTGAATGTTGAGCTTTAAGCCAACTTTTTCACTCTCCGCTTTCACTTTCATCAAGAGGCTTTTTAATTCCTCTTCACTTTCTGCCGTAAGGGTGGTGTCATCTGCATATCTGAGGTGATTGATATTTCTCCCAGCAATCTTGATTCCAGCTTGTGTTTCTTATTTAGTATGTTGGCAGTAACGTAGAGGAACACCTGGATTCGGTTTTTCTGTTAAAAGGGAACAAAGTCTCCCTGGAATGTCTTTTAACTTCCGACCAAGGACAGAATCCTCGCCCCATCCTGTGACTCGCAGAATCTTAGCCTCGGGACCACCAGGGAAGTCCTGGAATGCCTCTGATAACAGACTGTGTAGTGATCTGTGTCTGCTTTTGAGATCTCTTGTAACTTTGTTACTCAGTCCCGTCCAACTCTGCGACTCCATGGACTGTAGTCTAACAGGCTCCTCTGTCCATGGAATTCTCCAGGCAAGAATACTGGAGTGGGTTGCCATTTCCTTCTCAAGGGGATCTTCCCAACCCAGGGATCGAACCCAGGTCTCCCACATTGCAGGCAGATGCTTTAACTTCTGAGCCACCAGGGAAGCCCAAACTATTTCACCTTTCCCTTCTGTTAAAAGACCAAGGAGTGGGCGGTTCCAGAAAAGAGAGTTCCAAAAAAACATCTACCTCTGCTTTATTGACTAAGCCAAAGTCTTTGTGTGGATCACAACAAACTGTGGAAAATTCTTAAAGAGATGGGAACACTAGACCATCTTACCTGCCTCCTGAGAAATCTGTATGCAGGTCAAGAAGCAACAGTTAGAGCCAGATGTGGAACAGACTGGTTCCAAATCACTTCATGGCAAATAGATGGAAAACAATGGAAAAAGAATTTATTTTCTCTGGCTCCAAAATCAGTGCAGATGGCGACTGCAGCCATGAAATTAAAAGACGTTTGCTCCTTGGAAGAAAAGCTATGACCAACCTAGATAGCATACTAAAAAGCAGAGACATTACTTTGTCAACAAAGGTCCGTCTAGTCAAAGCTTTGGTTTTTCCAGTAGTCATGTATGGATGTGAGAGTTGGAATATAAAGAAAGCTGAGTGTGGAAGAATCGATGGTTTTGAATTGTTGGAGAAGACTCTTGAGAGTCTCTTAGACTGCAAGGAGATTAAACCAGTCCATCCTAAAGGAAATCAATCCAAAATACTCATTGTAAAGACTGATGTTGAAGCTGAAACTCCAATACTTTGGCCACCTGATGCGAAGAACTGACTCACTGGAAAAGACCCTGATGCTGGGAAAGATGGAAGGTGGGAAAAGAAGGGGACAACAGAGGATGAGATGGTTGGGTGGCAGCACGGACTCAATGGACGTGAGTTTGAGGAAGCTCTGGGAGTTGGTGATGGATAGGGAGGCCTGGTGTGCTGCGTCCATGGGGTCACAGAGTCAGACATGACTGAACCACTGAACTGAACTGCGTGGGCAGTGGCCCAAATCCTGGTAATCTCCACCTCTTCCCCCAAATAGCTGGAATAATCCTCCCACTCATTAGCATATGAAATTACCCAGCCTATACAAACTAACTACACCACATTTTGCAGCTGCACTCACCCTCTGCGATGGTCCACACTGTCTGTGGAGTATGCTTCTCTCTGAATTTGAATAAATCCACTTCTTACCTATCACTTCGTCTCACTGAATTCTTTGTGATGAGACATCAAGAACCTGAGCTTCATTAGGTCCTCAGACCAGGTACTGTGGGTTTTGGCTGAGTCTGAGTACCAGCCATGTGGGTTTGAGTCCCAAACAAGGTTTTGGCTGGTTTGAGTCCTAACCACATGGGTTCAAGTCTCAATCTGAGGTAAACGGTTTCAGCAGTGAGAAATCCTATTTGATCAAGTATTTTGAAACTTTCTGACAAACTTTCCAAATATCAAATTTTAATCAAAAGTTCTTTTGACTTTTAGCTAATTTTGTGATGCTTCAGAGGGACCCTGAGGCATCTCAGAGAGAGAAATATTTTACTATTATTATTTAGCATGTTAAATTACATGGAGAGCATTATCACATGAGTCATAATCCTACTTAAAAACATACTGTTTGGGGGTGGGAGGGAGGGGATATATGTATACATACAGCTAACTCACTTTGTTGTACAACGCTGTAAGGCAACTCTACCCCCAATAAAAAATTCTTAATTTAAAAATATAATGTATAGATGTTATTAATGCAGAAATTCTAAAAATTACATACTTGTCTAAAATTTGAACATGTCCTGGCATAATGTTAGAGCTCTAGTTCTTACCTTAAAATGCTGTATGTCGTATCAGTAATTAAGCTTATCAGTTACACTGTAGTCAGATGTCTAACTGAGCCTTTTAAGTCTTTTGTCGTTTATAGACAGTTATTGTACCCTGATGCTGTTACAAAAATGCTTCATCTTCAAAAATAGCAAGATTATGGAAGCAGGTATAACAATTCCACATCAAGATAATGGCTGTGCGAGGACTGCAGGTCGTACCTACTCAAAACAAGGAGCTGTCCGGCCCCTAGATCAAGCATCCAGAGATTTTCACTCCCTGACAGGCAGGGTTGATGCCGCTACTCAGCCCGGAAGCAGCTACAGAAGACAGACTGTTGTCCCTCTGCTTTCTAGAAGAATGTGGGAGTAAATATCTGAGGGGTGAACTAGTCAGGAAGGGGGCCTGGCACAACCTTTAAAAGAATGACACAGCCCAGAACATGCCATAAACTGACTAGGACCATCTAGGTCCAAGACGGTGGACAAGTGGACTTCCACTAGACCTCGAGCCTCAGTGTAAACTCACTGTAATGTATCAGAAAGTTAAGTGACACCCCCACAGGCACCATACTTCCAAGGCAGATAGTCAAGGTTAAAAAGTGGGCAGTGGCCCAGTTCCTGGAAATCCCTGCCCCTTCCCCCAAACAGCTGGAGTACTCCTACTCATTAGCATATGCAATCACCCATCCTTATAAAAACTGATCTTCATCCCTTGGGGTCACTCTCATCTTCTGAGATGGCCCACACTCTATGGAATGCAGTGGTTTTGTTCAGACACCGCGTTGAGACCAGTTCTCTGCAACCTCATGGACTGCAGCACGTCAAGCTTCCCTGTCCTTCACCATCTCCTGGAGTTGGCTCAAACTCATGTCCATTGAGTTGGTGATGCTATCCAACCATCTCAACTTGTTGCCCCTTTTTCTTCTTGCCTTCAGTCTTTCCCAGCACCTGGGTCTTTTCCAACGAGTCAGATCTTCCCATCAGGGGGCCAAATTATTGGAGTTTAAGCTTCAGCATCAGTCCTTCCAATGGATACACAGGTACTATCTCCTTTAGGATTGACTGGTTTGATCTCCTTGCTGTCCAAGGGACTTTCAAGAGTCCTCTCCAGCACAATTTGAAAGCATCGATTCTTCAGCGCTCAGCCTTCTTTATGGAAGGTTCTCACATCCGTATATGACTACTGGAGAAACCACAGCTTTGCCTATAGGGACCGTTGTTGGCAAAGTGATGTCTCTGCTTTTTAATAGTATGTCCCTGAATAAACCTGCTTCCTCACTAAACAGAAAATAAGGGCCTCAGCCATCCTTCTCCGTGCATGTTATCCTATGCTGGCTATGGGGTCAGGCTCTAGATCTTGCCCCGCTCATCCCACCCCACCCAAACTGGGCTGCTCCTATGTCTGGTACAGGTTGTCTGTGTTAATACATCCCCTGCTTATTTTAGAAATGTACCATTTAGGAAATAAACGAACTATCAAGTTTCCAATGGAGTAAAAAATCTAGTTTTGTCAACGCTTTTCATCAACTGCCCAACACTTCAAAGAGAATCACAATTTCAGAAGAGTGTAGTAAAGGTGGTCCACACTCATCCGCACGTGAAAGGCTTGACTGTTTGACAGGGGCCACCTGCACGCAGCACCAGCAGGCACAGCACCAGGGCAGTGTCCGTCTCAGAGTGGAAGCGCTTTGAGCAGGGGGCCAGGGTCCTGACTCCTCCCCCTTCCTCGAGACTAGAGAGGATGCAGGTGCTGACGCCTCTCCTCTATTGTCCAGTACCAACGAGGGACGCTAACACAACTTTGCCTCTCTGGTCCTGTTCCAGTGCTTTGGTCCAGTTCATTAATACTGCGAGACTAGGAGACTCAACCAAGCAAAACACACCCCACATCCTCAGCGAGGTCAAGACAAGAGGATGTCCGGCATGCTCTTTGAGGATAACACGACTCCCACCCTCTACTCAACAGGCTAAGCCACGAGATAAGCCCACATGGAATCTCCAGAGCTCAGAGAAGGAGGGGAGAGGACCCAGGGACCCAGGGCATTGGGGCTGCAGAGAGAAGCCAGCCGGGCTACAGGGGAGGACACCAAAGACAGGAGGCAGCGGGGGCCAGTGGGGCTGGATGCTGCAGGCTGACAGAGGAGGGACCAGCACACGGTCCTTAAGGAACGGGGTGCGTCTGGGGCTGGTGGAGTGGGCCGCAGCTCTGGTGCTGGGACACGACCCCCAGGGGCCCCTCTACCAAGCTCTCCTGGTCCCACGCGGAGGACTCGCTGCATATGCTCCCACTCCCCGGCTTCCTTCCATGCAGAGCACGCCTGCGTGGGAATGTATTCACACCTGCTGCTCCCGAGGGGGACGGGCAGCCAGTGCAGCCCTCGCTCCGGCAAGAGCGGGAGGACCACACCGGTACCTCCCGTCTGGCCCCCGGCACCTGGCTGCCTGGGGCAGCAGGGTCTGATTTGGTCTGGAGGCAGCACTGTGCCCCAAAGCCTCTCAAGTCACTCCTTAAGAAGTGCTGAACCCGATCCCCTCAACGGAGCAGAGCGGCACTGAGCCCAGGGCCGCCCCGATACCCGCCCCACGACTCGGGGACACGGTGAGTCTGCCGTGCCTACCTTGGCGCAGGCTACTCAGTTCCTCCCTTCCACTGGGCTACCTGGGGCATCTGGTTGTTCCTTCGTCTCCACCTGCCTCCTCCACCCGGACTGGGCTTCCTGCTCAGCCCTGAACGCGGCGTCCCTTCATGCAGCACTGGCCATGCCAGGCTTCGTGGCTGTGCTTGTGTCCCTCTTCTTGTGGGGGAACCTTCTAGAGAACATAGCTGCTACCTTATTCTTGGGTCCTCAGAGCTCAGCATGGGGCCCTCTGAGAGCAGCTGTCCCACCTTGAACCCCCTAGTGCGAGTGTTGCTAAGTGAACATACAAACGTAGAAACAATGAGAGACTCGGGAAGGAATACAATTTTGATCTTCAAACACTGGAGCCTGGAGCATAAAGCTGCCGAGGAGAGGAGAGTGCCAGGGCGGTGTAGGAAGCTGCGACACGTCAGGAAAACGCAGCAGCCGCCAGAACTCCCCGCAGACCCGGGCACCGGAGGCCCCCAGAGCAGAAGTTCCTGATGAGCAGCTGCAGGCTTCCTTTCTAAGAGGGCGGGCAGAGAGGGGGCAGGAAGGAGGCATGGCACAGGCTGGGGAGGGATGCTCCACCAGCTCTTCCCTCGGTGACACCACCACGAAGGCCTCTGTGTATCACTGCAGTCAGAAACTGCAGGAATGAATACCAGGGAGCTGGGGAGGGCACGAGAACCTCAGAGCATGTAACCACTCAGCCCTGTCGCACAGCCAGCCACAAAAAAAACCCACAACAAAAGAATCCACAAGGCAACCAAACCCACGCTGACGGCATCAGACCTGCCAACCCGGCCCCAGTGGGCCCTGCCGTCACCCTGAGACTGGGTCGTCTCGGCAAGTGTGGTCTGGCCTCACCTCCACCCCAGGGTGACCCTGCTCTGCGGGAGGCTCCAGCCTGCGACTAAGCAGCCAGAGGCAGCTGGTGGGGGCCACTGTTAATCAGAGTCGATGGCGGGGCCACCTCTAAACAGAGGTGATGCTGGGGGCCACCTCTAAACAGAGGTGATGCTGGGGGCCACCTCTAAACAGAGGTGATGCTGGGGGCCACTGTGAATCAGAGTCAATGGCGGGGGCCACCTCTAAACAGAGGTGATGCTGGGGGCCACTGTTAATGCCCAAGCGCGTCCTGACTAACCTCCTGACTGCACACACTTCACACGCTGGCGAGCCTCAGGTCGCTACTCTTTCAAGGGACTGAAACCCAAATGCCACGCTGACCGTGCGGTGCTACACGGCCAGGCCCAGAGGAAGGCGCTCAGCCCAGCACTTCAATTTGAAGGTTCGCACCTCATGGCCGCTTTCTCACCAGGTGGCTCCTCCCTGGCGTCTGCAGGAACCTGCATGGTCTGGGCTGACTGACACCACACGGGCATCAGCACAGGCAGGCGGGTGAAGAGCAAGAGCACCGGCCCAAGCGGAACCACGGGCTCCATTCTCACCCCACCGCCGGGTCTCGTCTGCAACAGGAAGGCCCCAGAGAGTGGCTGAAGACCAGGCAGGACGGGCCTTGTCCGGACCAAACTCCGCTTCCTGCAGCTGCGGCCTGGGTCAGCCTGTCTTAGCCTGGGCCAACGGGGGAGAGGCGGCTCAGGGGGAGACTCGGAACAGCCGCCTCGTGTGTTTCAGACCCTCGGGCCTGTGCGCCGTCACTGTCACCAATGAATACCTCTTTTGTACTATGTACCAGGCACCACGCTAGGGCCTTGGCTTACAGGAAGGGAAAAAAAAAAAAAGACCACGCTCCTTGCCCCATGGGGCTCACAATCTAGTAACAGCAAACAGACAACTGTAACTGCTGTTGGCTGTCAGGGGCAGGGCTCAGTGGCCACTGAGGGCTGCGCGGGGCAGGCAGGCCGGGGAGTGGCCAGCGTCGGCGGAGGAGGAGACTCGAGTCCAGAGGTGAGGCATCCTCAGCTTCCTGCCTGGCGCTCACACCTGGCCCACCGCTTCTCCCTGTCCTCTGGGCACACTGGCACGGGCCTATCAACTTTTCTCACAGTGGGCTCTGAGCCCAGAGCCCTATAGACACGGGGAATGTCTTCACGAAGTCTCTGCAGGCAGGGCAGGGTCCCCTCGTAAGCACCAGAGCGCGCTGTTCAGGGACTTCTGGGTTCTGGGCAAGCCGGGAGGGGAGAGACAGGACTAGCCCGTGTTCCCGCCTAACAGGGCCTGAGCCTGGGGAGCTGCTGACCTCCAGAAGGCCGCCAGAAGCCCAGCGTGAGACGCCTCACACATGCCGACTTTCTGGGTAGGAACGGTGAGGTTAAGAAGCTGGGGTCTGGAAACAGGCCGCCCAGGTGCGGGCATACAGCGCGAGGGCACGCTGCCCAACCCACGTCTGAACAGGGCTCTGAGGACCACGGGGAGGGGCTCTGGTCCCTACCTCTCCACCCGGGGCCCCGGGTGGCACTGACCCCACCCCGGCAAGGAGCAGGCAGAGACCCCACGGTGGCCAGCGGCCCCCTTCCTGGCAGAGAACGTTCACTTTTGAGTTCACACAGGCTTCCTCAAAATGCCCTGTCTACTATCTGTCCTGGGCCCTAAGGCCACCCCTGCACTCAGCGTCCTGAGAGTTGGGCCTAAACTGAAGAAAAGTCTCAGGCTCTCCCAGGAAAACCCATTTTCCACGTGCCCCCTTCGCCCGCTTAGCTCCCTCCCCTGGGGACACAAGTGAGGCCCAGGTTTCCTGTCGCCTCTGGCTGGCCTCTGCTCTCTCAAGTCAAACTAAGACCAATCACAGAGCTGCTGGCCTCTGCCCTCCTTGTGGACTGGCGGGGACAGCCGGGTTCTGCGCTGGGGGACAGACCCACCTGGACTCACCTGTGCACCATCAGAACGCCTGGAAGGCATGCCATGCTCTTCACATCGCTCCCTTCAAAGCTACCACTTTTCTCCCCACATAAAGGGCTGCTGAACTGTCTAAAGGATTTCACAGCCAATTAGTAATAAAACCCACTCCAACAACAAAACCCAAAAGAGCACAGTTCTGGGCCCTGTGCTCCAAGCCCTTCCTATGCCTGCAGCCCCTCTTGCCTGAGCTGGACCAGGAGGCAGCGCCTCACAGACGTGCTCCCTGGCATCCCCAGAGCTGCTCACGGAGCCACACGAGCTCCATGGATCCCACGGTCACCAAGTATCACTCACTGAGCAAGAACTGCTGGGAAAGGGTGTTCCAGGGACGGTTTCCGTGGCAATGGTAACCTGTTCATACTGCACAGAGGGAAATCTTTTTTTAAAATCATCTTCTCTAGGTTTCTGGAGCAATATGCTGTGAAAGTGCTCACAGTTGTTCTTCTGAAAGTTTCAGTCATGTTTCTTAACAGTTTTCGGCACAGGTCTTCACTTTTGGAAATGAAAAGGACAGTTAAGAGGACAAGGCCTGTCATTAAAGCATGTTGTCTTGGTTCTCCCAATGTGCCTGATCTAGATGCGTGGGAAGTCAACCTAACTAGGAGATAAGCCTTATTTTGAGGAATAAGATGGAGAAGGCAACGGCAACCCACTCCAGTACTCTTGCTTGGAAAATCCTATGGATGGAGGAGCCTGTTGGGCTGCAGTCCATGGGGTTGCACAAAGTTGGACACGACTGAAGTGACTTAATAGCAGCAGCAGCAGGAACAAAAAAACATTTTGGGTGTCAGGTAAATAAAAACAGTAGCATGGCCCCGCCAGGTATCTTACCTCACTTCTGGGGATTCAAAAAAATATGGCTTTGTCTCAAGTGACTGAAGTACTCTAGAACATTCTCTTTCAAAATTCACTGTATGAAGAATAAAAATGCTCTATCCCGAGGGTACAGTATCTCAAAGAAGGACATGGGTCCTTTAGTAATGGATGAGATTTCACATTTTAACCTCACTAAAATCAAACCTGTATTGTTCAGTTCAGTTCAGTCGCTCAATTGGAGCCCTTTAAATATGACCAGTTCCGACGACTTCTGCAGGTGAACACTGGTGCTAAAGACACCATTTCTCGTTGGATCAGTAACATACTAAAATACGGAGATAGCTTATGACAGATGAGCAATCAGAGAAATTAAACTCCTTTAAGAGAACTTTGTATTCCATTTGTCCTTGAGAGCATGAAGTTCCAGGAAGGTGAAAAGGACCTGCTCTCTTGTGAGGTCACAGGGCATCTACCCCGCCACCCTTCCCTGACGCCTGACTCGGGCCCACTGGTCTGGCCTCCCCACCACCACAGGGCCCTCCCGCTGGGCCCGCTCCTTCTCCTGGCCTCCCCCAGCACCGACTCAGGGCTCGCGCTGGTCCTCTCCTCTGCTCCTCTTACTTGCTGAGGGCTCCTGGGGTCTTCCCCCCGTCAACACCTATACCTAAAGGCACCTCAAACTGTGTCTGCACCTGCTCTCTCACCCCTAAACTTTCCCACAACTTGCCCCATTTCATGGACAGCAACCCTGCATTTTCCACTGCTCCGGCCAAAAAAAAAAAAAACGGACAACCATTCTGGCTCTTTCTCACCCACTTCCAATCCAAGAGCAAATGGACTCTTATTTCAAAACATACCCAGAATCTAACCAGTGTCTCACCAGGACAGCATCACCTCTTACCTCATTACTGCAGACAGCCTGCAAATGGCTTTTCTGGCCTTTTTTTGCAACACAGCTGCCAGCACAAGCATTTGAAAGCCTGAGGCCACACTTCTTCCATTCGAAACCCCACTCCCCATCTCCCATCTTAGAGTAGACACACTGGCATGGCCTCCGTGACCCAGGTGGGCATTCTGAGCCCCCACCACTCTGCTCCAGCATACAGGGTGCACTCTGGCCTCAGCCAGACACAGACTCGGGTGCCTCCCTTGCAGCCACGTCTCGGCTAAAGCACGTCATCCTCACACATCACCCACTTAACGTGGCACCACTCAAATGCCGGGACCTCTGGATGCCTCACCCTGCACTGGTTTTTTTCGTGCCATTGACCCCTTTGTTCTGTACTAGACACTTAATTACTGTTTACTGACTGCTGCCGTATTAGGACATAAACTTTAAGAGGTCAGGGATGCACCCCAAACACCCACACCCCCTCCCTGCCTGTGTGGACGGTGAGCACTGATGACCTTGTTTCCCGACTGCCATACCTGGACCACCACAGACAGGCCCAGAACCCACAGCCACCCGTGCACAGCATTCCCACGAGACTGAGAGGTCAAACGGACTGATGACCTCAGTATCCTCTCTGCGTAATCATGCAGCAGCTGGGAAAAGGCTGTGGGTCTACTTCATGTCCTGAATCACAATGAACAAGAGAGGAAAATTACATACTTCTTGGAGAACACCCAGAACAGCCAAGGCCTGGCGTTCCTCCACGCAGGGGCGCGCGTGACTCCCGAGGGTGAGGTGGACGGCCACGCCCACTCCCATCCAGCTCTGCTCGCCATGGGGGCCGTCCTCTCCCTTCAGCGCCTTTGGGGAAAGAAGATGCTAGAAATGGCAGAATGTTAGGGTCCACAGCAAGGAAACAGTGGCCTGGCCTTCACACGCTTTCCACTTGCTTTTGTTCAGGGTGGCGGTGAAGGCAAAAACATGCTTAGTCACTGCCTTAATCTGAGTCTTAAATACAGCATCAGGAGACAAAGCAAGATTTTACTGAGAAAAAGTGAATTTTTAATTATCTTGTGAATCTACTTAGAAAAACACACAAGCAATGTTCACAACTATAAATTTAAACCTTTTGCACTAAAAAAAAAAACAAAAAAAACACAAAACATCAAACACAAAACCACAGGCATGAACTGTAAACCTGTATTAATTATCAATTAGTCTTAAAGTTAATTCTTAGTAGTAATTCAATATTTTCCTCCTTGGCAATTTTAATGTTTTAGCACCAAATAATCTCCCACAGAGGTACTCATAGAAACTCTGGTTGCCAGTGTATGGAGATGCTTCTGTAGCACGACACACACGCACAGCGTCCGCTCTCACACCTGCACAGACAGGAGGCCCGTGGAGACGGGTGTCACACACTGACTTCAGGCAACGGAAAGGAGACAGAGGGCACGCGTGTCACACGTCTTTAATGTAGTGCATTCGTAGAAAAAAGGCCAGCTTTCGCTCCCAGGCGTGCGCTCGTCCTTATACTTTAATATCATGATTTAGAAGATGCAGACGTTATTGCCTAAATATTATTCTATACATTTCCATCAGTGTTCAGGAAAACACTTTAAATTGCTACTTAATTTACACCATAATTACTGGGTTACAGCTTTAGCTCATTGGCAATTTTGGAAGCGATATTTTTGAAAGCTATGGACGTCCCTGATATCCGCTTAAACCGGACTCCGTTCAGAGACAGTCTTGGCAGCTTGCACACCTCCATCTCCCACTGCACGAGGTTCTCCGCATGCCCATCGCCATGGACACAGAAGAGTAAGAAGCGCTCTCTCTGCTCATAGTCGCAGTTATTGGCGTCCAGCACTTTGCGGATTTCCCGCATCATGTCACTGGGATCCATGGAACTAGTGGTTTTCATGCTCCAGGTGAAGCGCAGGGAACGAGGTTTTGCTTCTTTGTTTTCCTCCTTTTGCTCGGCAGACACGTTGCGACTGAAATGCACAGTGGCAGGTTTATTCTTAACGGCACAGGAAACCCCACCTTCTCTAGTCTAGCTAGCTCAATGCAGCACAATAAACGATTCCTGGGTTGTTCCTGCAGAGGCTCACCGTTGGTGATCAGTTCCTTCTCTAAGAAGCATTCATCTAAACATTCTCCCACCCCATCATAAGCCAAGACACAAAAAATCCACCTGGCTGAAAAATCTTCACCAGTCATCTCGTGAACATTAAGAAAATAATTTGTTAAACAGAATCCTTGGGAGTCAGGCAAGGTAGAGAGTGATCTCAGCACCTCTCCAAGAGCCCAGCCCTTGTTATCCGGGCTGGCTGCAGGCGCCAAGGCCCATCACAGCCCTTCACAGGCCCAGCTCAGGGAGGTGGCGTTAGCAGGCCAGCCTCCAGTTCTGCCCCGCCTGGCTGCTTTTCCTACCAGTTTTTAAAAATTCAACTCATCATAACCTCCACTGTCACTGTTATTCAGGACAATCAGTGACAACAGAGTTTAAAATCACTTTCCCTGTAAATGGCCCCAGTTGCTAAACAGAGCTGGGTGGCAGGTGGGCCATTCTCTCAGACCCCTACAAAAGCCTTAGCGCTTTTCCTTCTCTTCTGTTCATTTAAACTTCTAATACATCACAGTTAAAAATAATTCTTACTACTGAAACAGGAAAGTGACATGCTGAGACTAATCTGCTGCTGAGCACTGAAATGACTGGTCCAAATGCACCGCACAGACTCACACAGCGCAGGCGCGGCCCGAGGCGTGGCTCACACAGCGCAGGCTGCGGCCCGAGGCGCGGCTCTCTGAGGGTCTCCAACAGGCGCCTACCAGGTCTGCTCTGTGGCATTTACTCACTACGGCCAGCAACCGCTACTTACGTTCTCCTGTGTGTTTCTGGAGGTCTCAATGAGGACGGTGAATACCTATCACTCTCGATCATTAAAACCTCCCAGTGTATGTATGTTAACACACTCAATCCTTTGGGAAACTCATCAGTGCTAAGGGTGGGCCATGGGTTTTACTATGTACGTAGCTCTCCCTGTCATCCACCTGCTAGGAGAATACGCAGTTTGGTTCACATCTACCGTAACTGTTTGAAAGCTTCCTAAGTATACAGTGCTGTTAAATATGACATAGGTTATAAAATAAACACAAAAGCACTCAGAGCTGGGGTCAGGGGAGGAGAGACTAACCCTCAGGGACACAGCCGCAGCAGAGGTGAGGCGGGGGCAGCCTGCTAGAGTCCTAGAGAGGCAGAGCCCACCTGGCGGGAGGGATGAGAGAAGGGACAGGAAGGGCAGGGGTGGGGAGCAGCATCTGAGGAGAGCTGTGAAGAGCCCGGGGGCTTTCAACAACATGATGGAGGTGGTTTAAGCCTGCCTGCTGAGCAGAGGCAATCTAAGGCAGAATGCGTCCCCAGCCCCTGACCCTCAGTACACAGGAGGAAGGTTCTGTTCCCCCCCCAGTCCCCGCCCAGGGCTGGAAACAAACTCAGGGCAGCTAGACCTGCTCCAGGGCGGGCTGGGGGGGTGCTGCCTGCCTCTCGCCCCGGACACTTGCTCAGCTGAGGAGGTTGTGTGTGGGGGAAAGAGAAGCTGCTGAGGCCACACAGGGCCTTGTGTGGACAGGCTCGATCAGGCGATGGGGCCACTGCAGGCTTTCATTCAGGGAAGTCATATGACCAGAGTTGTGCCTCAGGAAGAGAGCAATGCGCTAACAGGGACCTCAAACAGCACGCTGGTGATCGGTATGAAAAAGGGCCCAAGTAGAAGAAATCTAGAGTCCTGAGCCCATCTGGTCACTCTCTCTGCAGCCAAATCCATGCACTGACAGCTAAACAAAACTTAAAAGCAAAAACCACTCAACCACATAAGCATTCTTTTTTCATTTTTTTGGCTGCACTGCATGGCTTGTGGGATCTTAGTTCCCTGAGCAGGGACTGAATTCAGGCTGTTGGCAGTGAAAGTTCAGAGTCCTAACCACTGGACCTCCTGGGAATGCCCCTCGTAATTATTTTATATATATATATATATATGAAAAAAAGACACTTAATTTGAAACGTGAAAATTCTCCTAGGGAACTCCCTGGAGGTCCAGTGGTTAGGACTCAGTGTTTTTACTGCTGGGGCCAGGGCTGAAGTTCACTCCCTGTTCTGGGAACTAAGATCCCACAAGCCACGTTGCAAGGCCAAAAAAAAGGAAAAGAAGAACATTCTTCTGAATATTCTGCTTTCCTTCCTCGAGACCAGAACTAGGCCAGGAGTATTCACATGTCGACAGTGCTGCCACAGCTCCTGGACCTCAGGGGCGCGCAGGCAGGAGGAAAGGCGCCTTAACACCTAACCCTAGCATGAACGCGACGGGCTGGGCGGGGTGCAGGCAGCGCCGCCGCCGCAGCGCCCTCGCGTGGCCGCCGGGCGCCGGCACACACGCCTCCTGACCGCAGACTGCTGCCCGCCCCAAGCAACNAAAAAAAAAAAAATTAACAAAAATGACTTGCACAAGTTAAATAGTTAATAACAGAATAAAACCAGCAGGTAAAACAGGGCTCCTCTTCTGCCCAATGAACAATGAAAACAATAACATCTGATCAAAAAGTAAAATTATCACAAATAACTGAGTGTCTTTTAAATAGAAATATAAAAAAATCTGTGCTAATAAAACATTTAGCAGTAAATATTGACAGTATCTACAATTAAATTTTTTAAGGTTCTTCAGATAGGTACACCTCAAGACAATAAAATTCAACATCTTGTATTAAAGAAAATCTATTTTCAATGTACTAGAAATAAAATAACATTTCTCAATTTTCTTCAAAATATCTTTGAACAAAAAATATCACCTTATTCAGAAACATTAAGAATTTCATTATAAAATGTTTAGCCATGAAGAAAATCAATACTTATTACAGTGGCTCAATACACATCACTTTTTAAGGAGAGGAAAAAAAAAAGTCATTGGAGTTTTTTTTTTCCCCTTCCAGTTTTGATATAATTGACATATAGCACTGTAATAAGTTCCTGGGAGTTTAAAA
The DNA here is from genome assembly GCA_006410935.1 of Redunca redunca. Taxonomy (NCBI): domain Eukaryota; kingdom Metazoa; phylum Chordata; class Mammalia; order Artiodactyla; family Bovidae; genus Redunca; species Redunca redunca. The sequence goes on along the minus strand of SJYQ01095287.1, from coordinate 641,735 downwards.
TGAAGTAGATTTTTTAAAGCTTTTATACCAAAATGATAGAAAATTAAATGATAACATTGGGGGTTTCATTTTTAAGTAATACACTGAAAGAGCTGTATTTAAAAGAACTGACTCTGCTTGTTAAAAAATTTAAGGAAATGATTAGGTTGTACTGAACTGAATTTGACAAAAGAAACTTCCAGCTACGGCTCAGGCCGGTATGATAACATGGTAAGCATTCCTGGGTGAATGGGTCCTGGGCTCGTCAAACTACTGATATTTCTAAATCTCAGTTCTGTGACAGCACAGGAAGTACCCATAAGTATTTTGCTGACTGACTGAATTAATAGTTTTCTTTTTGTTGTTTTATTTTTCTCTAATTTGGGATGACTTTAGCACTACTTCAGATACCTAGCAATTTGAAAAGTATATAACTGCTGGAGATAACCACCATCTACTCCATACTCAGATCAACAGCAGTACACTTTGGATTACACATGGTAGGAAAGACGCCTGCGAAAACTGATTAAAAGGTCTTTAAGACCTATTTTCATTTCCAGTTTTTCTCCCTGAGAAAAGTCAAGGGGACTGCTCAGGAGTCATAGGACTGATTTTAACTTGTCCTCTCACAAACCCCTTGAGGGATGAAGAGGAGGCAGCCCCGGGAGCACAGGGCCCCGCGAATGCACCGGGCTGTCCCGCCTTCGGGGAACGGGCTCTCTGCAGCACTCAGACTACCCACCGCGCAGCCGGGGGCAGAGGGCGAGCTCGGCACCAGGTCCTGTTCTGCCACGTCCCGGCAGGTCTCCCCTGTGGCATTCAAGGGTCAACACCTGAGCCTTTTAGGCATTAGCACTTTGATCAGCACAATTATTAGGGGAGGATAAGATGCTGCTGAGCAGCAAGGACTCTGACTGCTCTTAAGAATGAACTGGCTCAACAGAAGGACAACAGGCCTCAACAGGAGGACAGCAACAAGGGAGGCTGCAAGTCTGCCTGCAAACCAACGAACAGAAGGCTTTCCGAAAACACTCGGGGGTGGAAATCAGTTAGACGACCCCCTCTAGAATATTTTCAACAAGGAGCCCCAGCCTTCAATTTCAATTCAAATACATAAAACAAACAATTAGAAAACGAGGGAAAAGGACTCACATCCACAACAGCCCTTCACTGTTCCCTCCCGGGGACACTATGTAGTGGGGATCAAGGGCCTCTCCTGGAACCATGGACCTGACTCAGCATTCTTCTACCGTAGGATCCTGAACACGTGCCTTATTCTCTCTGAATCTTACCCAGTTTCTTCTATAAAACTGGGATAATGTGTACTCCACAGGGTAGACTGTGGAGATTAAATATGTGTGTGAGAGAGAATGTATGTGGTATACGCACATACATAGGTGTTTTATATAAAACAAGTATCTCCATATCGATAAATGTACAGACATCTATTTGTTAGCACATAATAAGCATTTGATGTATTGTGGCTGATACTACTTTTATCAATAATAGAATTCAGAAGACAAAGAAAAAGAACACAAAGAAGACAAGTAAATGCAAGAATTTTAATGATGTGCAAGGCTTTCTTTAAAGAGCCCAACTGAGACCAAAGCCTAAGGACACAAAGCTGATCATCCTGCGACTGGAGCTTAGACAGACCTGACTGCCACACCCTACTCTGCGCTCAGGGACCAGAAGGCAAAATAGCAGCTGATGCGAAGCATCCTGGTCTCCGAGGAAGGAGCTAAGGCACAGGGAGGCCTGGGAGAGCCCCAGAATGACCCTGGAAGGAAGCAAGGCACCATTCTGGGGCCATCAGACTCTCCTTGGGGTGAACTCATTGTCTCTCCTGCTGCCCACAACTGGGTGCCCCGAATCTGGCAAGGCCCCTTGGACCACTCTGCTCTTTAGCCCATCCTGGAATGGGAGGTCTCAGCAAAAGGCCTAAGAAGAGAATAAGAGGGTAGACCAGAAACATTTTACTCCTCTGACCTCTAGTCAATTGCCAGTGGGTATCTGAAGTCCTCCTCAATCTGGTATTCAACATCCTGACAATGAACAGATAATCTGGGGAAAGACAGCTTAATGTGACTTGTCTGAATTATTTTTTATTTTTGATGTGGACCATTTTTAAAGTCTTTACTGAATTTGTTACTATGTTTTTGTCTCACAATTTGTGTTTTTGGCCCTGAGGCATGTGGGGGCTTAGTTCCCCAACCAGGGGTTGAACCCTCACCCCCTGCATTGGAAGGTGAAGTCTTAATCACTAGACGGCCAGGGAAGTCCCGTTTTGTCTAAGTTTTAGATGGTTGATTCAAAATAACATTACTGGAGGCATTAAGGAGACTGCCAAGTGATATCCAGCTCGCAGTTAAGCAACAAAGATGGAATGGAACAGATCAGCAGGATCATGCACCACAGGGAGTGCAGAGAAATGAGGAGTGAGGAGGCCTCTACCATTCCAGACTCTGGGAAGGCCCCATCACTGTCCTGTGAGGGTCTCTACGAGGCAGATCTGCAGAACACCTGGGGGAGAGACTGCTGCACTGAGGCACCGGGACTGCAGGGCCCGGGGCTCCCCGCGAGTGGCCCTGGCTGAAGGTGCGCTCGCTCACTTGCGCGCAGTGCTGCCTCCTCTGTCCTCTCGCAGCGGCCAGCGTCTCCAGGCTGAGTAACCTCCAGACTAGCTTCTGCAAGGAAAGCGCCTCAGAGATCTCCCAAGGCCCCAGCTGACAGTCAACTGGACAAACAAAAGGTTTCATACGTGACCAGATACTAGCTTCTTCCTGGGAATAAAGCAGGGATTTTATCTCCAAAACTACAGAACAGAAGAATGCTGCTTTGTTCTCATTATACCTTAGGCCAACAGAGAGAACAATTTCAAGATCTAAGCTTCCAGAAACTTAGTGCTCCTCCATGACACTGGAATGAAATGAGAGAAGAGGCACTGTGTCTCCTCTGTGTCTACAGGGCATCAGACAACACAGGCTTCCTTAGTGGCAGCTTGCAGGGCACCAGCCACTGGACGACAACAGACCTGGGGTTTTGCTAAACTGCAGTGCACATGCCATGTGGAGAGGTGTATGAACAACAGAAATGGTAATTAAGGAACAATTTCCCAAGCGCTAGAGAACTTTCAGTGTTGTGAAAGGACTCAGGGCTCTATAATTCTCTCTTAAAAGGTTTTAGAAGTATAGAGTTAGATATACAAACCAGAAAAATGTGAGCTAAAGACCGAATGAAAAGCATCTGGGCGGTGGCTTCACATAATGGAGAGGAAAACACTTCTCCTTTTGCCCTTGTGTTTGCTCCAACCAACCAGCACCACCTGGCACTTACCTCCTTGTGAGTTTGGAAGTTAATTTACTAAAAAGATTAGTGGAGCCTCGACTTCGAGTTTGCGACAACGGTGTGGCTTCGTGGGACAGGCTGGGCGAGGCAGGTGGGCCATTGTACGTGGCAGTGCGCCGCTCCCGGGGCTGGCCGTGGAAAGTGCTACGGCTGGCAGTGCCTCTCGGGAACCGGGCTCGATCGGGGGTGGTGGTGCTGCTAATACTGTGTGTTGAAGCAACCGGAGCTCTCTGGCCAGGAACAGTGCTAGGAGATCAGCAAATGACAGATTCTTACATCTTTGTTCACAAAATCCTGGCTTCGTAGCAAACAGGGCACACAAACATTTATAGTCATGATATACCTTTGATATAGAGTAGAGATAACCAGGATATAAACCCAGATCCAAGGGGTATTTTATAGGACTTAAGAGCAAAAGGTAAGTTAAATGGCAAAGGGTACCAAAGGAATAGTACACAGTGAAACAACACCTTATGGAGTTGAAGGGAACAATACAGACATATTTTCAAGGACAAGATTAATGCAGGGAAATTCTAGAACAAACAATAGCTAACTCAAGCTTCTTTTCCTTTGCTTCCCTCTCAGATTGCTTACATGCAGAGAACCCTGCCAGTACAAAAGAAACAAAGGCTATGCAGGTGAAACTGAAGAATAGGCAACTAAAAAGTTTCGGAAGCACAAAAATGGCATAAGTATTGTAAAATTCCACATGCTGAAAGCAACTTGGAGAGAAAGGGGGATTTCTTACATCCTTTATAGTATGAAGAGGCATGAAGATACAAAGATGGCCAGGGACACCATGAGACAGGATGTGCTTAACTAAAACCACACACAGGAAGGACACTTTGTGGACAACTGGAACAAAACCTCAGACTATAATTTCCACAGCACAAAATTAAGAAGCAGTGGGTACACATTAGTTTCACAAGGAATGTGCATTTTTCTTACATAGCCTTGAAGTTATCTCCTTCACTGTCTATTGGAGGTAACATCATCTTGGGGTGCCCAGAGGCTGACATGGACATCGACTTCTGATGTCTCAGCCGACAGGTGGAAGATGTCTTACAAACAGAGGCAGGGCTAGCTGCATAAGCGAACATTTCTGTCAGGCTGGGAGGGGGTTTGGGTTCAGGCAGAGGCAGAAACAACAGTATGATGGACCAGTGACAAAAAGAGCAGCCTGTTGTTCAAAGCACATTACCTTCCTCCCCAAACCACCTCGTTTCTGTCAAAGAGCAAAAATCTCTTAAACTCGTTTTGGGGATTCTGGAGCAATTACTAATCTATATCTGCTTTTTAAAAACCAGTAATTTTTAAAAGTTTATTAGCTTTAAAGAAAAGAAAGTAACACTGTACATGTTTGAATATTTATGTGAGTGATGATGAACTCTGAGCTATGTGTAAAATAAAGCTTATCTTAAAAGATGTCTGCATTCAAATTAAAGCGAATCTGTCATACATACACTGTGCTCTCAACCTGTTCCCAAAGCACACTGTCATACATTAAATGTACTAGAAAAATTACAGCTACAGTAGTAACTAGTTGTACTTATCAAAGTATCCTATGTTATCAAACCTTTCCTACTCAAAGCACACTGACTTCTTTATAAAAAACACTCACAATTCTTAAGAGGTCAACAAAGCCCCTTTTTTTCAAGGTGGGAAAACTAATAAGAGCAAATTAACTGTTTATAGACAGAGAAAGAGTGGCCCAGTGGCCACACAGCTGCGGTCCCACCTGGCACAGCCAGCCTCAGGCCACAGCGACCCGGGGCTTTTCTCATTCTTTATGACTGCTCAGCCATCATGGCCGAGGAATTTCAAAGGGAGCAGTTAAGGATAATCAGGGATTTAGAATTCTGACCATACTCTTTCAGTGCCTCTCTGCAGAAATCCTCTCAAAGCTTGAAACCTAAAAACCACCAGGTTTTCCCCCTCAGCCTGACACACAGAGCAGCTGATCATCTGGTTGGTATCAACCCCTCACAGCACTTCACTGGGCTCGCGCCTCCCCACCTAAGGGTCCCTGTGGAGAGCTTCGTCTCTCTCCCAGGCCCAGACCTCAGCCACCTGTCTTCACTGCTCTCCAATCTCACACTTTCCAGTCTGTCCACCATACAGCTGTGAACTTCCTAAAACACACACTTGACCTCGTCCTTGTCGCTTATCTGCTTTTAACCTTGCAAAGCACACGGCGTCTTCAGGATAAAGTTCAGACTCCTCACCCTAGCACCCGAGCCGCATCCTCAGGCGCCCGTCTGGCTTAGCCCCTGCCACCTCTCCAGGCTCGACCTTCCACTGTTACTTCCCGGAATTCGACTTTCTGGCCCATCTAATGACCTGCTGTCTCTTGGTCATGCATCAGGTCAGAGAACTTTTGCAGGAGCCACTCTCCGTGTCTGGAGAGCTGGCATCTTTCTCTTTTCATCAGAATCTCACCTCCAAGGTTATCCCCTCCCCAGGGCGTCACCAGCGCCCTCACCGGGAGTTACTTCTTTCGCTCTGTGTGTTCGGTGACGGCACCTGCTATGCACACCCCACTGTACTGCAGTGACTCCTGTCTGCTTGTGTGCTCTGGAAACACGGCCTGGAGCCTCAGTGTGACCCCACATTGTATGTGCAAGACCACGTGGACAGGCACTTTGCAGTCAGCAGTGTGCCTCAGCTAGAGCAGGTGCTCAAGCATATTCAACAACTGAAAAGGCACATTAGCGAGGTGAGCCAGCGGAACCCCGGCAGCCCCAGACGAAGGAGGCAGCCTGTGTGGCAGACTGCTCAAGAAGATCTGCTCGCTCCTTGGTCTTTGACAATCTGCCCTCTGACTTGGGTGAGTGTGACCTGAATACAGTCACGGAACTATACAAACACCTTATGAACATGGATCCTTTTCTTTGTTTCTGACACTTTTTTCCCTTTGGCACCTGAATTCTGTGTTGGGAGAAATAGGTTCTTTGTCTCCACCTCCCCATGTCGCTGACTCCCCGCTGGATTTTCCCGCTATCCTGGCCAGTGACCGATTTAGAGATGGGCAGGCCATAGCCAGACCAACACTGCCCCAGGGCTTCTGCTTGAGCAGAGCTGAGTGTGGGACAGCATCACGGCTGATGTTGCTGAGCCCACCAAGCAACTCCCGCAGACGCAGCAAAACTAGGAGACAAACCCTGACTCTATCCCAGGACTTTTCCAGTTACAAGAATTCATAGGTGCCCTTTAATTTAAATTTGTTTGGACTGAGTTTCTGTCAGCTCAACGTAAGAGTCTTAAGTGATTCAACTACGTGAAGAAATGCTTCCTTGTTTCCAATATGCACATATAGACATGCCCACACAGAGAAACATATACTTTTACTTTACTAAGTTACAGATAAATAACTTTACCAGCTGAGCCACCAGGGAGGTCCTACAGATAAATGCAACTGTCCTTTATGCTCTATTATCTGTTCAGAGCAGCTCAAGGGTCAACATGCTTTATTCCCCTGCCCAGCAGCTGACGTCCTCTTGCCCAAATTAGGACCTAGGATCAGTAAGTGCATTAAAAAAAGCAGGGGAAGAAGAGGTGGTAGGGGTTACCTGGCATGTTCTCTGGAGAATATATAAATGGTCCCAAAGACTCAGATGAGGAAATGGCTTTTAGTCAGAATCCTGAACAGGGAGAGGCTCAGTCTATTCACCCTGAGCTATCCCCTTGGCTGGAGACTTCAGAGAAGACTACATGAACAGGTACTTTGCAGCAAAAAACTGACCTTCCTTAGAGTCAGAGACCTTCTTAAAAAGGAAGTGCAAATTGATATATTTACTATAAATTATTCAATTTTTGGCATAATCTTAAAAGCAATGAAATGAATCATTTCTTTAGAAATTTGATCATGTCATATCACGAGTTCCACAAAGCAAGCAACAAAACAGATTTTATTTTTTAAACTCTCAAAGCAGGCCTAGGACTTCAATTTAGGAATCAGTAAACTCAAGAAATGTTTGTGGAATTTCCTGTTTGTACAAACTCACAAAAGTTCTACTTACAGCAAACAACCCCAGCTCACAATGGGCTGCATCAAGCTGGTTGTTGTGAAAGCTGGACAAAATTTTTTCCTCAGAAATGTGGCAAAAAGGCTGGTTAGGTTCCACAGACTATCCCACAAAAATTTACACAAACAAAACAGTAGTTGCATCATATTTTTTAGCAGTTCTGGGTCCAAGGGAAAAAAATCTTTATTTAAAGAAATAGCACTATTTCTTAAAATTCAAATTGTGTGAAGTTCCTATTGATCTTTTGACTTTATATTTAAATATGTCTAATATGACTTTTATTCCATATTAGAACATTCCAACATGAAACATTTTGGATGCTGAAGCAAAGCATACTCAGTGATTGGGCAAAAGCAGAATTAAAAATATAATCCAAAGATACATGTGTTAACTGTGACAAAAACTTCCTTGTTCATCTAATTTTTATTAGCCATGATCATTCTTATGTTGGATTTCTGTAACAACACTCACATATTTAAGAAAAAAGTCGAATATACTAAAGGCTAAAATAGGAATTCATGTCTTTCTTCCACCAGGCATCCTGTACCTCACTAGTATTTTAGTCAAGGAATAACGTGTGTGTGTGTCAAGGAATAACGTGTGTGTGTCAAGGAATAACGTGTGTGTGTGTGTCAAGGAATAACGTGTGTGTGTGTGTGTGTGTGTGTGTGTGTGTGTGTATGTATCTATAGGAGAGGAAAAAGCAACAATCTTCCAAAGAAGTCATCTGTGCACAAAGAAGGCTCTGTGAATAATTTATGACTCAAGCATCTATTTTAAGGGTGGAAAAGTTGTCACATTTAATGTCTTCCTTAACTGAAAGTAAAAAAAAAAAAAAAATGACCACTAGTTTGGAACTCAAACCTCCAATATTTTTCCATTAATTTTTCAATTCATTTATAAGATACAAAACAAAATCCAGGTATTATTAAAATTATGTGCCCCATTTTGTGTGGCAGGAGGCTGTTTAACTAAAGATAAAGACAATACTTTCAGAAGGCGAGCACTTAAATACCTGATGCCAACAGTGCAACGAGGCCCAGGTTTGGATAAGGAGGGGGCAGCCCCACTGAGCAAGGTATCTGCAGGCAGAAACCAGGTAATGACTCCAAAGAAATCAAGAGTATTCTTAAAACTGTCTCCAAGGAGTGAACTGTGTAGCTGCAAGAGAGGAGAATCAGAGGAGCCATGCGCACAAACCCAAGTCGAGGAAGCAGAGAGATCACGGTCGTAACAGCCTTTTAAAGCAAAGTCTGACTCTGTACCTCAGAGAGCTGTATATTCTAAAGTTCAAGAGGAATCTGAGAGAGCAGTTCAACAATTTAGAAGAATTTTTAAAAAACAATAGTCATGAAACAACATTCTTCTAGTTCTACAGATTAAAATTCTTAACAGAAATGTCTGGGAACTCCCCAGTGATCCAGGGGTTAGGCCTTGGCACTTTCACTGCAGGGACCCAGGATCAATCCTGGCTCCTCTGGAGCCAAAAGAAAAAGAAACTTCTGTCTAATTAAGTCTTCTATTGGTATCTCCTACTCAGTCCCCTAAACTATAAGCAATTTGATAGATTTGAGAAAGCAACTGTAATAAAAGAAAATTTACCAAAGAACAGACTACTATTAAAAAAATAAACACACCACTCATTGATCTGTAGTCATCTAGCCCAGTGGCTCTACTCAAGTTATTAGGAGAGAACAAACATAGCCAGGACTCAAAGGCAGAATACCAAGATGTAAATATTTCTAAAAAGTCACTGAAAAATAATAAATGAATGTAATCTCACAGAACAAGTTTCTCCCTTCATGTCCATTCAAACATAAGTGGTCTGTGGAAGAAGGGAATGACAAAATAGTCTGGTTTTAAGGATAAAAAATGATAGAATTTCTGTTTAGGTTGTTACAGAAGTTAGTGATCAAACATTTCATTTGACTGGTGAGATCTAAGAAAACAGAAACTTCACAGTGCAATTTCAGAAAGGAAATGTCAGAAAAAGAAGAAAAACAATTTTGATGCTATACATGAGAATGTGCTGACGAAATAATGTTCAAGTTGAGAGGCCAGGGGACAATGAAAGATGATGTCAATTTATTTTATGGATTTCTATTTCAGAACTTTTCTGCTCACTTTATCTCGTCATTCTGAATTTAGTTTTATACTGCTCTTCCAAAACAAAAGAAGGAAAACCATGCCCATTTGAGACGTCTTTTCTATACAGAGTATATTTAGCTGCGCTGCCAAGCAACGCTCTCCTCTTTTCTCTCCACCTGAACTGAGCTCTACTGCATGGCTGCTGGATCTACTTAACCCCACTTTTCTATTTCTTATTTTGAAACCCCTAGAAAGGGGTCTGTATGATCTGATTCCTTACTGATATATTACTGTTAGTATTTTAAAATCATGCTTATTCAACATAAGATTGCCTCTCTACCAGATTAAAACCATTGAGAAGACTGAATTCTCCATTTCTCTGGATATTCAAGCGTGTCTCTTTTAAGGTGAAATCTCTCAACACCGTTTACAAGTGTCACTCCCCCTTCATTCACTGAGTTCCAATATAAAAGCGTGTTTTAGCTTTTAAGGACCGTCTTTTAAAAAATGCTGAAATAATGAATTTTTGTTAGGTAGGCAAGTCTAGTCACATGTATTAAACTTCAGATGATGTCATAACAGTTAGCCACGCCAAGAGGCAAATTCCTAATTCTAAAGAGCTGACTGTGAAAGAACAAATTTTCAATCCTTTCTCCTCCACCCAAAAATCTATAAAAACTAATCTACATACAAATAAATACGAGGAGGAGATGATTTGATTATAGAAGATGCCAGTGACCTCTTCAAGAATTAATGATACTACTTCCCACCTTAAAGTAACAACTCGCCTGTATTCGCAGCCAGTCTGAGTGAACTCCGGGAGATGGTGATGAACAGGGAGGCCTGGCGTGCTGTGATTCATGGGGTCGCAAACTTTTAAGGTGAAGACCACCCTTAAAGTGCTACTCACCTACCGGCCCTTCTGGCACCTGCTGACCTACAGGCGGCTCGCCCGCCCCATCTGCTGCTCCACGTCCCTGAGGCATGGCTCCCTGTCTCAGGCCATCATCCTTCCCCGCTTCCAGTCTCGGTTCAAGATATTCATGTGCACGAAGCAATCTCCATTTCCCTGTTCACAGTTCTACCATTAAAGCACAGCTTACCACCTATTTCACCCGGGAAAGCTCCCTGGTTTAACTCAACCCTTCCAATCATTACACCCAGCCAGCCAGGAGAATACGCTCTGGACCAGGAGAGGAATTTGGAATTCTAGGATCTCATTAGAACTGCATTTAAATTTAACTTACCATTAGAGAATACTTACCACTATTATTTGGATTTTGATTATAAAAACTAAGAAGTAAATATCATCCTTCCACTTCCCTTGGGAAAAACACATTTTCTTGCAAACAAGTAAAATTTCATACCTGGTTTCTTTGCCATTCTGAATTACTGAATGTCTATCAGCTGTAGTTCTTTCACTGCAAACATAAGTATTCCGTCGCGTCATTCCACCAGATGCTGTATTACTCTGTTGAAAAAAAAGGGGCATTTTGGTCTTAAACGATTTAGTAAGTATAATACAACAGGGGGAAAAAATCCTATTTAAATAAATATGAGTACTTAGTCTTTAAATAAACCTGAATTATTAAGGGGCATTCCAGGTGGCTCAGTGGTAAAGAATCCACGTGCCGATGCAGGAGATGCAGGTTTGAGAAGGTACCCTGGAGAAGGAAATGGCAACCCACTCCAGTATTCTTGCTAGGGAACTCCCACAGACAGAGGAGCCCAAAGGGCTACAGTCCAAGGGGTCACAAAAGAGTCGAGTATGACTTAGCGACTAAAGAGCAACACAGCAGTAACAGCACTGGGCACCAGGTCAGAAAAGACGACGAAGGCAGCAACCTCCACCCTCTTCCCTACCTTCCAGTATTTCTGCAATAATGAAAGATGGCTATGGCAAAGTGACTTTGAAAAGCTGGCTACAATAATCTATAGAGTAATAACTCATGGATTATTTAAAATGAAGCAGGAAGATAGAGAAATTCACTTTTCAAAAGGTAATAATTTCAAACTAAAACATTAAAAAGCAAGGATTNAGCAAGGATTATAAGGTAAATATTCAAATGAAACAAAAATAAAAAAAATATCAGAATTAAAACTGCAAAACTATTAGAAAAAAAATTAAAAAAACAAAACAAAACAGATAAATCTGCATGATCTTGGATTTGACAAGAGATTCAGATAGTCACACATGGCAAAGGACAGAATAGACATTTTTCCAACAAAGGCATACTAACGGCCAATAAACGTATGAAAAGATGCTGAATACCACTGGTCATTTAGGAAATGCAAATCAAATCCACAGTAAGATACCACTTCATATCCACTAGGAGAGCTACAATAAAAAAAAAAAAACAACCCTAGAAAATAACAAATACAGCAAGAATGTGGAGAAACAAGCACGCAAATATGTAAGGATGTAAAAAAGTACAGCTGTGGTACACAAACTTGTACACAAACGCTTATAGCAACATTATTTATAATAACCAAAGGGTAGGAACACACTAAATGTCCATCAACAGGCAAGGAGATAAACTGAGGCATATAAAAAGGAATGAATTCTTGGATGAAACTTGAAAATATGGTGAGTGAAGGAAGTCAGACACAAAAGGCTTGTGTGAGGGCACGTATCTGAAACGTCCAGAAGAGGCAGATCTACTAGGAGAGAAAGAGCTGGCGGCTGCAGGGGCTGGGGAGGGAGGCCTGGGGAGGGACCCTTCATGAGCACAGGGCGCTCTGTGGTGTTTGGGAGCTAGAGAGGCAGAGGCTGAACGTGCACTAGATGCGCTGAAGAAAAGCTTCAAATGGTTAACTGTATGCAGGTGAACTTCACATCAATTTTTAAAAGTTAATACTTTCAAAAATTTAAAAAAAAAGGAGAACAAAAGTCACGGCACAACTTTTATCAGGTAATTAAAAAAAAGATTAAAAGCAGCCACCTTTACCACAGCATGAGCAGGTCACGTATAAGGAAACTGAAGACAAATGGGAGACAATTAAGGCAACATACTTTTTTCCTTTATAAATAAATATGAGTGGCTAATAAATGCTTGGGATATATTTTCAAAAGGGGGATGTGCTGATGAGTACAGCCAAGGAATAGAAGTTATGAAGGCAAGGAACAAGTTTCTTTAAGGCTGGATTTAAACTGCAGGGCTATGGAATGATGACTGAAGTTGAAATAAAAAGCCTTTTCACACAGCATTTATTCTGATGAATCACAAGGTCAGTGGACAGAGCAAACAAGACTCCTTGGGCTCCTGTCTAAGCCCCTCCCCAAAACAGGACGAGGGAGCTGCACAGTGCAGGCTCCTGACTCTGGACTTTCTTCAGGGTTAGGGAAGGCTGTGTCACTGTTAGCTTTCAGGGAAAATGTGATTACAGAATATCCTTAAAATTGTTCATTCTGCAAATTCTTATCAAAATTAGTTTTGGAGTTTTCCAGTTATAAAATAAGTCATGGGGATGCAATATACAGGATGTTGACTATAGTTAGTAATACTGTACTGTGTATTTGGAAGTTGCTGAGAGAGTAAACCTAAGAAGTTCTCATCACAAGTAAAAAAAAATTCTGCAGAGTGCTAAGAGTGATTATTTTTTTAGCTCAGAGAGAACACATTTCAATCCATGAGAAGTTTCTGAAACTGAACAGATTCAATTTAACAAACACTACCTACTCTCTAGGGAGATTTTGTTAAGTGCAGGAATTAAGAGGTGGATTTAGGTCAGTAGTATAATTCTGGACAATTCCCTAACTTTTCTTCGACTTAAGATGTAGCTGACACGTGGCAAAGCACTCGGCAGGGCCCCTGGCACACGGTCAGGACTCAGTCAAGGTTCTGTGCTGACAGAGCCCTTTGACGTGCTGGGCAAACACCACGCCCCTGCCTTGCAGCTGGGCCTCACGGTGCCACGGACAGGCTCCGTCAGGCTGTGACCACCTGCCTGCACTGTCACCACTGGTTTCACTGGTTTCCTGTCAGACTATGCGGTCTTTCCATCTCGCAGACATTTCTGGAGTAACCAGAAACAGCCCTTGACACGAAGAATCTCCCCCAGTGGAAGGGAGTGCAGTAAGAAGCATCTGCAGCAGAGCCAGTGACCCCAACAGGGAGACACTGTGCACAGGGGCCCGGGGGCAGGGCTCCGTAGGCAGGTAAGAACAGAGGAGCAAAGCGTCGTGTCATTTCAATGCTACAAGCCTAGGCAGGCTATACAGCCCCACAACACTTACACTAGGGACAGTGGAGCTCTTCTTCCGCTCCGGGATATCCGCCTTGTTAGGGTTACTCGCGTTCCCGAGCATGGGACTGGCTGGAGCAACCCCCTTTCCTCCAACAGCACTGGCGCCTGGTTTCCGGGAGGGAACCCCGTCTTCCTTGAGGTCACTGTCTGCAGTGCTGGTCTGGCTCCTTTTTGGATATGCCACAACCGAAGGAATAGCTGGTCCAGCTAAAATAAAGAATTCACTTTTTAAAAGTCAGAGTATTTTGTATTCTGAATATTTTTAAAGTTTTATATTTTATCTTATGAAAATAAACTTTATAAGATGACCCAAGGTTTCTATTCATCTAATATAAAACAGTAAAGTCTCCTAAGATGACGCCCATTCACGCATGCTTTCCCTGTGCAATGAATTCAATTTTAAAATTTTACTTACTAGTCCCCAACTTTCTAAAAGGGTTTCCTTTAATTAGTAAGCTTATACAGTTGTCCTGAAACATCTCCACAGGTGTCCCTGGACAGATAAGTGTGCACACACGTCATGCAGAGTGACTGCTTCACCTGCACATCTGAGTGAATCTCACCCTTTCTGTACAAGAGATGCCTTCACCTTTTGGAAAAGAACAGTACAGATTTATAGGCCACTTCTTTCGACACTTTATCTTGCAGCTTTTTTAAAGCACTCATGCTTGTCTAGATAAACAGGAATTTGAGTCAATGAGGAAAGGCAGTACGAGCAGAGGAAAGCACGGTCCTCATGCAAGTGACTGGGAGGACATAGGGTGTGGGGTGCTGCAGCTGGCGTCCGCTCCCAGGAGGGCGCTCAGGGGCATCGGGGCGGCAAATAACTGATGTCTTGCAAGAAGTCATCTAGAAACTGTGATGACACAGGAGATCTGGAGTTCAAAGAATTTTGGAAACGAACATGATAACTTGCAGTGGTAATCTTAAGACACAGCACCAAATGCTCAACATTTATGTTGAGAAAAAATTTTTATATACTTAGGTCTATTACAAAAATGGATGGAAGGGGAAGGGAGGGACTGTGAGTTTGCATCACAGTCCTCTGACTATACACATAGGATGGGCAAACAACAAGGCCTTACTATACAGCAAAGGGAACCGTAGTCAGTATCCTGAGATAAACCATAATGGAAAAGAGTATAAAAAAGAGTGTATATTTATGTATAATCGAGTCACTCTGCTGTACAGCAGAAATTAACACAACATTGCAAATCAAGTATATTTCAATAGAAAAATAAATCAATTAAAAAATAGGATGAAGTGGGGTACAGAAAAGCTACCTCTTGGACAAAAATCTAAATGGTAAACCTAGAGAATTCCCAGGTGGTCCAGTGGTAAGGACATTGCACTTTCATTGCCAAACACTTGGGTTCTATTCCTGTGTGGGGAACTAAGATCTCACAAGCCACTCAGTGTGACCAATAAATAATAAATATAAAAACAGCAAATCTATTTGGAAATGAATTAAAAGTGAACAGAGATTTGATTTCATTTATGGGAAGAGAACAATTAAGCTCCCAGTTTGGCAGTTTTAACATATAAAACAAAGAATCAGCCAAATGTAGGATGACACTACCCTTAATACTTATTTTCATTCTATCATGATACATCCAATGACATTCTAAACCTTTACAATTACTGTTATCAATTTGTTTTGAACATCTATTACTTTGATTAAGAAAAAAATTTTTTTTCCGTTTCAGGACTTGAGACTGTGCGTGGAGATGGCTGTTGACTGGCCCACTGGCCTCTCTCCTTCAGGCCGCTCCGGTTTCACTTGCACCATGTGCAGTGTGTTCAGTCCTACACACTTTAACCACACACACAGATTCATGTGCTCACCTTCTGCCAAGACACAGAACAGTTCTGTCTCAAGGATTGTGAGGGCGACCCTTCACAGCCACCTCTATTCCTTCCACAAGTCCCTTTCCTAAATCCTGGCCAATCTGTTCTCACCTCTGTAATTCCCTCATTTCAAGAATGCTACGTGAATAGTCAATGTAACCTTCTGAGATTGTTTCCCCCTACTCACCATAACTCCTCCAAGATCCATCCAAATTGTTGTTATTTATCAACAATTTCCTCCTTTTCATTGCTGAGGAGTGTTCCATATCCCACAAAAAAGTGACTGTTCTTTTTTATCTTTTAGGGGTGGAGGGAGGTGTACTGCACAGCTTTCCAGATCTTAGTTCCCTAACCAGGAACTGAATCTGCGCCATGGAAGTGCCTAGAGTCTTAACTAACCACTGGACCACCAGGGAATATGACTTTTATATAGTCAAATTTGTTAAGTCTTTTCTTTTGTGGCTTTTAGTCCTTAACAAGTCCAAATTACAAAGAAATTATCTCATTTTTTTCTTTTAACATTTTTCTGGTTTCTGTTTATAAATTTACATCTTTATTTCAATTTGGAATCCAACCTTGTATAGGATGTGAGAAATGGATGCGTTTTTTTTTTCTGATCACTACGAACTACCCCAATACCATTTATTAATAGAATAGTGAGTCTTCAGCCTTTTTTTTTTTTTAATAAAAGAATCCCTTACAAATCTGATGAAGATCCGAGGAAAAAATATACACACATGGCAGCAGGGTGGGGGGGTTCACACATGGGACCCAAACGAAAAACACAAACAAAATTTGTTACGATTTTACAGAAGCAGGCATACATGAGTCAGCGGCATTGAGAGCTAGAGGACATGAGGAGAGACGAGGGCGGGAGGCCGAGCTACAGCGGGACTGGCCAGGCTGCCTGCCGCACCCGACGCCAAGTGGATGTGCTCTACTAGACCCCAGTCCCTGGAACCCAGCCCATTCTCAGCACTTATATGAACAGCACCAGAGGCATAATCAATTCTTCTTTTATTGCTGACCACTATCTTCATCCCCCAAAAAAGTAGAAAAGAATGTGGAACTGGGTCTGTGATCTATGTACAGAATTTCCTGAAATGTTCCTTTGTGAATTTTAGTATTAAAGGCTCCAAGAAGACAGGATGATTACTAATATAAAAGCACTACCAAAAGAGGCAATGGGTGGATTAGTGGACTGAGCCCCCGAACCAGGGGCCAGGAGTGCTGGATTCTGTCTCAAGCACTTCCACTTCACCTCAGAAGACCTGGTGAGCAATACTGACCTATTTCTTTATTGCCAACACGGGGGTTTGGCGATCTCTTTTTAGCTCTACAATCTTCTGAGCTGGGAAAAAGGGCATTACTAATCCAGACAGATTCTGCTTAAGGAAGAATGAACTTACTAAGACAGTCATTAGGGACATGAGAAAACTAATACCAGGTTTGTTCCAGGATTTAGGAACAATTCTCTTTAAATTCAGAGCAACACGTAGGCATTTCGCTAATTGCTCTGTATATAGTACACAGAAAAACCCCTCCTTGCTAGCAACTAATATGAACACAAAAGACTGAGACCCAGATCAACACTTGATTTACAAATGCCATCTGCAAAATTCTGGCATCAGACAAGCTCTGAGCTCTTCAGTTACACCCTGGAAAACAGCAGACGTGCAGACAGCTTACCGACAGCATCAGCACAATGTGCTGCTTCAGCCTAAACCACACAGAGGCATTGGCAGCAGCAAGAGAAATGGAAACCAAGCAAGGGTCATCACTTTCTGTACAAAGCCAAAGCTGTAGACACCTGGAATACTTTGTACAGTTCTAAGCGCCAACT
The DNA here is from genome assembly GCA_006410935.1 of Redunca redunca. Taxonomy (NCBI): domain Eukaryota; kingdom Metazoa; phylum Chordata; class Mammalia; order Artiodactyla; family Bovidae; genus Redunca; species Redunca redunca. The sequence goes on along the minus strand of SJYQ01095287.1, from coordinate 624,356 downwards.
CTCAAGGTGGAAGAACACAGGAGGACAAAGCCCAGGAAGGGAAGTGAACTGAACAAAGAAATGAACAAGGATTCTGTGTGAGGATGTATTTTTAAAAGTCAAGACTAGGCCAACATAAATTTGTGCACTGGAATGAAAGGAATAACACGTGAATAAATGCACATCTGCTAGAGTCTCTGGATTCCAACAAACGGGGCTGCCTTGAAGGCAGAGTAATTGTCATGTTTGGTAAGCACCCTTTTGGGTCCTAAGTCTCATGAAAGATTCACTCTATGGTGAAAATCTAAGAGTGAGGGTGTTTAGACACATGGACAGTTAATAGTGTGGTTGAGAATGACATGAGCCAAAAATTTAAACCAATTAAGGCAAAACTGGTGTACTATACATTTTCCAGGGCTGTGCTGTCCATTGTGGTAGCCGCTGGCCACATGTGGCTTCATAAATTTAACTTCGACAAAAGTGAATATCACTTTCTCAGTTCAAGTGCTTGATAAATTCCCATGTGGCTCAGGTTTCTACCCAGCCAGGCCTCAGTCAACCCAAGACTACTGAGTGCACCAAGGAGATCAGAGCCTGCAGCGCCTGCAGGCCTGCTGTGCAAGAAAAGCTAGAAGGGCGATCAAGCAACCTTGACCCCAGGAGGCCATAAGCAAAAGGATGCTTGGCAATGTCAGGAGGCCTCTTAGTTAACGGGAGGCCTGGAAAACGCTGGCATGATCTCAAACTTACTTACCGTGGTCACTGTACCGCCTCTGCTTCTGGCTTGAAGAGACACTTCTCTGCACTTTGTGGTGAGGAGACTGGCCAGTACTGTTGTTGAGGTCACTGCTTGGCCTAACCTTAGCAAGTGAAAGATTGCTGCTAGAACTGGAATCACTAGCATCCAGCTAAGAGAAAATGAGAAGAACAGAGCAAACCACACACGAGCCCAAATGGTTTATTATGAAACTAAACTTCTCGTAACACACAAACCTCTTACAAATTGTTCATTTAGAGAGAAAAACCACAGTGTACAAAAGAGACAACCCTACACTCAGGCAAAAGTATTTTTCTAACTACTGGAAAAATTCATACAAGGATAGATATTTATGTTCTTCTAGGCTTTTTCAAAAAACTAAAAATGCTCTATTTCATCTGATACTTTTACACCATTTTAAAACTATTACTGACTACATAGGTTAACTTAACAAAAGCCAAATTATTAAAGGTTATTATCTTAAAGCTAAGATAGTAGCTCATAATAGTCATAGGAGTTAGATCAGTCATTTGAAGGTAAATTTAAAAATATATTATCAATGTTATACACACTAAAAAAACCCAAAACTAATTATTATATGAGCTAATAATTTGCAAAAAGGATATTATACATTTTTATATGGTTATACTTACCTCTGAAGATTTTCTCCCCAACAATAAATATGTAGCTGTGATTTCATCATATTTCATCTTACTAAGAGATTCTTGAATTTCTTCTTGTGTATATCCCATTCCCACCATAATATCTAAAAGAAGGGCGTAATACAGTTTACGGGTTTCCTTTAGTTAAGAAACCATTACATTACAGGGTAAACTAATTTCCTTTATTTGACCGAAAAGATCACAGATTGTTTTAACATAAATGGGCAGTTGGCTTATTTCTGAGTTACTGAGTACTATTACAGGGCCTGAAGATGATTTCCTAAATATGACAAAACATATTAGCTGCTACATGTAATCTATACTTATCCCCATTATTATCCCCGTTTTAGTGGGTTGTATCCCACTCTTGTGATCCCATGGACTATAGCCCACCAGGCTCCTATGTCCATGGGATATTCCAGGCAGGAATAGTGGAGCAATTTGCCATTTCCTTCTCCAGGGAATCGCCCCGACTCAGGGACTGAACCCAGGTCTCCTGCACTGCAGGGCAGGTTCTTTACCGACTGAGCTACCAGGGAAGCCCGTCCCCGTTTTGGGTGTACGCATATAAATGAGGGAAAAGTATGTTACTTGCACACACACCAGCATGCAGGCAGAGTAATCACCTATTCTTTTCTGGTCTGCAATGTCCAGTTCTGGTTCAACAAATGGTTTCAGCTCATCATCCTCATGCCCTGCGTTGATCCACCTGTCCTTCATGATTTGCTGAAAGGTGAACTGGGTCGTTAGCAGTATAAATGAAGCATTCTGATAATCACAATATTTAGGGAAATTTATTCTCAACATTTCATCAATTATGGTTCAAACGATAACTTTTTAAAAAATGTCTCAATCTTGCTAAAAAAAAAAAAAAAAACACCAACCCAGGATAGTATTCAATACATCATGCAAACTAAGCAAAATTCTAAAAATACTTTTAAAGACTCTCCAAAGTTGCTCTTTATTTTCACTTATGTGATTACCTCTAGAGTGCCTCGTTTTATTGGATTTAGCACCAGGAAACGTTTGAGAAGGTTTTCACAGTCTGTGGACATGTAGAAAGGGATTCTGTATTTCCCTCTTAATACTCGCTCTCTCAGTTCCTTTGGGGGGGGGGTAGAGAGGAAAGAAAACTGCTAAGTCAACTTTTAGGTTAAAAAAGAACCCAACTCCCCCACTGAAACAACACTGACACACTAACTCATCTCACTGGACAAAATCCTTTAAGGTTTCCAAAGGACAAGGACAGAGCTGCTTCATTTACCTTCAGGTTCTGCCCATCAAAGGGGAGTGACCCGCTGACTAGCGTGTAAAGAATGACGCCGAGGCTCCACACGTCCACTTCTGGCCCGTCGTATTTCTTGCCCTGGAAGAGCTCTGGGGCCGCATACGGAGGACTGCCACAAAACGTATCCAGTTTACTGCCAACAGTAAATTCATTGCTAAAACCAAAGTCAGCTATTTTAATGTTCATATCAGCATCTAACAATAGATTTTCAGCCTAGAGGGAAAACATCAAGACAAAAATGAAATTTAACAAAAAATATAATGAACTGTGATAGAATTAGGCATTTCATAAAACCTTTTTGTAATGATATAAACTTAATATATCCTAATGAATAAGAAAACATTCTTTCTAGAGAGAAAAAAAGAGGAGATAATTCAGAATACCTAATGTTCTAGCACTGATAACCAACAAGAGGTGCACGGTACACTGGTCCCTCGGTCTTCTGAGGGCACTGGCTCGGACCCCGTGGACACCGTCCTCCACCATCATATAAAACGGTCCAGCCAGCCAGCCCTCCTAAGCCACAGATGCAGAACCTGGGGATATGGGGGCCCAACTGTATAGATCAATTCCAGCACCAATTTAAACAGCAAATGTTCATGACAAAACAATATTGGAAGAGCTTTTTCAGCTAAGAATAAGGGGCTTTTAAAAAACAGATCCTTCTAAGTGGACAGTCACATTTCACAAACACTGCTAAATAAGGTGTATAATGGCTGTACACCTGAGAAGAAGGGTATCCTAAACTTCATTTAAGACAGAGATCACAGTCATGCCTGCTTGTCTTAACAGATTTTATCACATGGCAATTAGACACCAGGTGTTATATTATTGTCTGGATGAACAGACAGGGTCCTGCCCTCAGAAAGCTCATAGTTTACAAAGGGAGGGGAGGAAAATCCTGCAGCTATACCCTGGGCCCTCAGTGCTGTGACCCAGAAGAGGGGAGTGGTGGGCCCGGCACTGAGAAGTGCGGCCTGGTTTCCTAACCAGATGGACCGAAGCCACTGCGAGGATCAGGTGACGGCAGCGGGTGTGTCAGCGCGCAGATTTCAAGCGGAGTTAGCAGTCTGAAAACCCAGAGAGTGAGGCAGAACACGGTTTGCTCAAGAAACTGAAAGGCAGAGTATGGTAGAGAAGGCTGGCGACATGGCTATGGCTGAATTACAAATGGCCAGTTGAGCGACTTATATTCAGGAAGTTTAGCTTTTTATCCTAAGGGCAATGGGAAGCCACGGAAAAGCCATTCTAGCAGGGAAATGACAAGTTTTATTTGTGTCTGTGTGTGGTTTTTTAAAAAACATTTATTTACTTATTTGGCTGTGCTGGGTCTTAGTTGTAGCATGTGGGATCTAGTTCCCTGACCAGGGATTAAACCTGGGCACCCAATGCAGGGGTCCCAGAGTCTTAGCCAATGGACCTCCAGGGAAGTCCCATGACAATCTTATTTGTGTTTTTAAAGGACCATTCTGGTTGCAATGTAAGAAAGAGGCAAAATTGGAAGCAGGGAGGACCAGGCAAGAGGCTAGTGATCCGGTCCCGGACGCCAGGGGACTGGAACTGGACAGTGCGAGTGGGGACAGAGAAAAGCAAGCTCAGCAACACTCAGGGAGCAGCAGCAGGGACATGGGCACCGAGGGGACGTCAGAGCAAAGGAGACAGAGGCACCTGGGGTACATCAGTCGCCACAATGAGAAGTACAAGTTTAAGTTTAGCAAGGAAGAGTTTAGGTATTTAACAAGCTAAATCAAGCTGCCTGACGGGTGCTGAGGAGGTGTCCTTTTGTCAGCTGGACACTGAGTCCTGGAAGAGAGCTCTAGACGCAGGAACAGATCTGGGGATTAGCAAACCAGAGGTGATGGCGTGAACGTGAATGCAGCAGGGTGGGTGAACAGAGGAACAAGCAAATCAGTAAAGAACGGTTATGTGAGGAGAGAGGAAGTGATGACCAAGTTTAGAAAGAATCTGGACAATGTTTAGAGAAAAATGGCTGTGAAGGTGAAGAGAATAAAAAAGAATATTGGGAAGAAGAGCTGGGGTGGGAGGTTCTTAGGTAGAAGAGAGTGTGGATGTAAGCAATTTTTACACCTACTGCTAGGGAGGCGCCGGCAGAGACAGGAGGTGAAGGAGGAGGGGTGGGAGGAGGCAGCAGAGCAGCCTGGGAGGAGGGACACAGGTCCTGGGCCAGCGGGGCCGCAGCAGTGCTGTGCCGTCCTGTGACAGGGGAAAACTCTGCAAGGTCAAGGGTGGACGCAGGTGCAGCTGAGCTGGAGGGCCTGCTGGGAAACAGGGGGTTTCTGCCTGCTGCTGCTATTTTCTCTGTGAAATAGGAAACCTGAGCCTATGCCAGGAATGCAGGCAAAGGCGGAGAACTGTGCAGTAGGTCTCAAATAGCCGCTGCTGTTAGCAGGAGAGAACGCTGGCTGGGGAGACAGACGGGCGCAGGCAGCCCCGAGCGTGCTGTCCAGGGCAGGCGTGCGTTTCTGGGCGCGCTCAGCTGTTGGGTGGTGGGCGATTTTCTCCAGAGACCAACAATGAGCTGCTTTAACTAAAATGGAGACTAAACCTTAGGATTTTTTAAAATTTAATAGCACAATCTATACGTCCCTCATCTGTGCCGTGAGCAGCAGGAGCTGACACACACGAGGAGAGCGTACACGAGTGAGGGCACCATGGCTCACCTTGAGGTCTCTGTGAACGATCCGCTTCTGGTGGCAGTACTGCACTGCAGACACGATCTGGGCGGAAGAGAGGCAAGGTCACTGATCGTCACTGCTGCAGACTCACGACCAAGATGGAAACACGCCTCTAAGGTTCACATATGCAAAGCACTCAGTGGGCACTTCAACGGCTGTGTGGATCTCTAAAGATAATTTTCTTATGCTTTATACCTTTCAATTTGGAGAGACTGAGGGGTGAGTGCAAGAAGAGCTAGGTGAGGCTGTTCTTTCCAGTTTTAACTATAAAGTCTCTTCTCAGGCCCTGTCCCTCAACATTCCAGTTATTTCTAAGTGTAGTGCCGGGGCCCAGCAAACCAGTGGGAGGCTCTCCATGCCCACGTCATCAGCTCAAAACCAAGCCAGCAGTTACGGACCCTCCACGCCAGGTGTTTTATCAGGCTGGCTCTCCTCCACCAGTCTGCTCCTGACCACACTCTTTTCCTTTTGGCTAATGTAGGTTCAAGGACAGCAAAAATGACTTCACCTCTCTAATGACCAGCGTCCTCTTTCTTAAAATGGAAGAATGAATCTTGTAATGTATGTGAACTACAAACTATTAAAACTATTATGTGCTTTATCAATAAGAATCTCTTCTACACTTAGCAAATGGTATCTTTTTATTTAGCCAACTTTTGAATACTCCTGGGATTAGCACTGCTATTATTACTATTATTTTCAGCTGTGCAGCGCAGCTTGCAGGATTTTCATTTCCCAACCCTAGGGATTGAACCTGGGTCCTCAGCTGTGACAGTGCCAAGTCCCAAACACTGGACCGCCAGGGACTTCCCTGATTGGCACTGTTAAATAACTGCTCTAGAAATTTCACACTTACTACCAACTTTCAAGACTCTTTTTCTAAAACTTTATAAGCTTTATTAAAGTTTTATATGATTATAAAAATTTTAGGAAATACAGAAAGTACACATAAGAATATGCTTTTATAACCATCAAACAGAGATGACATTTCCTGTTACTTTGGTGCATTTGCTTCAAGTCTTTACTTTGGTATTATGTATGTGTACTTTAATATATATGATTACATACATACATAACTGCGGCTATAATGAAAATACTGCTTGTTTCTCCGAATCATCAACTTTCAGTTTAAGCAACATGCACCTAACTATACTGGACACAAAAACTCAGAGAGGGCTGATCTACTGGTTGATATTGGTTCAAAATAAGCAGCAAGGATAAGCTGGGCTGGGGTTGGGAATGATGCCAGAATCAAGGCTTCACTAAGCAGCTTCCTACTTTATAAAGTGAATACGAAGATCAGACCCACTCAGTCACCTAGAGGCACACAAATCCCGAGGCCAAGACACCAGTTCTAGAGCATCTGTTAGCAACGACGTTGCTCCATTCTGTCAGCGTGAAAACTTGGAAAGAGAAATAGATTTGTTTCCCCAAAGGAACAGGTTTATTGCCGAGGACACAATTTTATCTTACTTCTGCCTGATCCGACTTTCCCTGTCCCTTCGCCCCTGGCCCCCTGCCCCCATTGTCAGGTTTCTCTCATAAGTTATTTCCAAATTCTACTTTTGAACCAGATTTGACACTTACCTACCATTTCTCAAAGAGAATTTCTCTTCTTTTACCTCCAAACAGCACAAACGCCACAACAACTTGGAAGTACTCAACTTTAAATTATTGCTTTTTCACATTCTGCTTTTAATGTAGAAGTAGTTATTTCTATGGAAGGCTGAGAACCTAGGTTGGATCTCAGGTTAAGATAAGAATGAAAGCCTAATTCACTTCTCGTCACACATGAAAAAGGAGAGGGAGCAACACAAGCAACCCACCAAGGAAGAGCAGGGAAAGAAGACAGAGCCAGGAGTCTATTCTCCTCTGGAAAGGAAACCAAAGCAGCATGAACAGTGACTAGGGCGAGAGAGGTGAAGGGGGTGGACGAGGAGACCGTCCGCCGACGACTATGGAAGAAAGCCTACTTCTGACAGAAAACACATGAAGCACAGTGTCCTCTGTCTGTGCGGCATACCTTTGTCTTCACTGTAAACAGGAAGACTTTCTATTTAGTCAAAGTAACGAGGACTTAAGTTTTTAGATCCTCCAATAAAACAACAACAAACCTTTTAGAAAGCATGGCAATTAGAAAACAGCAAAGTGGAGGTACCAATATCACACCTGACCTTTCCAGGTTTACACGAGCGAACTTAAGGAAATACTATGGCAAGGAGAAAATATGACATTAATTATCAGCACTGTAAACCAAGTCATTAACTGTAAAAGCACATAAACTGTCTTTCCTAGACCAACTAATAGATTCCTCAACTACATGCTTCAGAATCTGTGCTGGAAATTTTTAAGATAAAAAGCTGTGTGACAGGACTTCCCTGGTACAGTGGGTAGGAATCTGCCTGCCAATACAGAAGACACAAGTTCGATCACTGGTCCGGGAAAATCCCTTATGCTGCGGAGCAATTAAGCTCCTGCACCACAACTACTGAGCCAGCAAGCCTGCAGCCCGTGCTCTGTACTAACAGAAGCCCGAGCACCACCAGGAAGAGCAGCCCCCGTTCACCACAACTAGAGAAAGAAGCCCGAGCAAAGCAGGGAAGACCCAGCACGGTCAACAAATAAAAATCAAAAAGTGACAGATGTCCAAGTCCCCTTGACAAGTCCGATCCTATCTGGGAGATGGGTGGAGAAGGAAGAAGAGAGGAGCCAGAGCTCTAAGCACCATACTGCTTCCCTGGAGAAGGTCCAGGCTCACATCTGATATGAGGGCTGGCAGGAGCCCTTTCCTCACAGTCAATAAATCACACTCACATAAACACTTGCAAGTCACACTCATCTGAGTGGGAAGGAATTCCAGTTTATAAGGCAAAAAATCTTGATTTTCAGGTGGCCAATTTATAAAAATTAAGAATACAGATATGGAAAGGGCCAAACAGACTTGTTCTGTAACAAAGAGAAATTTGACCTTCCTTCCATAGACCACAGAATAAAGTAATATCAAAACTGGAAAGGACTTCAGAATTAACCAAGTAGAACTTCCTCTTTTTATAGCTAGGAAAACTGAGGATCAGAAAAGTTAAATGATGGTCAGTCTGATATGTAACAGGTTTTAATTCAAGGTATCATTAGGATGTCTTACTATTTTAAAAGTAAATTTAAGCAACAGCAAAAGTTAAGACACTTATTTATAAGTCCTTAACTGTAAACACTAGACTACGCAGATCAAAATCCTGAAAATCAGTTAAACCTGCCTTTATAAATATTGTGAAACCCTTAAAGACTCCTACCTATACTTCCACCTTAACAACTTCACGTGTGAACAAAACAAAAATTTTAAGTTTCTAAAAGAAACGAGGCCCTACTGCCATTTACACACAGAACTTCAAACTATGGGAGGATAGTTAGTTTAAAAGTAATGAAGTACCTGCTCCTTCCTTTTATCTGAATCTGAAGTGGGCAAATTATGGCCTGTAGGCTGAATATGGCCCACCACTCGTTTCTGCCAAGAAAGTATTGTTGGGAACACAATCCTATGAGTGTATTCATCCAGATATTGTCTAAGCTGCTTCTACGCTACAACAGCAGAATTAAATAGTTGTAAAAGACTGAATGGCCTACAAAGCCTAAAATTTACAGAAAGAGTTCGCTGATGCCTACTCTAAGTAAGACCACACCAAGAATTTTAGTTTGGAATCACAGGTCCTGGCTCTGAATCAAAGGAAGGTCTGCTATTTGCCAGGCATCAAATTTTGGGCAAATTATGTAATCTTCCTGTGCCTCAATTTCCTTATCTTTAACAAATGAGCACAATGATCTTTTGGACTTCCCTCATGGCTCAGAGGTTAAAGCATCTGCCTGCAACGCGGGAGACCTGGATTCAGTCCCTGGGTTGGAAAGATTCACTGGAGAAGGAAATGGCAACCCACTCCAGTATTGCTGCCAGGAGAATCCCATGGACTTCTAGAGAAGCCTGGTGGGCCACAGTCCATGGGGTTGCAAAAAGAGTCGGACACGACTGAACGACTTCACTTACTTACAATGATCTTTACTCACAAGGCTGCTGTAAGATTTACATTAATGGAGGTAAAGGATTTAATCCAATATTAGTGGGTAAGGATCAGTCAATAGCTACCTTTATTAGAGACTTATATCACATCTACGCTCAAAACCTACGTATTAAAATGATTCTCTTTAAGGCAATGGGCAGAGACAAAGCAAGAAAATAAGTCATTAATTCAGAGGTTAAGTTCTGTTTGGTTTTGGCTTATGTAAGACAAAACCTATAATGAATTTTGAGATTGTATCACTTTTGCTAAAAACTGGAAACAGTTTTAATCAATGAAATCACAAGTGCTCAAAGACTTATTTTTTAAGGCTCAACTGTCAAAAAACTAAGGTTAAGAGTGGGGCTTTAATTCCAATTACAAAGCTAGAAATAGAAATGATAGCTGTCTCTAGCACAGTGCTTTAGGCATGAAAGCACTTAATAAATTAATTTTGTTGCACTGAACTGAATGGCCAACCCCTGCTCCATCCAATGGGCCTTAGGACATTTTATAGAGGCAAACACTTGTTTGCTTTAGGGTTTAAGCCAGATAATGTTATTTGATCAATAAAATAAACGTGCAACAAGCCATACCTGTCTAAATTTAGCTCTTGCTTCTTTTTCCTTCATTCTTCCATGTGCAACCAAATAGTCAAACACTTCACCTGTAATTGAGAAAAATAAAAGTAAGCAGAAGTCCTATTTCTGAGCATTAACTTTCCCATAAATTAAAGATGCTTCACTTTTAGCAATGCTGTAATTTTAATTTTTAAAATACAGTTATGAAGATAAACATAAATATGTGGAATCTGAACTAACCCAGCCTTAACTATAGGAGAAGTTTACTGATAAAATCTTTTAAGTTATAGAAAAGCCTTAACATTAAATTCTCATATATTTCAACTGTGACATTTTTACTTTAAAGGTTTTGTTTCCAGTATGCTTTAGTAAAAACTTGGCAATGAAAATTGAAAGTTAAAATGGAAAGTTATTTGTGTTCAAAGAAGGTGTTTTCAACTATAGGATTATGACAAAAAGCATTTCCTAAATTCATTCATGCAACAAATATTACTTAGAGTATACTAACTGATGAGAACTGTTCTTGGCTCTGGGGAAATACAGAAGTGAACAGACCAAAGTCCTTCTCCTCACGGAGTTTACATTCCAGGAGGGGGTAGACAGATAATAAGCAAATAAATGAATATACAGTGTATCAGATGACAAAACACACTGTGGAGAAAAGTTGGGGAAAGAACCAGGGTGTGCGTGCCTGTGCACGCGTAAGCAGTGTGCCGCCCACTGTGAGGAGTGCACACTGTAGTCAACTAAAGCATTTCGATACTTAAAAAGCTTAGTTTCAGAACTTAAGTATTTCTGAGGAAAAGGTTATTCTGAACTGTACATTAGTATCTCTGACTTTTGAAATTTCAGCCCTAACTCTGAATACATTTTAAAATAATAAATGGGCATAAATATTTTCAAGCTATTACTGATTGCATAATGATCTTTTGAAAAGAATTACATAGTTAATTTATACTACACAATACATTTAACTATGGTGAATTATAAAATTAAATGTCAGTATCTTCTCCAAGAATGCCATTCTATCTGCAGAATAAAAAATATGTCAAAACAAGTGGTTAAAAAGTGAAAAAACAAAGACGTGTGCATACCACATGGAACAGTTTTGACTTTAAAAAAATTTATGGATTAAACCCAGTAGTTGTATAGTCACACAGATAATGTCAATGTAATTGTAAAATATTTTAGGATTCCAATGCAATATAAACCTGTTAAGAGATTTTGGAGCCATAAAGTCATACTCACAATCACTGTTATAAACCAGGCATACAACCCAGACTCCCTCCCCACCATTAAAAATGCATTAGCACCCAGGGTAAGTAACTAAATTAAAAATCTCTGCATGATATTATTTACTAGTAGAAAAAAACAGCAGTTCTCCCAACCCATGTCAAGACAGTTCAGAAAGCCCTTGGTTTAGGTCCTGTCATTCACTATCACCAGTGATGAAACCATGGGCACCAAACCAACTTTTCAGATGTTCATCTGTAAAAACTAGGCAGTTGCCCTGGATGACTTTCTGAGATTCTTTCCAATTCTAAAATTCTATGATTCTATAAAACTGAAAAATATGAGGCTAGGGAGGAGTAGGTAGCCAATTTAATGAAACTTTAGTTGTTCAAATTGGAAAACGTATCAACAATAAACAGCTGCCTTGGAGACAGAAGGTGCTTTGTTGAACTGATTAAAACAAATGGCCCAAGCCAATAAACCACCACTGATCAGTGCTATTATAATGCTAAGTAATGGCACTGAGCCCTCGAAGGAGGGCTGTGTGGCCACGTCCACTGAGTAGCTCAGAGACATGCAACTTCTAAGGTCACACTGCCAACGAGGGGCACTGGCTAGACTCACTCCATGTCTGTCTTTTCTGGACCCCATCCTTTCGGGATGGACACTTCTCCAATACAGAGCAACTGCTATGACCCTGTGACCTGAAATAGATGAAACAGAAAGCCATGACTGACCGACCAATCGGGAGAGGCTAAGTGGTATTAGAAGGCTGGGGCTCCAGGCCAGGCAACATGACCACAGGGATATTTCCTAGCCTCCATCTCCTCACTCACTGCCTGGCCACATCGTGGACCCATTGTGAAAGTCAAAGGAGATCAAGCAAGAAAAAAGCACTTGCACACTGTAGAGGCTCCACAAAGGGGAAGATCACGAACGGCAAGAGGAGCAGAAGCACGGGAACTCCTACAACTCATGAACTGAATTCCGCTCTTCCTACTCCTCAACTGTGAAAATCCCAACTAAAATCTCAAAGCACACATTTAAAATGCGAAGCACACAACTAATAATGAACTGCTTCTGCTGCTGCTGCTAAGTCGCTTCAGTCGTGTCCGACTCTGTGCGACCCTATGGACAGCAGCCCACCAGGCTCCTCTGTCCACAGGATTCTCTAGGCAAGAATACTGGCGCGGGTTGCCATTTCCTTCTCCAAATAATGAATTAGGAGTATGAAAAAGTGGTGTCAGGGGTGTGCCTGCTCTGCCCACAACAGATTTACAATCTTTTATTTAGTGGTCAACTCATCACGATGAGGCTGTGATTCAACTTTCTGTCTCCAGGTTTTACATTTTGGATCACAGGGCTTGTTTACTAAAATAAAACTCTACTATAATCAAAATAATGAAATCTATACTGTGGAGTTAAGCAGAACACGTCTCCAGTAGTTTAAAATGTCATTAATTCAACTCAATTCTTATTTGCTCAGAGTCTGCTATGTGCCAGGCACTGTGCTGGAGGCAGGGAAAACACAAAGACAAACAACAAAGCTTCTGCCTTTCACAATGGAAGCTCACGCGTGGTCCAAAACCTACAGCACAGCCTAGCCGTAACCGTAAACTAAGAACCTCTGTGAAAGAGAACAGCTATGTACATTCATTTCATAAAAATGTCTACATTTATATATCCTTACAGGCAAGGAATTACTAGTCTTTAATCTTTAAGGAAATCTAATCAAATACACTGTGACCACCATTTCTGGCCTTGGGAAACAATGGGCACCACTGATGTAAAAATCTGATAAACAAATCCATCCAACATGCAGTACACATTTATTTCAAACAGGCTAATGCTCTGATGCTTTTGAAAATTCAGGTACTGGAATTAAAAAAGTGTGCTATAAACAATGGGGTATTACTCTGCTTTAACAGGGAAGGAAATTCTGACACATGCTACAACATGGATAAACCTTAAGGACACTGTGACATAGCAAGTCACAAAAAAGACAAACACTGTACGATTCCACTCATGAAGTCCCTAGAGTAGTCAAATTCATACAGACAGCAGAATGGTGGTTGCCAGGGGCTACAAGGAGGTAGGATGGGGAATTATTGTTTAATAGGGACAGAGTTTCATTCTGGGAAAATGAAAAAGTTCTGGAGATGGATGATGGTATTGGTTAACAATGTGCCACAGAACTGTACACCTGAAATGGTTAAAACAGTAAACTTTATGTTATACCATAAAAAAAATCCAAGTATCTGCATATTATCAATTAATGATGGTAACAATGAAATCCGTAACAGCAACCCACTGAGCTGCTAGGGGTCAGCTTTCCTGATTCTCATCCTAGTGTATTACAATTCTGAAGGTTACAAGAAACTCTATCAATTATCTACAGGGGCAGTGTGGTTGCATACTCTTCTAAAAGAGAGAGACGAAAGAAAACCAATTTATAAATGCCTTACCTCCACTTGCGTACTCCATGATTAGGTAGAGTGTTTTGTCTGTTTCAATGACTTCGAATAACTTCACTAGGAGAGAAGAGAAGATACAGGAGAAAAAGAAACAAATGTCTGTATGTATATACCCTATACATATAAACTAGCTACAAAAAGTTAACTTTTTCCCTGTTAATACCTGGCCTTCTAAAAAAAATGATTTTAAGAAACTTTATATTACAACAGCAGAAAAGATTTTATAAAAACATGGAATTCCATAAAAATAAACATGATTTCTGGGTTCTCAAACACTGTAACTCCAGGATGCACTCCGCAGTTTATCTGCTCTCACTTCCTGCCCCTGTAGGATGTCTGTATCTATCCTACTCCTGTATGTTCAAGTCCATTCACCTGTCATTGTGGGTTTAAGGATACACAGAATTCCACTTGAGACTTATGTTGCTTAAGATATTTATCACAATTCTCAGAGAAAGATTCCTTTCTTTTTTAATGATGTATATTTTATTTTTGTTTGTCCAAGCCATGCAGCATGCAGAATCTTAGTTCCTTCACCAGGGATCTGACCAGGGATCCAACCTGGGCCCTGTCAGTGAGCGTGCAGGGTCCTAACCACTGGACCACCAGGGAATTCCTAAGATTCCTTTGTTTCTATTCTAAAGCCAGAGATCGAAAAATACAACAGGTTATACTGAAAAGAACTTTTTAATTATTTCAATGGGTCAGTGTGACTGCTATAGCAGTCTCTTATTACAGATAAAACTAATATTTCTACTACTGCTAATTCATAAAACCATAACAAATCAATCAGAAATATATAATTTTTAAATAAAACTGAAGTTGATTTCTAAAACTATCGAATCACTATGTCCTGTATCTATTTTGTTAATACATATGTTACAATTAAATTCAGCAAAAAGGAGAGCAGTGAGGGAGAATGCGAGTCTCTTCTATTGTGGGTTATTTTCTGATGCTTTAATACATAGTATTAAATCAGTAGCTTGCACAGTATTTGATGTGTTTGTCAAATTGGTGAGTTAAAACTATCATATCATTTCTAAGATGGCATATGTTCAGGATGTTAAAATAAATTAAAAAATAAAATTCCAATGCAAATATTGGCTCTTCTAGGAAAACTATTTTAATCCAATGGGAATTTAAATTTTTAGAAATTTATATTTTCAAAGATATGTCATTTAGTAGTAAGCAGAGAACTTCAATCAGGGTACAACTTAAGAAAAAACAAAACAAACTGGCTGGCTCTTGGCAGTGCGTTGGTGGCGGGGAGTTGGAGTTTGCAGTCCAGCGCTGGCTGGCTGCCCTCACACAGCTGCAGTGCAATATGGAGGCCTCTTCTCACTGCCATATCCTGCCACGCCCCTCGCTATTCTCCCCAGCCCCATCACAGCCCCGTCACAGCCCAGATATGGAGTTTCACATCTTAACTAACATCACCAATAAGGGGATAATGGCTTGGTAGCATTTTCTTAATAGTACCTGAACACAATAATGCCTTTTAAATCATGGTGGCTCGGATTAGATGAAATAGGGTATAAGTTTTTTCCATTCTATGGTTCCATTTTATTTTTCTATTCTTGTGCTTCAAGAAGTCTTGATAAGATATCCCTAACACCAAAGTTATCACACTCCCACTTCCTAGAACTGATTTTGATAGTAAGCTGATACAACTGGTTGTCTTATGAGCTATTTCACTCAAATATTTTTAGACTGTAGGACCTATTACTATATAAGAAAGCAGCTATATTATTTTGAAAGATCTGCATTATGCATGGAATCAAACCTTTACACTGAGGAGTGTACACAGGGTCAGCTTTCATGTTGTTCCTACAACTGTGATGAGGGCAGGACCATGACCCACCCTAATCTTTAGCCACACCTCACTGCATAAAGCAAGAGGACACAGAAAGCAGGTCTGTACAGTGTAAAACAATTCACACCAAAAAACTGTATCAGATAGCAAGTACCCTGTATGTTTTCTTGGCCATGCTGAGCAGCACGTGGGATCTTAGTTCTCTGACCTGGGATCGAACCTGTGCCCCTGCACTGGAAGCACGGAGCTGGAGCCACTGGACTGGCAGGAAATTCCCTTTATTTTTTAAAATAGGTTTCAATGCACCATTATTTTCTTAGGCATACAGCTAGAGCAAAAAACATCTTTGAAAACTTTAGCTTACTGTAATTCCCTCTATCTAAAATTTAGGTACAATTATGGAATTTTGATATATTAAAATTTAGAAAATTACAATCCGATTACAGATGTTTCTACTAAATTACAGCTTTACATTTAAATGTTTAATACCGAATCTTTTAACCTATCTTTAGCAATTTCAAAAAGTTAACAGGAATGATCAACTATACACACACACACACACACTCTAAAAGTGTACCTGGAATGGGAGAAGGGAAGAAATCTCCTGTCACTTCTGGAATATATGTTTAGCTTTATGAAACACTTTCAAGAATGCATTTAGACCCAAAAGTATTTAAGAAAGCAGAAAGTACCTATGTTTGGATGATTTAAAATCTTCATTATTCTCACTTCTCTGAAGAGCTAAAAAACAAACACACACATAATCCCCCAACACACGTTATTAAACATTATATTCCACAGTAGCAATATAAATTAAATTTTTCTCTGATAATGTTTAGTAGTCCACATCTAAGACATGGAAATTCAGAGTAATTATGACATAGTTTTGTTGTCTAATACTAAATGAGTCAATTTTAATGCTCCAATACTAATGCGTCAGTTGTATCGTATGAAAAAGCAGATTTCCCAGAGGAGGATGATATCTTGCTATTGTGAATTATACTTTGAATTTATTTTGCTATCTTGAACACAGAAATCAGATTTAAGCAGGTACAGTTTGTTATTAGACTTAGTCCGATTCAGTATCTATCAAGGAATTCTAATTCTGCAAATCAAAACTGTACAGTCCCAATGAACTGTATCATGAGTGTATTAGATTGATAATTCCAAGTAATTCTATAAGGCTTTAAATAAAACCACTTCAAGCTGCCTAGCCATCCCAAAGAGTAAGGCAGAATATTAAACTGTTGCTGTACCAACATGCTGTGAATTCAGAGGCGGGTCACAGCATGATGATCTGGGCTAATATGAGATCTCATAAAATAATAGAATTTTAAAGGCCATCTTAGACAACCCTCCTGCAAACCAGTGGAAACCAGAAAAAGAGAGGAAAGATCTTCCAAGGTTCTCCTATCTTTCTACGGGGAATGTGGTTAGAACTAGTCTCCTAGCACCAGGGTGTCACAGCCTCTAGGAGACAAGGCTGGAAAGAGGTCTGGGAAACGAGCAGCAGCTGCCTATGGGACGAGGAAGCTGGGACTTTCCCTGCACTTGTCTTTGTCCACCAAGTCTAATCTAGAAATGAATCAGCAACTAACAGGCATGGAGGCACAGTATCTGACCTACAAACAGCTCAGAGTTTAAAAACATGGAATCAAGAGGAACAGCCTTTCTGTCTACAATACGGGGCTTCCCAGGTGGTGCAGTGGTAAACAATCTCCCTGCCAAATAGGAGACACAAGAGACGCAGGTTTAATCCCTGGGTTGGGAAGATTCCCCTGGAGAAGGAAATGACAACCCACTGCAGTATTCTTGCCTGGGAAATGCCATGGACACAGGAGCCTGGCAGGCTATGAGTCCATAGGGTTGCAAAGAATTGGACATGGCTGAAGCAACTAAACCAGGACCACCTAGAATACTGGATCATCCACTAAGGGCGTGGGCTCTTTCTTCATTTCCCTCTGACAAGCAAACACAGGAACCTTGTTTTCCCAATTTGAACCTCCCAGTTATTTCTATGACTGTTAAATTAGAAGAGTGACAAGTTGGCTATCATACTAACTCAGCTCAGGACACTGTGTTTAGAATGAAACCCTGACCATGGCCATGGCAGACTGCTTACACTTTCAGCCTCAACTCCAGGCCCTCTGATTTCTCCCAGAACATACTCACTCTCTTTCCTTACAATTTTTTCCCCTTTTCATCCTTCAAGTCTCAGGTAGATTCTCTGAAAACCTTATCTAAGTAGGTTTTCTTTGTTTTACATCACAGCACTTCTTTCCCAGAATGTCTTTCACGTTGTGATAATACATTGTGTTTATCAGTTCATTTTTGCCACCTCATCTAAGGGAGTGTGTCTGCCTCCTGTCACCAGCGGAACCTCGAAACCCAGCCTGGCACAACAGGAACTCATTTGTTTGATAAATGCCTGCAAGAAAGTGCTGACTACCAAGAAGTGTGGTTTGAGCCAGTCTCCCTAGCGTTCTAATGGCCACACTGCTTTTAGATCCTGAGTAGCAGAATGCCTATGACAGGGCTGTCACAGTTCTGCTGGCAAAAGAGGCCCAATAAAAACAACTTACACCCTACTAGCAGCACAGCACTACAACACAGAACCAGAGAGCAGGAGAAAGACGGAGGCCTGCAGGGACCCAAGGGACAGAGAGCTCACCTCTCCCTGCGGAGATGGGCACCATGGAGGTAACCAGATTTATGCAGTTCAGAATGGGCTGGTGATCTGAGCAAGACAGGGAGGTACAACCAGTGAAGACTATTTCAAGAAGACCAGGTGCTCCATCTGGCAGAGCACGGGTTTTCAGGTGTGGACTTTACACCACCAGCATCAGAACATTAGGGTATCTGTGCAAGCTTTAGGTTCCTGGGTTCTACCTATCACTAGATCTGAAATGAGCTTTGAGAATTTGACATTTCAACCTGCACCCCTGGTGTGGTGCTTTTAAAACAGGTCCACAAATACTCTGACAATCCTCCTCTCAAAAGGTAGAACTTACTATTCCTCACTTTCAGTGTGGACTGCACTTAGTGACTTGCTTTTCAGGAAGAGAGGAAAGCAGAGCGGCAGGGAGGGGACGTCAGAGACTAAGCTGTCAAGGCACTGGGCCGCCCGCCTTTCTCTCCCAGGTCACTGACGTGCATGTCGTAAGGACATTAAGTGCCTCAATGGACAGGCCCAGATGGCGAGGAAATGAGGACTCACTCCTGTGGCTGGTGAGGAACCGTAGGCCCTAGACAAAAGCCAGGTGATAGGGCCTTCTAGAAGCGGATGCACCAGCCCCAATCAAGCCTGTGGGCGCCTGCAACTGTGGCTCTTCCCAAAATACCTTGAGAGCATCTGAGCCAGAACCATCCAACTAAGTTACCCGCAAACAGACGACTCAAAGAAACTGAGATAGCACAGGTTCTAAGTTAGAGTAATTTTTAGAGAGTAGCAGTAGGTAATACACTGGAGGAAACACACCGAAGTCTGAAAACCAAACCTGCGCGCAGGTCAGGAAGCACCAGTCAGAACAGGGCACGGAACAGCAGACTGGTTCCAAACTGGGAAAGGAGCACGTCAAGGCTGTCTGTTGTCACCCTGCTTACTTAACTTACATGCAGAGTACATCATGAGAAACGCTGGGCTGGATGAAACACAAGCTGGAGTCAAGATTGCCGAGAAAAATATCAATAACCTCAGATACACATATGATACCACCCTTATGGCAGAAAGTGAAGAGGAACTAAAGAGCCTCTTGATGAAGGTGAGAGAGAAGAGTGAAAAAGTTGGCTTAAAACTCAACATTTAAAAAACTAAGATCATGGCATCTGGTCCCATCACTTCATGGCAAACAGACGGGGAAACAAAGCAAACAGGGACAGACTTTATCTTTTTTGAGGGGGATCCGAAAATCAGTGCAGATGGTGACTGCAGCCATGAAAAAAAAAGATGCTTGCTCCTTGGAAGAAAAGCTATGACCAACCTAGACAGCATATTATAAAGCAGAGACATTACTTTAGCAACAAAGGTCCGTCTAATCAAAGCTATGGTTTTTCCTGTAGCCATGCTATAAAGAAAGGTGAGGGCCAAAGAACTGATTTTGAACTGTGGTGTTGAGTGTCCCTTCGACTGCAAGGAGATCCAATTAGTGAGTCCTAAAGGAAATCAGTCCTGAATGTTCACTGGAAAGACTGATGCTGAAACTGAAGCTCTAGTACTTAGACACCTGATGTAAAGAACTGACTCGCTGGAAAAGACCTTGATGCTGGGAAAGATTGAACACAGGAGGAGAAGGGGACAAAGAGGATGAGATGGTTGGATGGCATCACCTACTCAATGGACATGAGTTTGAGCAAGTTCTGGGTGTTGGTGATGGACAGGGAAGCCTGGTGTGCTGCCGTCCATGGGGTCGCAAAGAGTCGGACAGACTGAGCGACTGAACTGAGTTACACACAGCAGAGGCCACACCAACGGATGTGTTGTGAAAACACACAGGATAGGTGAATGGGACCAGACAGAGGGATGAATAGTACAAGTTTCTTTCCGTAGGCAGATAAGAGTAGCGGAAGGTCTCCCAGTTGGACAACGTCAGGGTATCACCAAATAACTTTATGTATTTACCTCTGTCAGAATTACACCAGAGAAGGCAATGGCACCCCACTCCAGTACTCTTGCCTGGAAAATCCTATGGACGGACAAGCCTGGAAGGCTGCAGTCCATGGGGTCGCTGAGGGTCGGACACAACTGAGCAACTTTACTTTCACTTTTCACTTTCATGCAATGGAGAAGGAAATGGCAACCCACTCCAGTGTTCTTGCCTGGAGAATCCCAGGGACGGGGGAGCCTTTTGGGCTGCCCTCTATGGGGTCGCACAGAGTCGGACACGACTGAAGTGACTTAGCAGCAGCAGCAACAGAATTACATATCAGGCAGAAACTAGAATCGACTCTATACCAACTTAGCCGAAGCGGGTGGGGAGAGGAGGCATGAAGCTGGCAGCGGTTGAGTGTCACCCGTGTCTTAAGTTCAGCGCTAGATGCTCCATGGCTATGATCTGACTGAATTTTCCCAACTCTGTCAGGCGACTATGATCATCTCCAGTGCACAGGAAAGGAGTACTGAGAAAGTTGAGAAACCAGTCCAAGTTTTCCCAGCTAACACATGCCAGAGTCTGAGTTGTCTGACTCCAAAGTCCTAACTCATCTCATGATTCCAAACAGCCACCTTTGAAATGTACAAGTAAAACAATGGATACATTACAAGTTGGCAATACAGAAAACTCCAGAGCAACAGGTGGGTACTGGCACAGCATTTTTTTTAAAGTTGACAATTTGCGTATGTGATTAACATGCCAGAGATCTCCTTGCCATCAACTGTGAACCTGATGGCTGAAGATAAATTTAGGTAGAAATAATTTGCTGAAAACATGCACTTTAAGGAAAGGCCTCACTAGAATAGTACAATATTTTTTTAAGTTTTGCTACTATAAAAGGATATTTAAATAAGAAGCTCACCGATTTCTACTATCTTACTTCTCTACATTCCTTTTCAACCTTATGCAGATGCTAGTTGTAAAAAATAAAATGAAATAACACAGAAATGTGTCAAGTGAAAGAATTCTCCTCTCTTCATTAATCTCCATCTTCTACACTAGCGGTTCCCAACCTTTTTGGCACCAGGAGCCAATTCTGCCAAAGACAAGTGTGCGACGGATGGTGGGGTGGGGGCTGTTTCAGAATGGTTCACGCACATGGCCTTTATCACCCACTTATTTCTGCTATGACTGCCACGTCAGCTCCGCCTCAGATCATCAGGCACTAGATCCTGGAGTCTGGGGACCCCTGCTCTACGCATCTTCCCATGTTTATGTCCTTTCGGAACTGACAGATAGGAGGAGAACAAACATTTCTGAAGGCAAAGACCTGGATCCTGGTGATGAGAATACTGAAGAGACACTAAGCCTACAGTACCACAGAAAAAAACAAACGTCCCCAAACCCAGGACCGAGGACATACAGAAACTATCCTTGGGAAAAAACAATTTTACCAACTGACCTAAAAATAAAATGAGCAGGGTCTTCACTGGGGGTTCAGAGTGAGGAATCTGCCTGCCGATGCAGGAGACACGGGTTCAATCCCTCATCCAGGAAGATCACACACGCCAGAGAGCAACCAAACCCGTGCGTCACAACCACTGAGCTGCGCTCAAGAGCCCAGGAGCTGCAACTCCTGAAGCCTGAGCGCCCAGAGCCCGCGCTCTCAACAGGAGAGGCCACCGCAGCGAGAAGCCCGTGCGTGGCAACTAGACAGAAAACCCACGCAGCAACGAAGACCCAGCACAGCCAAAAATAAACAAACAAAATCAAAAAGATAAAACAAGCACATCAGAGAGGGCATGGGGTGAGGGATTGTCAGTCATCAAACTGCGGCAAAAGTGACCTGACTGGCTTCTCTGGGTAGATATGCAGGTATGAGCAGGCCGAAGGCTGAGAGCCTGTCAGCTGGGCAACTGACTAGAAGGCAACTTATGTGTTAGAAATAATGAACAGGCATACAATCACCAACCTCTTCTTTACTAGGAAAGAGCTGTACTGTAAACCCAAGGTTATAAA
Organism: Redunca redunca; assembly: GCA_006410935.1. NCBI lineage: Eukaryota > Metazoa > Chordata > Mammalia > Artiodactyla > Bovidae > Redunca > Redunca redunca. The sequence continues at coordinate 602,219 of SJYQ01095287.1, read as the reverse complement.
TAAGAAACACCCAGTGGGTAAGGGAGAGGGAGGCAGAGTTGAAGCTGACACCCATGTCTGTGAATACGGCTGCCACTGTGAGACAGAGAAGACTCAAGCTACAGTGAGGAAGGGTGGCAGGCCGAGCCTGGTTTAGCATACACCACATGAAGGGCAATTAAGTGACGATACTGAACAAAGCTCAGTAGCTGGCATTTTGGTTTGAAGCTTAAGAAGAAATCTGGGCTATTCTGCAGAATTATCAGCATAGGGATAGTATCCTTGGAAGGAAATGACAACCATCTAACTGAAAAATGCAAAGATAGAAGCATCAACGAACAAGCATTTCAGAGTGAAAACGAGATGGGGGTCACAATACAGACACAGGAGTGACCAAACGAAACCCAGACACCGGGATCCAGTGTCCCCCCCAGACTGACAAGCGGGGTCACAAACCTCGATTTATAAGCAGCCTCCCTGGCCCTAATGTCTCTGGGGTACTTCATGCAGGAAGGAGGGAAGAATGATCACCTACTTCTCCTCAGTATGTCCCTCTGTCTCACTCACCACGCTGATCACAGAACTTCTGCTGAACAAAAGAACAGATCAAAGACCCTCAGACAGCCCTGAGGGAGAGAGCCTGGCAAACGCCAGAGTTCAGGGAGAAGGAACTGTCAAGAAAAGGCACTGGTGTGAAAAAGAAAAAAACATACGTCTTCGTCTCTATAAACAGGGTATTTCTGTAAGGACCAAAGAAACCGATGCCACTGGCTGTCTCTGGGCAGGCAATCTGGACGGGTAAAGACTTTGACTTTTCTCTGTGCTGTGAACTCTGAAGCACAACCGAATTATCTATTTATCTAAATTAGATCTAAATATCTAATTATCTATCTCCTTTTCTCCAATTAATTTTAAGAAAAAGGTTGAAAATAAAGTGTGTGGGTTTTTTTTTTTTTTTTGATAAAAGGGGAATTTCTGAAAAAGAAAAGATAGCTGAAAGTTGCTGTATTCTGAGGACTGTTAACAAGAGAGTTCACTATTCTTTTCATGGTGTGGGTCAAAGCTCCAGGTGGGTGGAAGGCAAGCAAGTTTTCCAGGGAACGTCTTTAAAGACCAGCAAATATGAGAACAAGGACAGTAAGGCAAAACCTAAGGAGCTTCAGTTCAGTTCAGTTCAGTCGCTCAGTCGTGTCCAACCCTTTGCGACCCCATGAATCACAGCACGCCAGGCCTCCCTGTCCATCACCAACTCCCGGAGTTCACTCAGACTCACGTCCATTGAGTCCGTGATGCCATCCAGCCATCTCATCCCCTGTCGTCCCCTTCTCCTCCTGCCCCCAATCCCTCCCAGCATCAGAGCTTTTTCCAATGAGTCAGCTCTTTGCAAGAGGTGGCCAAAGTACTGGAGTTTCATCTTTAGCATCATTCCTTCCAAAGAACACCCAGGACTGATCTCCTTCAGAATGGACTGGTTGGATCTCCTTGCAGTCCAAGGGACCCTCAACAGTCTTCTCCAACACCACAGTTCAAAAGCATCAATTCTTCGGCGCTCAGCCTTCTTCACAGTCCAACTCTCACATCCATACATGACCACTGGAAAAGCCATAGCCTTGACTAGATGGACCTTAGTCGGCAAAGTAATGTCTCTGCTTTTGAATGTGCTATCTAGGTTGGTCATAACTTTTCTTCCAGGGAGTAAGCGTCTTTTTAATTTCACGGCTGCAGTCACCATCTGCAGTGATTTTGGAGCCCCCAAATATAAAGTCTGACACTGTTTCCACTGTTTCCCCATCTATTTCCCATGAAGTGATGGGACCAGATGCCATGATCTACGTTTTCTGAATGTTGAGCTTTAAGCCAACTTTTTCACTCTCCTCTTTCACTTTCATCAAGAGGCTTTTTAGTTCCTCTTCACTTTCTGCCATAAGGGTGGTGTCATCTGCATATCTGAGGTTATTGATATTTCTCCCGGCAATCTTGATTCCAGCTTGTGTTTCTTCCAGTCCAGCGTTTCTCATGATGTACTCTGCATAGAAGTTAAATAAGCAGGGTGACAATATACAGCCTTGAC